>QJSC01027314.1:47177-197159 GCA_003697955.1 Calidris pygmaea | reverse complement strand
CTGAGTGATGTGCTCTGGGCAGCCCTGCTTTGGCAGGGGAGTTGGACTAGAGGATCTCTAGAAGGTCCCTGGGTTGGCTGTGGCACAGGAAAACCTGGAGGAAGCTTTTCCTTGGCCTCTCCTGCCACCACTGCATGAGAGCAAAGCAGTGACATGGGGAGGGCTGGCCTTTACCCTCCCCTGCTTCAGGAGGATGAATTTTCCCCCACAAGTCCACCTGAGTGTGCCTTGCCTCTGGACTGGCTACGTGCAGAGGACACAGGGAGCAGCCACAACATGATATTTCTGTGGGATTTCTTTCCCTGCACCCAGTGAACATTTGCCCAAACGCTGCCCCTGCCATGGTTTGTAATGTAACTGCTGGCAGGGCAGCGGTCCCAGAGGGTGTGAGCTCCTAAATCACTTACAGCGAGAAATGGAGGTGATTCCACAGCTCCAGCAGCTTTGCTGCCAGCGGTAGCAAGGCCTGTCCCACCAAATCAAGCCCATGGGACAACAGGGATGAACAGACCACATCCATGCAGGGTCCGGGCATCCTCCCTGGGGTGCACCAACAGCTCCGAGCCACCAGAGCCTGGGGCCACAGCAGGAGCCACTTTTTCCCAGCAGAAAGCTGGATCTAAAATAAGTTACATCTCCTTCATTGTTTCTTGGCTCCGGCCTTCAGAAGTTCAAACTGGTTTTGTTTTTCCTGGTGTTAGTCATGCCCACAGACTGGGAGCCTAACCTGTAATTCTGGCTTTGCTGCTGCTGTAAAACATTCACACTATGCTCTTTTAAACCAGGAGCAGAAACCTTTAATTTAATTCCACCAGAGGAGCTTAATCTAAGACTATGACATTTCAATTACTTAGTAACACACATTTAACATTTAGCTGTACTCATGTAAAATTAAACCAAGAGAAGAAAAAACGTTGTATATAAGCAACAACAAGGATTTTATTTAAAGCCAGTAAAAGTTATACGTTTAGAACAAAGACCTAAACAAAGACCTTAAATAAGGCCTTTTGCCTATTAGGCTGCATGATTTATGGAGCTTTGTTCAAAACGAAATGTCTGAGATTTCCATTGTTCCTTAGTTTTGAATTTTTGGCTGACGAGGGACAGAAAAGTCTGAAACATTGAAAATTTCCCCAAGATGGGAAAACCATTTCTGCGGGACATGGCTCCTAGTCTGGAGCACACAGATGTTCCTCATCCCCAGGGGTTTGGTGCAGGAAACCGCTTGGGTTTGTTCCCATGGCTGCCGAGGGCCAGGTGTGCTGCTTTTCAGCCTCACAGTCCATAAAATAATGGAATAAACAACACGCCGGTAGTTTTACCTTTTACACGAAGAACACAGGCTCATTGTTCCCTTCTTTGGCTTTGCCTCCTGGTATTTACAGGTCCCCTCTTGGTTTTCAGGGAGCTCTGTAGGGCAGGGTGTTTCTCACTGTCCCGTGGTGGGGCAGATGCTGGTCCCTCAAGGTTGCTCATCTAGAGCTTGCCATTGCCATGTCGCGGTATGTGACATGCTTAATAACTGCGTCATTAAGAAATACCTTCAAGTCTATATTCTTTAACATTATTGCTTTCCACATCCCTATTTATGATTGTTTATTGCCCACTGCCAGAGAGGTTTTTGCTCCTCCATAAGTAAGCACAATAAATCAGCCTCTTCTTAGCACAACCTCAAGAATTCCCGGGGTAGTTTTAGCTTCCCCGGGCCCAGAGCGTGACTCACAGTGGTGAACAGACAACCAGACTTTCCCAGTCAATCCCTGTTTCTACCTAAAAACTGGATATGGTTTGGTTTCATTCCATGGTGGTAGGTACCGGGGATCTCCAGCCTCTGGCTTAGCAGAGGGGAAGCCGAGAGGTAGCCGTGGCCCTGGGGAGGGCTGGAGGGGTGGGCGAGCAGGGGAGAGGTGATGAACAGAGAAGGAAACCTGGGGAAAAAGGCAGGAATCCTGCCGGGCTCCAGGGATTTGGACACAGCCCCATGGAAGTAGCTCTCTTAGGGGAAGAGCGGCTTCCTGGCTTGGGCTTAGGCATACACAGTGGCCCACCACATGCAGGACACAGCTGGGCTTCTGCACTCCCGAAATATTTCTAGGATGATTGTTATTATTTTTTGATTAATGCAGGAAATGAAGGGAGGCAAGAATGGAAGTGCGGGTATCAGCAAAGGAGGTGCTGTGCTGTTTCTCACCCAGGGCGCAGCTGGGACCTGGAGCTGCTGGATAAACCGCAACAATATCGACGTTAAACCCTTGGAGCTGCTTTTACAAATGACCAGTGATGTCTCTGTTACCTTCCAGAGCAGATACCAACACCTCTAGAAGGAAAGAGATTAATCCCCACTAATAATACATTCTCTGCTAGCAATGGAGATCAAGTCAAACACTGTTAGCTCCGTCCAAGAATAAAACATATAGGCCACTAAGTGCCCTTTTGAAGCTCAGATCATAGAATCACAGAGTCATAGAATCACAGAATGGTTAGAGTCGGAAAGGACCTTAAAGATCATCCAGTTCCAAGCCCCCTGCCCTGGGCAGGGACACCTCCCACCAGACCAGGTTGCTCCAAGCCCCATCCAGCCTGGCCTTGAACCCCTCCAGGGATGGGGCAGCCACAGCTTCTCTGGGCAACCTGTTCCAGGCTCTCACCACCCTCACAGCAAAGAATTTCTTTCTGGTATCTCATCTAAATCTCCCCTCTTCCAATTTAAAACTGTTCCCCCTTGTCCTGTCACTGCACTCCCTGACAAAGAGTCCCTCCCCAGCTCTCCTGGAGCTCCCTTCAGATATTGGAAGGCTGCTCTAAGGTCTCCCCAGAGCCTTCTCTTCTCCAGGCTGAACAACCCCAGCTCTCTCAGCCTGTCCTCACAGCAGAGGTGCTCCATTCCTCTGAGCATCTTCGTGGCCCTCCGCTGGACCCATTCCAACAGGTCCATGTCCTTCCTGTGCTGAGGACTCCAGAGCTGGACGCAGAGCTGCAGGTGGGGTCTCATGAGTGCAGAGTGTGATGGCTGGTTGTGTTAAACTCACCGCCACTGAGACAGGGCAGGCTGCTCTCCTGGCTGCCAGAGCATACAATTATGCTAATGTGGTCCCCAGCAGTCTTTAGAGGAAAAGTAAGTACTGACTCTTATTAAATATAATAAAATATAATAACCTGATATTCATTTACTTAATGCTCATGCTATTAATAGCAGATATTGACCCAAATGTGGGAATAGCCTTATCCAATGTTCTATCATCTACCATTAATCCTTATCAGCTTTGTGGTCGTGTTCAGAAATCTCCCTCGGGTGTGTTTCCTGGACACCGCTAAACAAACAAATTGCTTCTGCTGGCTATAATTTAAAAAATATATTCAGCAGCAAAGGGGCACAAATGGAAGTGTACATCAGGACTTCTCCTCACCCTGTGTTATCCTTCAAACAGAGTGTGACAGCAGAATAAGGCACATTCCCTGCTGGCAAGGAAAAGCAGAAAAGAGAATGAGATTAAAGACAGACTCTCTGCAGTGAGGTCTCTGCGATGCCCTGGAGTCATCACAGCAGACGCTACTGATCAGAAGGGTGCTGGCTCCTTTCACTCCAGCACCCCTGCTTCCCACTGCTGTCATTCCAGCTTTTATTGTCACCTTTTTGGGACACCCATTTTTCTCTGCCTGTCTCCCTCCTCTGCCAACATCACTTCTGTCGCCAGAGAGTACAACCCATCCCCAGGAACGGGGCCAGTGACTCAATGAGTGGGGGTTTGGTAGCTTCTTTCTATAAAAGCAGAAAAGGCACATTTCAGAGTGTTACCCCACAGCTGGCCAGCCAGGTCCACAAATATTTACCATGTGCTGTTTCTGGAGAGAAACAGCAATAGACTGGAAAAAACTGGAGAGAGCAGCAATTTTTATTATTTATTTCATTTCCTCCGGGACCTGGAGACCATCAAGGGAAAAAGTAGTAGAACAAGGCACTAGTAATAATCACCAAGAGCACATATATATATATATGTATGTATGTATATAAACTGGGGTTAAACTAATACTAAGGCTGAGGCAGAAAACCATGAAAGCAGAACTCAAAGCTGGGGCTGCCATGGCAACCCTGACTCAAGCCGGGGTGGTTGGGAATTACAGCATTTCTATGGGACCTCCCAGCAAGTGCTGATGATTCCTTGGCATTTTATGTACATTTCATGGACAGGTAAAGGAGCTGCTGGAGAAAGCAGCTGATGTGTTTGTGTAGGAAGATGCAAGCTTTGAGGGAAGCTCTGGAAACCCAGTCCTGGAGGGTGCAGATACACACAACGATAAATCATAGAATGAGAATCACAGAACGGTTTGGGTTGGAAGGGACCTTAAAGATCATCCAGTCCCACCCCCTGCCCTGGGCAGGGACACCTCCCACCAGACCAGGTTGCTCCAAGCCCCATCCAGCCTGGCCTTGAACCCCTCCAGGGATGGGGCAGCCACAGCTTCTCTGGGCAACCTGGGCCAGGCTCTCACCACCCTCACAGCAAAGAATTTCTTCCCCAGATCTCATCTCAATCTCCCCTCTTCCAGTGTCAAAACCTTCCCCCTCCTCCTATGGCTCCCCTCCCTGATCCAGAGTCCCTCCCCAGCTTTCCTGGAGCCCCTTGAGGGACTGGAGGGGCTCAAACGTCTCTCCAGAGCCTTCTCTTCTCCAGGCTGAACAATCCCAACTCTCTCAGCCCGTCAGTCCAGGCTCACGAGTGAGGTCACACATGAACCCCCGAAGCCCACAGCCCCAGCAAGCCATGGGACCACTAGAAGCTCGTCAGTGAAGCAAAAGTTTTAGTTGTGAAACTTGGAATTCTGAAACCCCAGCTGCAAGCCCTAAACCAGAGGCAGCTCCAGCGCAGGTCCTGCCTAGAGAGCTGACAGCCTCCAGCTCCTGCTCTGCCCGGCAGATCCCTCCGTGTGACACAAACAGCTTGATTTTTCTCCAAGCAAAATTCCTGACAATCATTCTTCTCTCCACACGGCTGAGTCCCATTTGCTGTTGTTCTGCGGAGGGAGGGAATCTAAACCAGAGACCAACAGCTGATAAAATCTCAGAGAAAACCACTGACCTGCTGGTTGTAGCCCAGCAGAGCAGCTGTGTCCAGGCAAGAGGCTACAGGTTACCTGAACACAGGTGGGATGGCAGGAGCCAGAGAAGAAGTTTCCGTGGGATTGACTGGCTTCGTGATAATGGCACACATAAAGTTATAACTTCCAGGCACCACATCAGTTCATCGTGGTATTGTATCTTTAGGAATCTAACTGGTTTTTGTGAGCCTTTTTAGAATGTAGTCATTTTGGTGGGAATTTGGGCTCCATACAGAATCACAGAATCACATGGGGCTGGAAGGGACCTCTGGAGATCATCTAGTCCAACCCCCTGCCAGAGCAGGTCCACCCAGAGCAGGTCCCCCAGGAACATGTCCAGGTGGGGTTTGAATGTCTCCAGAGAAGGAGACTTCACCACCTCCCTGGGCAGCCTCTTCCAGGGCTCTGCCACCCTCACAGGAAAGTTCCTCCTCCAGTTCCCCCTCAGAAAGTGTATGCAATGTAACTCCTTCACTGTAACGTTATTATCTTTTGTATTTCTACTTTTCTTTCAAATATAAGAGTGCTCTGTAAAGAGCCATGTTAGTAAAAGCTACCTATTTGTTTCTCATTTCACAATTGCATTAATTTAATATTATTCTTTTTAATCTTTACAAGTAGCAAATTACCTTTTCAAACCTGACAAAAGTGAGTTCAAAGCGAGCTTCCTTACAAAACCAGCAAACGTACCCTCTTTAGAGTCCATTGCTTTCATCGTGACTTTTGATGAGCCGCAATGAAAGACCAAAAGTAGATCTCCAGAGGAAAGCATACCTCACAGCTCTGCTATACCGTGATGCACCAACTCGGATTCATAAGCTAGCAGTACGCTTCTGGGTGTTTAAAGATGGAGTGTAGGGAAAACAAAACCGTAACAATTGCATATGAATGCATATGCATCCACTGAGCATCTTCAGACAAAAATAAAACACGGCAATTTAGAGGACAGAGCATTTGCTTTGGCAAAAGCTGAGACACAACTCCTCTGCACATGCAAAAATTGTCAGTATGCCAGCAGGAATGAATAAAGAGCGTGTCTGTGTAATTAAATCGGTTGATTTGTGGGAGCAGATGATGTAGCGCAAGGCAGAGCAGCAAGAAAATTCTTCGAATAAAATTCCATGCGCAGTCTGAGTTTTGGGAGGGCACTTTGAGAGGCAGAAGGGGCTTTCTCAACCGTTTCTTACTCCATTCAGCAGGCACCAAACCTGCACCTCACCTTCCATTTAGTGGCGACACTCCATCCCCTGTTTCAAACTTCGGGCAGCTCTCCATAAAAATATCAAGGCTGTTTCACTTCCAACAAACCAGTTTGATGCTCTGGTTCTGGAAGCAGGGAAAACCCTCAGACGTTGCCAGTTTTGCTCAGCCCATCCCAGCTACTCCTTGTGAGGGACCAGATGCCGCTGCACGGCTCCGGGCATCGCGTCCCCACGCCTGCAGGATGGAGACCAGGATGGAGGCAGTGATGGAGACCGGGATGGAGACCAGGATGGAGACCAGGGTGGAGGCAAGGATGGAGACAGGGATGGAGGCAGGGATGGAGACCAGGATGGAGGCAGGGATGGAAGCAGGAATGGAGGCAGGGATGGAGGCAGGGATGGAGACTGGGATGGAGACCAGGATGGAGACCAGGATGGAGGCAGGGTTGGAGCAGGGATGGAGCAGGGATGGAAGCAGGGATGAAGCAGGGATGGAGGCAGGGCCCAGTCTAGGTTCCCCCTGTGCTGGGAGCAAAAAGGCGTCAATCTTCCAGGGGACACTACCTCTCTTCCTCCCACCTTTTGCACGATGGAAAGGTGGCTCCCTGCTGCATTTTCCCAGGGTGGGACTGGCCTTTGCAGGGAAAAATCAAGCCAACAACTTTAACTGGCACCTCCAGGCATGGGAAGCATAGCCACATGAGGAAGGAGGCTGCAGTCCTGACTGACCTCTCCTCTCGTGGCTGCAGGGATGCTCTGGGACCACTCACAAGGATCAGAAAAGTTTTAAAACAAGAAAGTCTCACCACCCCTCTGGAGTCATCCATGCCTTGGGTTATGTCCTTCTGGGACATGACTCTTCCAGCCTGTCATCTCAGGAATCAAGGGAAATCTGCCTTCCCTGAAGACCTGCTACTTCATCAGGTCTCCAAACAGAATAAAAACAGACTAAAAGAAGGATGCTGCAGCTTGTCTTGCTCACACTGTTCAGCGAGAGCCTGAATGCTCCAACACAACCAACTCTGCAAAGCCTCCTTATGTCAGAACACCTTTTCCTCTTAATCACAACTGGAAAAGACTATCCAGGCCATTCGGGGCAAATATTTTCCACATTTGCATTTCAGAGCTCTGTGGGATATTTCCTTTCCTACAGCGTGCCTGGTGCTGAGCGCTCCCCACGCTCCCCGAAAGGAAAGGCACGTGTTACAGCACCACATGCTCCCTGCCAGCCTCAGAACCTGCATGAATACAAACCTGTTTCATCGCTGCCGGTGTAAACAGCCCCGGCACAGGTCTTGGCAGCATGACTTAGTGATCAGCAGTGGGTGAATGCCACCGTCTCTGTTTCCATACACAGAGCCAACATTGCCACATCCCTCTCCCCTGTCACACCTTCTTCAGGAAACGTTTTGCTTGGTATATTTTTGTCAGCATGTTTGCAGTGATCTGCTTTGGTGTCTAGAGGGGGTTCTGGCTGCTGTTACCTGGATTCCCGGGGGGATCTGTGTGGGAGCTACTCAGCTGGGCATGAAGAATTTCCCAGCTCAGGTTTCCCACTCCTCCGTGCCCAGAGGTGGGTGTTGAACCACATTCCATTACTTGTACCCATGTTTGCATTTATCAATGTGTTACTTCACTCCATTGCAGGATGATTGGAGTTCCCTCATTGCGTTGGGCTCCCTGCTCATAGGGATCCTCCCTCCCTCCTCCAGTTTCCTTTGGTTCTTCTCATTCATAGAATAGCTTGGGTTGGAAGGGACCTTAAAGATCATCCAGTTCCAACCCCCTGCCCTGGGCAGGGACACCTCCCACCAGACCAGGTTGCTCCAAGCCCCATCCAACCTGGCCTTGAACCCCTCCAGGGATGGGGCAGCCACAGCTTCTCTGGGCAACCTGGGCCAGGCTCTCACCACCGTCACAGCAAAGAAGTTCTCTCCAAGATCTCATCTCAGTCTCCCCTCTTTCTGTGTCAAACCCTTCCTCCTTGTTGTATGGCTCCCCTCCCTGATCAAGAGTCCCTCCCCTGCTTTTCTGGAGCCCCTTTAGGGGCTTAGAAGGGGCTCGAAGGTCTCTCTGGAGCCTTCTCTTCTCCAGGCTGAACCCCCCCAACTCTCTCAGCCTGTCCTCCCAGCAGAGGGGCTCCAGCCCTCCCAGCATCTTCGTGGCCTCCTCTGACCCCACTCCAACAGATCCATGTCATTGCTGATACTCTTCCAAAGCTACTCACTCTTCCTCATCCTCCAATAACCCTCCTGGCTCTCCTGCAGCATTTTGGGTGGTGGCAATTTCTGGCGGCTCTGTAACAGTCTGCAGCAACGGGGTGTATCAGCTCGCTGGGATAACACCAGGGAGCAGCATATCTGCTGGTACTCCGCCCGGGACCAAAGCAGGGAAAAAAGCGAGGAGATACTAGTGATGGAAACTCAGACTGAGAACACACAAGCACACCTCTAAACATGAGCTCTGCCCCACTGCACGAGCTGTGCACGAGCAGCGGCTGTATGGTCACAGCAAGGTCACAGGTCCTTGTGGGCTGCTCATCCTCTGCTGCCTCCTCAAAGCTCAAAGCTGCTGGCTCAAAGACAGTTGTGACCCCACCACCGCTCTCCCGGGGCCGGAGCAGGGGCCGTGGTGATGGCTGTTGGAGCCTGGGGAAGCTGCCTGAGTGGCGGCAGTGAGTCAGCAGCAGTTCACAGCACTGGGAAGGAGCAGTTCTCACAAAAAGAACCAGAAATCATGATTTACATCAATGGGCTGTCAAATGAGTTGGCAAAGATAGGTGCTGCCGCGTGCGGTGCTCAAGGTATGCAGCTTTTCCTGTTTTCCTGCTCCTCCTACAGCAGCACAGGCTCAGTGCTCAGGGCTTTAAATCAGAAGGAATCACCCTTTTTTATCTGACCATTGGTGCCATTCCCGAGCCACATCACAGCTCCAAGTAGTCATCACTGCTGGTCATCTCTGCCTCCTAGTCTCACTAAGCTCTGTATGCCAGGGGAGCAAGGTCACACAGACAAGCATCTCCAAGCCCTGGGATGAGATACAGGAGACCTCAATGTGATTCTTGGTTCAGCCACATGTTCTGGGCTTGACTTGGACCCTCCTCTCCCCTTGGATTATGCAGACTAGCAGTTTCTCCAGCACATCTCCCCCTTGCCTCTCCCTGCGCCTAGGGGGAAACACAGGAGATCACTCCCTGGTTATGCTGCTGGAGGCAACCAGCTCCAAGTTCTCTCTAGACATAATTCTTGACCTTATTTTTTTAATGCAATGATAAAAAATAATTTTGCTTTACGAGCTTAAGTCCCTAGGTGACCAGCTGAATCAGGAGACTGGCAATATTTTGCAGAGGCTGCAAATCTACCCTCTATCTGTCTGTCTGCTGTGAGTATATTAAGATTTAGTGGGAACAAGACCTATCTGCCAACATCAGCAGTGCTGGCAAATGAGCTAGGAAACAACAGAGAGGGACTTCTGAGATTTCTGAAGCAGAACAGCTGCAACACGTTCACTTAAGCAGACACAACCATTTATGCTAGAAGTCAGCCTGGCAGCGGCAAAAGACCAGGAAACTTCCTCATGTCAGCGGTGATTCCGGTGGGACAGTGCTGCTGACACCACAGGGTGCTTGGGACAAGCTGACATGTGAGCTCTGATTCATGGGAATCTTTGGGGGAAGTTTGTGTCTAAGTCAAAGAGGATATAACGTGTCATCACCTAGTCAGGGGCAGAGTGGGCATGTAGGACCTCCGGTGAGAGGGCACAGGGGACTGGGGAAGCACTGGGACCAGTCTGGGCTCACTCGGGTGTGAAAGGCAGAGACTATCTGCTGCGCAGTACCTAGAAGCCAGAAAGGAATTCAAATAATTCAATTGTGTATGATTTCATGTTAGAAAATCCCAGCAAATGTACTATCCACTATGCTGAACAGTCTGCCACTCATAAGGGTTTTTGCCTATGAGCTGCTCTTCTTCCTTGCTTGGGTTTGGCTTTTGGGACACCTGGCCCATGCATGATGTTGGGTATAAGTCTGAGGATTTAACAGCCCAGTTCTTACAGAGCTGGCCACCACAGCCACACCCAGCCAGAGCAGGTCCCTTCCCACCAGCCCACAGCAAGGCAAGAGAAGCCCTTGCCAGTGCCCGCTGCCAGCCCGGTGCTCACCCCTGCCCGCAGCCTGGGAAAGGGCTGTGCCAACCCCGGGTAGAAAACACCCGGCTATTTGAAAACACTAATTATAACCTTTAACTCCTATGTTTGGAAACTTTGTCCCCGTTACGCCCAGCTGTCCTCTCGCCCGCGTCTGCAAGCAGCAAAGGTACCAGCAGCCCGCCACGGTGATGCTTGGCAAAGCCCAGTGAGACCCTGCAGAGCTAGGGGTGAGCGTCACCCCGCCGGTGCCTGCCACCAGCGATAACGCCTGCTTCTTCAGGCTCTGTCTTGGCGAGGGCATTTCCTGGCGCTTAGTGACACGTCGTAGCCAACCTCGTATTTGTACCCACGGAGAAAGGCAGGCTGGGCTGTGTCACAGTGGAGCTGCAGTTGCCATCCAGGGTCTGGAGGCTCCGCCAGCCTCTGAGAAGCCACTCTGGTGCAAAAGCCAAGTGGGGACGGAGTGGGAAGGTCAGGGTCACTGCACTTAGGCTGAATTTTAATCCCAGACTTGACTGCATGCCAGAATTTTATTTCAATGTTCCTTAATTCTGCAACTATATAAATTCCTCCACCTAACAAAACATGAAGTTGTGCAGCTGCCATCAATTTGATGACAAACTGATAAACAATTCAAGATGTTTTTCAACAGCATTTTCCCCAGTTTCTAGAGCTGTCTGCCTTCCCAGCTAAGGTTACATCATTGTTGTCTTTAATAATTTAGAGTCCATCCTACTTTAATGCATTCGTTGTGTTTGGCTGTCAGTTAGAGCAGGAACAGTGAGCAGTGAATCACAAGGCAGTAATTTTCTATACTACTTATTTGCCCAAATTCTTCAATATTAAGAGCTTAAGGTGTATGCTAGGCTCACGCTTCCGTATTTTTAAGAGGAATCAGGAGAATTGCTCATGCCTTTCCAATTCGTCTCCTTCCTGTTTTTCCAGCCCTTCTGCTGGCTTGGCTGAGAAGCTTCATGATTTTTGAAGGGAACAGGAGAACGTGGCCCCACGCCACACGCATGTGCAAGGTGGGGGGTGCATGCACAAGCCCCTGCGTGTCAGCCAACTTGACAAGGGGAGCTGCCTCAAATATATTGAGCTCTTACCAGCTTCACAAAAATAAGCACAGAGATAGCTTTACAGAACCACAGAATCACATGGGGTTGGAAGGGACCTCTGGAGATCATCTAGTCCAACCCAGGAACATGTCCAGGTGGGGTTGAACATGTCCAGGTGGGGTTGTCCAGAGAAGGACACTCCACCACCTCCCTGGGCAGCCTGTTCCAGAGCTCTGCCATCCTCACAGGAAAGAAGCTCCTCCTCATCTTTAGGTGGAACTTCTTATATTCAAGTTTGTGCCCATTTCCATGTCCTGTCCCTGGGCACCACTGAAAAAAGACCGGCCCCATCCTCCTGACACCCACCCTTGAAGTATTTATAAGCATTGATCAGATCCCCCTTCAGCCTTCTCTTCCCTAGACTAAAAAGACCCAAGAATCACGAAGAAATTTGTAAAGAATTTTTTTCCTCATTAACATCTGTAATGAATGTTTGAAACTGGTAGCAGAAATTAAATTACATGGTTCATTATTTGCTCTTCCTTCTCCCTTCCTTCCAATAAATTGCCATGTGATGTTCCTGGCGTTTTTCTTCTGCCATCAAATTACAAATTAGCAGAGAGCAATAATTCACGGAGGAAGGAGGCTTCCTCATGAAACCTGAAATGCTTTTCCTTTTAATATCTGCATAGGGATGAGTACCCTTTTCTGAGCCAAAACACTTGGTATGTGTGACAGTGACAGGTTGATGATAATTTTAGGCTTCCCTCTCTGTTCGCTGTGAGCCGACCCCCCGTTCCTTTTGCTCTCTGGCACCCTGACCTGGCTTCCAGCCCTTCTCCATGTGTCTCCTCTGATATTAACCAAGCGCAGCATTTCCCAAAGTAGGGATGCAGGCTAATGCATTACCCCCTGCACCAGGACAGGTTGAGGGTGACCTGCTCGAGAGCAGCTCTGAGGAGAAAGACCTGGGAGTCCTGGTGGACAACAGGATGCCCAGGAGCCAGCAATGGGCCCTTGTGGCCAAGAAGGCCAGTGGCATCCTGGGGGGCATCAGGAAGAGTGGGACCAGCAGGCGGAGGGAGGTCATCCTGCCCCTCTGCTCTGCCTTGGGGAGGCCCCATGTGGGCACTGGGTCCAGGTCTGGGCTCCCCAGTTCAAGAAGGACAGGGAACTGCTGGAGAGGGGACAGCAGAGGGCTACAAAGATGATGAGGGGCCTGGAGCATCTCCCTTACGAGGAGAGGCTGAAGGACTTGGGTCTTTTTAGTCTGACAGGGGATCTGACCAATGCTTATTAATACTTAAAGGGTGGGTGTCAGGAGGATGCGGCCGGTCTTTTTTCAGTGGTGCCCAGGGATAGGACAAGAAGAAATGGGCACAAACTTGAATATAGCAAGTTCCACCTAAAGATGAGGAGGAACTTCTTTCCTGTGAGGGTGGCAGAGGAGCTGCCCAGGGAGGTGGTGGGGTCTCCTTCTCTGGAGACATTCAAACCCACCTGGACACATTCCTGTGGGACCTGCTCTGGGTGGATCTGCTTTGGCAGGGGGACTGGATGATCTCTAGAAGTCCCTTCCAACCCCATGTGTTTCTGTGATTCTGCAATATATTAATTCTCTATCAGGTGCTTCTCACCACCACCTTCACTCTGATTTCCTCCTATGGCCAGACTGGTAAGAAAAAATAAGATTCCTTCACTCTCCTCTCCCGTACATTGGGCTGCCTTTATTAACCGAGTGCTTTGACGGCGTCTCACAGCCGGGATAAACACTTCCACCTGAGGCACCCACCTCAGTTTGCACATCACCTGAGGGGCCACCCTCAGCACAGCCTGAAATGGCGGCTGGGCGGGCGGGCAGGCCTGTCACCCCCGGGACTTGGGGCTCCTGCCCCCCCAGATAGCGTGCAGGGGGCTGGGGTGCCGTGCCGTGCAGTGTCGTGAGTGCCCGGACGCCATCACCTCAGGCGCCTCAGGCCTGGCCGCCGCCTGCCGGGCCCCTCCCTCCCCTCCCCGCTGCCACTTCCGCCCGGCAGGGGGCGTGGCCGCCCGCCGCTCTCGCGAGAGGCGCGCGGCCCCCGCCCGGCCGTCCTGCTCGGAGGTGGCGGCGGCGGCCCTGCCCTGCCCGGCCCTGCGCTGCCGGCGGCTGGGGCCCGGCCCCCCCCCGTCCCCGTCCCCATCCCCAGTGCCGCCGCCATGGCCTCCGACAGCGACACTGAAGAGTTCTACGATGCGGCTGAGGACGTGCACCTGGCGGGCGCCTCCCCCGCGCCGTGAGTCTGCCGCCTTGCCCTCTCCCTCAGCGCTACCGGGTGTTGGGGTGGAAGGAGGCGGCCGCCCCCGGGCGGTTCCGCCGGGGGGGGGGGCTACCGCCCCCGGGCGGCCCCGCCGCCCTCCCCCCCCCTCCGCCGTCGGCTCCGCACCCCCGGAGTGGGGGGGCGCCCGGTCGTCCGGCGGCGGGCAGGCGGGGCTGTGCCCGGGGCCGGGGGGGGTAGGGGGAGGGCTGAGGTGGGGGCAAGCCCGAAAACCGGGAGGATGCGAAGAAACGGGAGTATTTTTCCCTGAGGCCCGTGGCGATGGCAGGAGCCAGCATCGCGATGAGATCACTTCGGCCTTGGGCAGGCAATGCGTGGCGTTTAGAATAGACCTTTGAGGGGTGAAATCGGGGCCGACAGAGCTAATCCCTGAAATAACGATAAAAGTAACAGATTTTCCTGAGGAGGAAGAGGGCGACCTTCTTCAGCAACAGGCTAGATGTTGTTGCATTTAAAACGACTCCTCGTGCGCTCTGTGGTTTGTTTTTAATGGTGTTGCTTTGATGCTTCTTGCATTTAACCAGAGTGTGTTTCTGTGCAGTGGGGTTTTAACAGCATTTTATAATGTGGGTTGCTAGTGCTGTTACCTCAAAACTAGCATATTGTTGATGTTAAGGCTCCCTCTTTTTAAATTCTAAGTATCTCCAATATCTGAAGGGAGCTCCAGGAGAGCTGGGGAGGGACTCTTTGTCAGGGAGTGCAGTGACAGGACAAGGGGGAACGGTTTTAAATTGGAAAAGGGGAGATTGAGATGGGATACCAGAAAGAAATTCTTTGCTGTGAGGGTGGTGAGAGCCTGGCCCAGGTTGCCCAGGGAAGCTGTGGCTGCCCCGTCCCTGGAGGGGTTCAAGGCCAGGTTGGAGGGGGCTTGGAGCAACCTGTTGTGGTGGGAGGTGTCCCTGCCCAGGGCAGGGGGGTTGGAACTGGATGATCTTTAAGGTCCCTTCCAACTTTAACCATTCTGTGATTGTTTGCTAAACAGGTTATGGCTTGTATCAGTTCTGGTTTTCAAGTGGCCTGGACCAAACCTTTCCATTGTGTGACCTTGCAGGATGAGGTGTTGTGTAGTTTATTCAAAGAGCAGTAAGATATGGATTGCGGGATACGTCCATTTAAAGCTTTAATAATTCACTAAGGGCTTGTTTCAGCCTGTGTGTCGGTGGTCAGTGGAGGCCTCAAACAAAGGAAAGACAAGGCCTGTTCTCACCCACACATCCTGTATCAAAGCTTTTCTGAGTGTTGCTTTTTATATAGCCTGGTGAGAAGCACATCTTGGCATACAGTTCCATGAGATATGTGGCAAACCAGATTAACAGCTTTTGTGCCAAAATGAGGTTTTGCTCCAGCTGCTTACCTTGTTCGGCCATTAGTGATCATCAAACTCTTCCGTGAGTTGCTTTAACTCAAAGTAATTGTAAAAGGTTGAAAGCTAGAAAGGGCAAAAACTATTCGATAATATAAAACAGCTGGAACCGGTCATGGGGATGGGAGAGGGTGAATGTGTGGGATTTGTGTGGCACAGACAGGAAGGGGGAAGCAGACCTTTTGGTAGAAGTGAGCGTTAGATCCGGCCCAACAGCACATCCTGCTTTTTTTTTTTTTTGATACAGTTAATTCAATGTGTCCTGACCTTGCAGGTTTCCCCCACCTGTCTCTAAGCAGAACTTGATAATATGAAGTCACTCACTAGAAATTAAAATGAAAGATGCTTTTAATTTTGCTATTGTTCTTCTGTAACCCATAAGGATGCATCCTTGACACAAGTCAATAGAATTATCAGCTTGAGTCAAGTAAGGAGGTGATCTCAGAGGGCTTAGTTTGCAATACAGATACTGAATCTGGAATTCAGTCTGCTATTGAATCTGTGCAAACACTAGGGAGAGTATTTTCTCTAAATAAGCTTTGAGACTTCTTAACAGCTAATTTCACATTTATGTTGAATGCTTCTTGGAAGCAGGCTTGTTGATTGTAGTTTTCAGACCTGTGCACCTGTAATGGTGTTGAGTTGGGACCCACAAAAAAAAAATCAAAACCTTCTTGTGGGAGGAAGGGCAACTGAAAACAAGTGCAAGTTGCCCTCTGCAGCTTGAGGCATTTCCTTGTGCATTCAGTGTTCTGATGATCAGCAAAAATACTTGGGAATCCTTTTTGGCAGCATGTTTTGGCAGCATCCTAAAAACACTATAGCCAGTTTTTAGCAAAGTGGTGTAGATATATTTGCGATCATTAAAAATAGAGGATTTGTAGCTTCCACCCCCCTGCACTGAGTTCTATGTGGGGAGGTTTAATAATTGCTGATCTAGGCATTCTGAAAGTGGCAACCCCTGTTTATTTAAATGTGCTGACTTGTTTGCTATTTATTTGTTTCATTAATTGTCTCGCGTGATGTGGAAGAGTGGAATTTGCAAGTTAAATGTAAGCTCCCAATTCCCACTGTAAGTCAACAGGTACTGATGCTTAAGCCCCTCTCTCCAGGAAAGCACCGTATCTGCATCCTCTTGAAGAATTAATTTGCAAAAATTACAGAACTTCTTACAAAATGTTTCTTTCGGATGATAATGGACTGAGGTAGTGCTCCTGGATTGATGGCTTTCCTAAGGTGAACTGCATTTAAGCCAGATGTTTGGAGGCTGCTGTCCCCGCTCTGCCCAGGCCTGTACGCTTTACTTCTGCTGTAGATCTTGCTTCTTGCCTGTGATTCTACTTTTGACATGATGTGTGTATAGTTAGATAACTACGTCCCAAACAATGTTTGTTTCTAAATGCTTTTCTAGACCTAGAAAAAACACCTAGGTACCTTTGTGGACTGGTCAGTGTCATCTACTTGTGTGGCCAAGGAGTGGAGAGAGAGAGGTGGTTTGGCAGAAGATGGTCTTATTTAATTATTTAACCACTGTCACTCAGCTTTCAAAGATTATAACCACAGAAGAGGTTTAGAAACGCACCCTGAATTTTAGAGGTGTGAACTGTCCCTTGGAGGAGGATGTCAGTTTTGAGAGAAGGAAAATATGAAGTAAGGCACACTTGTTTGCATGCAGCCATGTGACAGACCCTCTTATATTCTTATGGATAGGAAAAGCCACCCACCCAGTCTGAAATCAAGAACTGCCAAACCTCATAGTTTGAATGTCATATGCCCAGCAGTAAGGGGCAAATTTGTTCCTAGTGTACTCGTATCCTAAAAATTGTTATCAGAAACCAAACAAAATGTGAGAAATATCCTCTGGTACCTTAATATAAATTCTTGAATTCTGACTTCAGTAGCCCTGTCTTTTTGAAGTTGCTTTGATACTTTTCCTGAAGAATCTAGTGGCCTTCTGGGTAGGAAGCCAGATAATGTTAAGTTGTGCCCTGTTGAAACATGTGCTCAGTAAAGCACAACTTTTTTATTGGTGTGTATTTTAGCCAACATGCATGGTCTTGGCAGCAAACAGATGGAATATGGAGTTGCTTTGCTGTAGCGACTTGCAGCACTGCAGACAGGTTTCTGCCTTCCGAGTTAGCTGAAGTTCCTGAAGAGCACTACCGTAAGGAATCCTTGGTGGGTTTGGAGGTGTGGGCTGCCATGGAGAACTGCGTTGGAAATAACTGTAGCTGTGGAAAATGCCGTGTGCCTCTGGAAGCCGAAGGAGAGCAGTGAGTACAGGTGTTGGGCTGTGCTGAGCCTGTGCTCTGGGCATGCACCGCTACTACACACGCTTCAGCCTCTTCTCATCTGCCCGGTAGAATGCCTGCTTTCTAACAGTGTGCATCCTCCCAGGAAAGCAGGAGTCTGCTTCTGCCGTTTGACCAAGCCCAGGCATTCACAGTGTTGTGTTTTGATTGTTTTTTTTATTTTATTTTTTTTTTTAATGGGCTAAATGTTTTGTTTTCCATCACAAAACTTAGGAACAGTGTGTTGAAGATGTGAAGCTTATTTCAAATAGCTATTAGACTGGAGGTACCTGATAGTGGGGATGGCAGCTTCCTACAGTCTGGTCGGTGTTAGGATGAATTTGACAGCTGAATAAATACCAAAAAAAAAAAAAAAAAACTTCAGTAGTTTATTTGACTTTCAGATTATTGAGGCATCTGGTTGTGTTTGCGCAGGTGAAATGGGATTTTTCTTTGAATTTTATTTAATCTTTGTAGATAATCTTGAAACCCTTCTTTGTTAAACTGGTGTTAGAGTGGTGTCATGTAAGAAAACGCGTTAGAAGTGCTTTATGTGAAATGCAGTCTACAAGATATATTGTTTTCAATTTTTAAATCCCACTATTTACTAAACAGTCATACTAGGCAAAAAAATAAGTTTTTGCCTTTTTATGTGGCATATCTCAGCCTTGATGTTTTGCCTGATAACCCTGTAAAGCTACAGACCTTCCAAACCAAAAATCAAGATTTGATCATTGAATTTTTCTTCATGCAAACTTTTTCAGATACTTTTTTCCACTAAATATACTTTTTAAAAAATGCAAGCATTTCAGATACATGAAGACCACTGGTTTTATGGTTGCAGTAAAACTGGGGAGTGGAGAAGGCTTGTAACTTCAGGTGGTTGGGAAGGCGAGACCATTCCAGAGTAATGGTGAACTACAGGAGACTTCAGTTACCAAACTTGCTCTGTGACGGGCTTTGTCTTCATAAATGCACATAAGCAGCAACTGATCGTGACTAAGGGAGCAATGATGCTTAGAAACACATAACTCAGTCTCAGGCAAGCCACTAAACTTATTTGGCTATATTATAAACTGATCTGGAAGTGGGATTATTGCCAAACAGTTACAGAAGCTTTGTCATGTTTTAAAAGCGTGTAATTTCAAGGACAAAGCTTCACCTTAACATAAGACATGTATATGTGCAGTGTGAAGCTACCAGCTTCCTATGCCAGCCAGCTCCCTGACGTTTATCGCTTGAGCAGCTTTTTCCCAAGGCAAAGCATGAGAGTGGGAAATAACATCTGGTTTAGATTGAGGGCGTATTTTCCAAAAAGCTAGTTAGCTAAAGAAGTCTGAAAGGGTAGCAATGTCTAGAACTTCATATTTTGCGTTACCACTGGAGGAAGGATTTGTCTTTACCACAGGTGACATGCTAATTGGTGGGACGAGAAAACGAAAGAATCTATTTGCAGTTAAGGGATTTGTGTTTTATTTAGGTTGTAAAGTCTTAGCAGTGCCTTGTACGACAGGACCCTACACCTTGCTGAAGCCTTGGCATTAATGTTGTAATTATAAATAGATTTCATTGTTGAAGTCAACTTGTGGATTTTTGAACCGACACACATTTCTGCCACTATTTCTAAGGCAATCCAAGAGTTGATAGTGGAACTGAAAATGTACCAATAACCAGAAATTCAAACAAGGAGTATGGCCTTTCCCAGCAATCTATTTTGGAAGACAAAAGCTGTGTTGTTTTTTTTCAGGTCAAAATACTGATTTTGCTCTTTTTTGCACACTGGGGTTAGCACCTTCTAGGAGGATTATGCCTCAAAACAGTGTTACGGATATTATGCATCTTCAACGTCAGTGTCTGGATAGAAGCATCTAGGTTTAAGGTGTTAAATTAGTTACAAATGATACGGTCTTTATACGGCAATCCACTGTACTTGTTTACTTAACTCTGCCGTATAAACGTGGTCTTTTCTTTTGTGATTAAATGCTTTCAGACAGTAAAGAGAAGAACAGAAATTCTTAAAAATGAAATGGAAATAGTTTTCTTTTTCAGAGGTTATTGTCCCTTGAAACCATCATTCTGGAGGCAGGAGGGACAAATTATACTGAGAATTCTCTATATGTCTGTATTGTGTGGTACAAGAAGATACTCAAATCTGATCAATACTCAAAGCAAAGAGTGTCAGTGCCCTCAGTAGCCAGTTGGGATGTTGTGTGACTCGGTATTTAAATATCATCCTGTGGAAAATGTACATTCAGGATGTAGTAAGAGTTGACCGTTTGCTGATGGATTGAGTGATGACCTGAAGAGAAGTAATTATTTGATACCATTTCCCTAAGATGCCTTATTTCCTCATGTAATTAGTGAAACGAGAGGTGATGTGTGAGTGGATATTAATGCAAATTCACTGTTTCAGGGTACAGATTTTGGAAAGTGGTGCAAAACTACTTCCCTCTTGTTTTAAAGTCAATACTTATATTTCTACCGAGTGTCGGGATTAGAAAGAAGTCCTTCTGTTGGCCAGAGAGGCTGATGGGCAGCAAGGCTCCAGATCAGGGTTCCGGCACTTGATTTGCAGATTACTAGAGCGTTTGTACTTCTGCTTTTTGAGAGTTTGGGTTTCTTTTACGTGTCCACCCTGTCCTCCTTGTATGTGCTAACTTTAAATTCTCTGTAATGTGAAATGTTTTTTAATCTGTACTTGGAATAGCATCAGTTTGTTAGAAAAAGGTGATAATAATATGATTTCTGGAAGATTCTGCTGAGAAACTTGAAGGGGTTGTCAAAGCTGTGGATCTGTGCAGACTTACGTCTTTGGAGCCTTTTGTGTAAAGGAGTGGTATGAGAAGCGTTCATCACTTTGCTGGTTTAAAGTATCAAGTATACATTCACTGGACAGGAAGGCTATTACAGACTGTTTTACATGAAGCTCACTGACAAGAGGGGTTTTTTTCTTGGAGCTGTGCCTAAGTCTGTCTTCTCTTTCTCACAGGTCACCAACAAAAGTCGGATCCCATGTAATAAAGGTGAGTTTCTTCTTAAAATCAATGAAAAGCTTGTTGATGAACACAATGTCAAGCATTTCTACCTAAAGTAGGTATATTACAGTAGCCCTAACATCTAGACAAACAGGAAATTGCAGGCTTTCCTTGTAGGTAGCAATTGTTGTGCTTATGTCTCTTGGAATTCCAACTTCGCTTCTATTTAGGGTATGTTAACGTGTCTTGAAGCTAATTTTATTCTGAAATGCATGTGTGCTATTTAATTGAGCTCTACTTAATTACTAGTCTACCCTCTTTCAAGTGATTTGTGAGTAGTAAGCAAGTCTCTGCAGCATTTAGTTTTTGGTTTCATTTTACACAAAATATGCGCTCTTCTCTCTTCAAAATAAGAAGAAAACTTAGTGTTTGTACTTCAAAAGCCTTCCCTCTAGGTTACGTGAAGATAAAACACTATATTTAGCTTAATGAGACAGCATTGCCACTTCCCACGCAGGTAATTGGTATGCTGCATCTGTGCTTGGTGACAGTGCGGCTGAATCCGGCGCACGTTAAATACCCAGGGGGATGGAACCGTGTACAAACGAGGCGCGTTTCCTGGGCTCAGAAGGCCAAAGGGGATGCTGTGCAGCGCTCTTCCATCGATCAAAGAAGGCTTGGCGTTTTGTCTGCAAAGCGTTGGGCAATCGTAGTGAAAACGGTGTTTCTGATTTGTCAGAAGCACTCCCCTCTGAATCAGTCCTTTTACAGCGATACCATATCTCTTGTGGAACAGAGACTTACCCCTCTTTTGTGTTCTGTTTACTGTTCCTTTAATGATTAAGTATTACATGTTTAAGTCTTCCAAGAAATGTCGCTCTATCACTCTGACTAAACTCAGTGCAATCGATGAACTTTAATGTGTTGTTGAGTGAATTATGAAGTTCTGTATGTTGCTGATAGTTGGTTGGTTTTTTTTAAGTGTCTCCTTAAGTCACTTACTCAAAGCTAAGTTTTTGAAGATGGAAAAAGTACTTGCTTCTCTGCTTACTACTGTATCAGTTGAGTGAATGTGTGACTAATGGTATAGTTTGTCTTGGAATGGGTAAGAAATATTTTCTAAGTCCAAAGTTTAACAGGTGTGTGACTTTAATGTCGATAAAATTAGAAATTAATACAATGTGCTTTTGTAGACACTGATTACACTTAAGTAATTAGGTCATAATACCTTTGAAGATAGATTTTAGTGATAAAGCAAAGTAAAACTTACATTTGGATTAGAAAAACTTTGTGGAAGGAGGAGGGGGGAATGGAGGAAGAATATTTCTATAATTGCAGCTGTCTGCATAGTATGCCATTTCTTGAGGTCAGAACTCTCAAAGATTAATGTCTACAAGAGTTCTGTGCTGTTTTTCCCAAGCATATTGTAGTATGTTAATATGCTGTAAAGATTCTATTTGACTAGCTAAGTGTCTAAAAAAAAGTCTAAGAAGAAATTTCTTAGGTATCTGTACTAGGCAGTCACTCTAAATCTTGTCAAGACCCAAAAAAACATGGGGAGGTCTTTTAAAATACCTGTTTAATATGGACATTAGGTGTCTTGTGCGTATCCAAAACTGTATAAGCAGAATGAAATTACTAGTCAAACCACAACAGTTTATAATGGTAACAGCCAGCCTTTGGGGGCTTTAACGTTGTGGGGAGACAGTTGAGGATGGCCAACTGCAGCAGAAGGGAGTTGCGTACCTGTAGATGGGAAGGAGGAGTAGGACAGCAGGTCTGTGTCTCAACTCAGAATCAGTTGAAATGTGGGGGTTTGCGGGGTTTTTTTAGTGTTTTAAGCTCAGTAACTTAATTCTTTGACCCACTTGTGAGGAGTTTTTTTCTTTCGTGAGACAGATACAGGCATTTATCTGCAGATACACTGTGTTCTGAGCAACTTGTTCTAGTTGGCTCTGCTTTGAGGACTACAGGACCTCCACAGGTCCCTTCCAGCATCAAGGATTCTAATATAAATTCTGCGAATATATATGCTTGTAGGCAATGTGATCAGTAATTCATGCAGAACAAAAGGCATATGATGCAGTTCCTACTAGACCATATTAACTGAGGTTAAAGCTGTATCCTGCTGTGCTATAAACTACTGTTTTTTTCTGAACCTAAGGTTTTTCAGGAATTGATAAATACGTTTGCTCACAACTATGATATTTTTGGTTCTGTTTTAAAACTTTGTATAGAACACCCATGCTTACGTGCCTATGGTTAGGCAGTGCCCAAAGTGTAATCTAATTCTAATATTCCTAGGGCTGCCTATCTTAATTATGACTTTTTTTTTATTGTTTTTTTTAAATTAAATAAGACTTAAAACTATGACAAGGGTTTGCTACACTATTGTGACACACAAGGCCACCTTTAGTGAATTGCTTTTCTTAATTCCTTGTTTGGTGGGATATGCCAAAGTGTTGATGCTGTTTGCACATCTCAAAACTATAGTTCTTAAACTGCAAGCTGACTTCACATTAGTAGTATAATAACCTGGTAGTCTTTGTTATACGTATCTAGAGAGTAAATAGCATACTCGGCTTTGAATATTCTTGGAGTCTTTCATCCAAATGATTTTAATCCAAAAATGTTCTTGCATTTTCCTTAAATCCAGTTGTTTCGCTTGTTCTGCTGTGGTTCATTTAGATTTTGGCAGGATCTGCATGAGGGTGACTGGTGGCAGAAATGACAATGTGCACTAGAAATAAATTGTAGAGCGTAAGGTTCTGTGTCAGAATCTCAAGTGTTTGTGACTGCTTGATAGATCTTCCTGACAACCTGGAAATTTCAAAAAACATTTCTATTATGTGTTGCGATAATAGAGTTCTTGGATCCTTTGCCACAAGCTGATTAAAAAAAAAAAAAAGCAACGGATTTTCCTTGCTGCAGATTGTTAAATGTGTATGTTTTTCAAAACTTCATGGTACCTTCCATTTTATTTCAGTTGAGGTTGAAACCTGTTAAAGATAACTGTCTTTTTTGTTAAGTAGTGTGTAGGCTTTCTCCCTGTCTATGGTGGTGTGAAATATTCTTCATGTGCATTGTGCATCACTGTTTAAACATCTATCTGATGGCAGTAATGTGTGAAAATGTAGCAGAATTCTTGTCCTTTATGCTATTTAATTTGTTGTAGCTATATTTCTGTTAGATCATCTCTTCTGTTAGATCATCAGGACTTACTACCATCATCTTATTGATTCTACCGTTATTTTTCCATAGGATACAGACAGCAAGCTACACAAAGCTGGAAATGAATCCTTTGTACAAGAAATAAAACAAGATGATTCAAAAGAGGTTAGTTAAATATTGTTTTGTGCTTCTAGCATCACACTAGAAATACTAAATAATTTAATCATCAGTCTTCATCCTGAAACTAGCAAGTTGGAATCATAGTTAGAATTTGTTGTTAATGTTAGTAAGAGCGTCCAACTAAAGGGTAAAAATGGAACTAAGCATTCTGAAAACATATTTAAGATTCACCAGTGCTCAACTTCTTGTTTAATTTACAGGATCATATTTAGCAGTGCATGAGAACTCTGAAGAGTAAACAGCTTCTGTTTCCTAACTTTCTCTCAAAGTATATTAAAGAGGAAGGGAAATTACTCACTTTGTTTTATTTTTCAGTTATATCTATTTCTGCATCTAGGTCTCCAGAATTTTTAAACAAAATATATTTTGCATACAAAGCAGCTCTTCAATGGAAGAGTTTTGTGGGTGTTGTACAGACTGACTGGTAAGTGTAATCTAGAAACACCTGCTGTTTATCTGTAGAATGGCTTTGGTTTTGCTTTTTAGATAATTGACAGTATTATAGAAGAAAGCCAGAAGGCACAACAACTGGATGATGATTCTTTAGCCAGTAGAGGAAAAGAATTGACTGTTCCAACTTCAGATGCAAATGCTTGGATTTCTGGAGCAGACATCATTAGTAGTATTCCAGAAGTAATAGCTGCTAAAATACCATCACAAGACGATTTTGGAGAACCAGCATATCAGAGCGTGTGTAAGGACACTGAATTGGAATCAGGGAAGCTTTTGTTTACTTCTGAGCAACAGGAAACTCATAAGCTAACAAAAGTAACAAATGCAACTGACCATAAAATGCATGAAACTGAAGCACAAGAAGAAACATCAAAAAATGAGGACCTAACAGACAAGAAAGAGGCAAATGCTGTAGAACAAGTGGCTTCAGATTTATCTACCAAAGACCTTCCTACAGCAGAAGAAATGCCTCCAGCAAAACCACCACGGCAGCTTACTGTAGAACCTGATATAGTTGCCAGCACAAAGAAGCCTGTCCCAGCACGGCCACCACCTCCAACAAATGTTCCTCCTCCAAGACCACCACCACCTGCACGGCCAGCTCCACCACCCCGGAAGAAGAAGAGTGAACTGGATTTTGAAGTGCAAAAACCTGTTTTGGAAGGTAAGTATTCCATATTAGGTGGCTTTAGTTATCTACATGGTTACTATTTTTGTGTTTTAAGTGAAGAATCATTCAATCTTGTGATTTTAGGTAAGTGGACGTGTAAATGAGGACGAAACAAATTTTTCATCCACCTTAGCTTCTTACAGTGGAGAAATACATTACAAGTGTTCCTGATTGAAAGACTTTCTTGTAAACTGACACTTCCTACCAAAATAGGCTACAGTTGCCTAATCAATACAGATACTAAAAGAAGTTACACACTTCACATGAAATGCGTGCAGTCTGTATTTGCATAGAAATACAGGTCGAGCTCAGGCTGAGGTCTCAGGAGCATGAGTAGCCCTGGGCTACTAGGGAGATAACTAAAAAAAGTATAATTGTTAATAAAACTTCAGAGGACTAGGTGTGAAATTGCGCCTGTGCCTCCAACTACGTATGAAATATGTAATTGATAAAGCAGATTTGGTGGCAGTTGCTGTTTTAAAAAAAGTCAAACTTGTCAGAAAGCACGTTCAGGAGTGTAACTATGATGTTAGGAGTCTTTCCATAGACAGGCTACAGATTGTTAGCGTTACGTTCTTGTCCTGCATCGCTCAACCTAGGACTAACTTTTCTTCTAATGCTGGGGAAAACTGCACTTTTAGAAGACTCCAGTGTCTGAATTCATGAAAATATTTACTTTAAAGCCAGCTGGGCTCTGTGGGATTCAAGGTCTCAGTGTTTTCGAGCCTTGCCAGGTGCAGGGACTAGGAGGAGCAAGGCCCAGGCTGGCCAACGGGATTATTTCATACCATGAACGTCACATTCAATATAAATTAGAAAAGTTTGCTGCGTAGCTCTCTCTCCCTTGATGGCGGCGGGTCCAGACAATTCCTTGCCCCGGTGCTGGAGCCCTGAGCCCTTCCCTTCCTCACAAAGCCGCAGTGCTCGCAGGGTCCCACGTGGGCTGTCCCTGCTGGGAGTGCACAGTTTCCTACTGATGTAATTGGCTGAGTATAATTCTTGTATATCTCATATCACTATTGGGATTAATAGTGGTTCTTTAGTAATTATTTAGTCTTAGTCTATTAAATCTATTTATATTTCAGCCCTTGTGTTTCTTTGTGTTCCCCGATTCCCCTTTCTGGGTGGGAAGGGGTGATGGGGTGATAGAATAATTGTCTAAAGGACAACAAGTAGTTATGAGTTTTCGCAAACCATAACAGTTCTTCTTTCTTATATGAATCTCATTTCAGTTTCTCGAGAGAACTTCACAGCTGGTGGTCTTCTAACTCCAAGTACAGTGACAGAGGGCATGCCCAAAGATTCCCAGCCTTCTTTGGATTTGGCAAGTGCAACTAGTGGAGATAAAATAGTCACTGCACAGGTACTGGGAAATGGTTATAAACTCAATAACTGTATTGTTTTTCTATTACTTTAGTGTTACAGTAGAGATAAGGTATTCTGTGTCTCTAAAATTTCAGGAAAATGGGAAAGCAGCCGATGGCCAAACAACAAATGAAGTACTTGGACCACAAAGACCCAGGTCTAATTCTGGAAGAGAGCTCACAGATGAGGTATTAATCCATGTGGTTCGTACATAGTACCTTCTTGTGCTGGCTTTTCCAGTCTGTCGAATGAATTGGAGTTGTCACGTGTCACTGTGTGCTCTGAACCACTATATACTGTGACCAGAGATGCAAATAGGAGTGATGGCATGCTGGCTTTGTCCACCTACGCACTTTGTGGTCCCCAAATCATATGTGGTGTTAGTGCTGGAAAGTGTGAGCTGTAATAGATCTGACATGCTGTGAGTTGGTGTTTGTAGCGTGCAAACACATTGCAAGATTTCACTTTGAGGGGCATCCGCAAACTTAGTGCTTTACCGTGCATCTGAAAGGGGAAGGAGTCAGCAGTAGGAGAATGATTTTCCTCATATTAAAAAATAGTTTCTTCAGTTAACATCATCAGGATTAATGGAAATACTTATTGGACTGGTGCCAGTTTTTATTTGTGTCTATCTGTGTATAGCTTTTTTTACTGTTGCTCAACAGATGTATGTGTCCGTGATCTGCTTCAAAAAACCCTTTTCCTTTGTGTAGTACTGCTTAGGTCTGAATGCTTTTTCTCTGTAGGTAAAGGTTGTCTGTGGCTATATCTAAACTATAGCCGTTAAAATATTTGAAAGTGGAAGACTTCAGTGTCTTAATTACATAGCATCTTTGATATTAGCATGGAAGGTGTCAGGCAGGGGCTGATGTCTGTATAGCTGCATTTCTGATTTAGGAAACTGAAGCTTGTGATGACGTGATTGTTCGTCTGTGTATAGTGGTTGATAATGTTTGTGTTAACACGCTACAGGCAGTTTTAACTTAAATTTAAACTTCGTAAATACATAGCTACAAAATTTTCCATTAAGCTACAAAAATTCCCAATTTTCCATTTCCCATACACATGAATAATGTGTAAGATCAAATGATTTAAATTTTGCTCTAGGTTTTGGAGTTTAATCAAGTCATCTTGATTTCACATCTTATTTTTTCCACAGGAAATTCTAGCGAGTGTAATGATAAAAAACCTTGATACAGGTGAAGAAATACCCCTGAGTTTGGCAGAAGAAAAGTTGCCGACAGGCATTAATCCCCTAACTTTGCATATCATGAGGAGAACTAAAGAATACGTCAGGTATGAATGATGATAGCTTTTGGCTCTTGCTGATACTGTTGCTCTTGTACTTTTTGCATACGTGAGGACTGCCCTTATGCGAGTAAAGAGAGTCTCAATCCGTATCTCCTGATTTCCAGTTCTCTATTAACTGGGCTGTTTATTGAATGCTTTTAAGCTAAGTAAAAGTTGATGATATTACCAGGCAAGTATGTCTGAAAATCCAGCTGAACTGCAGTTAGCGCTTGATGTGCTAAATGTTGGTATTTCTATACGAATTAAACACAGTTTATGTTCAAGTACTCTATGTTGTTCACGCTGCCACCCCCTATAGCTTTTTCAGTGTTGCATTTAGTAGACTTCAGTGCTCTGAAGACATGTCGTCAGCGCTATAGCTGACTACTTTGAGGTTTTCCTGTTCTCAACAGGGCTTCTAATGCTTAAACTGAGTCTGTTTGTAAACTTTGATGGAAAGATACTGTTTCTTAATGATCAGGAAATCATGCCAGTCTAGATGTTTGGCTTTTTTTCAAAAGCCTAGATCTATGAGAAGTATACATCAGACAATTTTTAGGTTTTTGGTATTGCTGAATTAGCATTGAAAAACTCACTTTTGTAGATCTTCATTCTCTGTGTACAAATTTCTGTTTCAGAATTTAATCACTGTTAATTCACTTGATTTATGGAAAGCAAGGTATGAGAACAAGGTGGCATGTTACTAGTTTATAGTAATGTAATGTATTTTGTCTGCTCTTAACTTTCAAAGCTCCTCAATAAGCTGAAGTTTGAAATTTGTGGGAGTGATGTATCTTTGGCATTTCGAGAGTCTATACAGTTTTAGTACGAAGATGCCTAAGAATTGAAAGATCTATTTTATTAATTGATTAACATGTCCATGTTTTTCCAATGTGTTACATGAAGGAATAAAGACGGAATGTAAAACACAGATCCTACTTTATTAACATTTCATTCAATTTAGATTCATTATGGTTTTGTATTAAACAATCACTTCTGTGTGTCCTAGTAATGATGCAGCGCAGTCTGATGATGAAGACAAAATGCAGACCCAGCAAACTGATACTGATGGAGGGAGGTTAAAGCAAAAAACGTAAGATGCTGTTTCATGTCCTTATAAAGAAAAGGCAGGTTTTGTTTTTCTAAGCTGAAGCTCCCCTTCTGACTTCTGAAAAAGTTACGTTTTAGGTACAAGTGATACCTGAATTTAAATAAACCCGATGCTCTGTAGTTAAATGGCAGATTACATGACTGCTGGCCAATTAAATTATTATTTTAAGCAGTAATGGAAAGAGATAATTTTGCATTTCAAATAAAAACTATTGATTTGTAATAGGAAAAAAAAAGGGAGAATTTTCCAGTGTTATGTGTTGAAAAAATGCCCTTGCTTTTTAAGGACCCAGCTGAAAAAGTTCCTTGGCAAATCTGTGAAGCGAGCAAAGCACCTTGCTGAAGAATATGGCGAACGTGCTGTAAATAAAGTCAAGAGTGTTCGAGACGAAGGTCAGTAACACTGACTTTTTGTATTTTTTTTTTTTAAATAGGAAAGTCTGTTTATCCTTGGCTTCTAGGAATCAATGTCTGAGGGACGTATACTGCTGTATACTGTCACTGTACAGTTCATGTGTCTTTTTTAGAGTTAAAGCTTTTAGTGTGGCATTCTGAGACTGGTGGGTTACAAAGATGAATTCTTCTAAAGTAGTGGCTGAGAGACCTTTCCAGCTAAACCAGTTGAATATGATATTTTTTTTTTGTGCTGTTAGAAAGCTGTCTGGGTATCAAAATGTAAACCTTTTTGGAAAGTTATTCCAGCAAAGGTAGAAGTGGAGGTTGTCTTCCTTACTTTAATAAAATCAGATTGTTTTCGGACAACCAGAGCCACCATTAGAATTCTGCTATAGTTTGAGCTCCTGTTAGAAGACTTCCCAGTTACAACTGAATTCTCCCCTTCTTCTGTCATCAGGGTTTCTTTCAGACAGACATCTAGTACTGCAGTAAGCCAGTCGAACCACAGCCTGAAAGAAGTGCCATAGAACTGCTGTACTTCAGCGTCTAATGTTGCCACTGGCTGTTTGTCCCAGCAATTTTGCAATTCTTACGCTTTGTGTACAAATCACCAGGCCATTTCTGTGTATTCGGTCAGAAGAAACCGATACAATGAAATGTATAATTTTCAGCACACATTAAACTGACAGAAATCACTTAATGCAGGGTTTGCTGTGTGCAAGACCTGGTTTAAAGAAAGGGGCTAAATAAAAATGGATCGCAGCTCTTATTTTGAGCATTCAGTGTTTGGATTCACTGAAACCTAAAATTAGTGAAGCTGTATTTTTAGACTTTGATACAACAGTATTCTTGTTTTGCTTTAAGATCTTTAATATTGCCTATAAAAATTCGCTAATTCAAGACTAACCTGCTATCGAAAAGCATTGGCAATTTGTTTACTATTAGATTAAATGTGTGCTGTGATAAGTACTGCTGAATTTCTGTTCCTCTTAGTCTTCCATACAGATCAAGATGATCCCTCTTCAAGTGATGATGAAGGGATGCCATATACAAGACCAGTTAAGTTCAAAGCAGCACATGGCTTCAAGGGACCTTACGATTTTGAACAAATTAAAGTTGTTCAGGATCTCAGTGGAGAGCACATGGTAGGTCTCTCAAGTTTCATCTGTGATTTTTCCTGAATCTATTAAGCCTGAGTTTCAACTTTTAGTTTTCATCTATTTGGTGACCTCCAGAAATTACCGTTGGGTTTATTCTTCTTGAAGAGCAGTTTCATTCTGGCAAGAAATGAAAATTTGGCTATTTGATCAAATCTTCGGAGGAGGGAAAAAAAGGAAGGTCTGTAGCTGCTCTGGCTTCAGGGATTCTCAAGAGCTTTTCCTTGAAGAGTTTTCGTATCAAGTGGTATTTGGTTTCTTGGTTGTTGCAGTTACAAATTTAGTCTGAAATAGGCTGTGTTCCACTACCAGAGCTGAACACAGAGTAGCAACGTTGACCTGCTCAGCAAATAAACTAGTTTGCCTATTAGAGATATGAAGTATTAAATAGAAATACTAGGTAGGCCCCTGAGGCAAAACTGGGCAGAGATTAATGGATCAGAATTGTAAGGAGGGGAGAGACCAGGATATGATATTTGCAGAGGTGCCTGTTTTATTCATCCCTGTTTGAAGTCGGCGTGCTTCCCTGCAGAGTCTGAAATACATCCTAGTATTCCTGGCTTCACAGATGCTTCTGCTGACAGCAACTGTCAGGCAACAGTTGAAATAGTCCCCCATCTTTAAGTGTTAGGCTAAGGGTAATGACCCAATGCAGTCAGTTTGTTGCCTGTGGAGTTTGCGCTTGTCATCCACAACTAAAGTTTCCAGTCCCAGTGGTAATCTGACTGTGTTAGTTTCTGTCATGCCCGTATCTGACTTCTTAAAACCTAGGAGATTTCTCAAAAACATCCCAAAAGGGTTTTGGGCCCCTCACAACAGGAAGGACATTGAGGGGCTGGAGCATATCCAGAGAAAGGCAGTAGAGGTGATGAGGGGTCTGGAGCACAAGTCTTGTGAGGAGCGGCTGAGGGAGTTAGGGGTGTTCAGCCTGGAGAAAAGGAGGCTGAGGGGAGACCTTCTCGCTCTCTACAGCTCCCTGAAAGGAGGGTGTAGCCAGGGGGGGTCGGTCTCTTCTCCCAAGGAACAGGTGATGGGACAAGAGGAAATGGCCTCAAGTTGCACCAGGGGAAGTTTAGGATGGATATTAGGGAAAAATTCTTCACCAAAAGGGTTATCAAGCCTTGGAACAGGCTGCCCAGGGCAGTGGTGGAGTCCTCATCCCTGCAGGTATTTAAAAGCTGGGCAGACGTGGTGCTGAGGGACCTGGTGTAGTGGGGTTTTGGCAGTGTTAGGTTGATGGTTGGACTCGATGATCTGAAAGGTACCTTCCAACCTGGATGATTTTGTGATTTTTAAGTAACAGGAGGAAGTGGAATTATTGCTTGTGTGGTTCTGTGTTTTAATGACTACTTTATGCTTTGCAAACTCCAAAGAGTCAGAATTGTCTTCACAAGCTTTGCAAAATCCTTATGTCAATTCTGAATTGAAGAAATATATGTAGTACTCATTTTGGTTGCCAGAATTGATGTAACCAAGCACAATTTCTATTTAAAAGAAGGTGATAGCACAGCTTGTGCTAACTTCAAGTGCAGCTACAACTACTTGCCAATTCTACAAATCAAATAGCAGGTTCTAAGTCAAGCTGAACCCTGCCTTGCGGGCTGTTACTAATTGTACCAGTTTTATGGAGAATGCTGTGGTAGTGCTGAGCTCCCGTAACTCCTCTCCTACAGAAATCTGCCCCGTGGGCTTTTCCTTTCAGACTGTTTTTGCAAGTATGTTGCTCAACCCACCAGTTTTTAACAAGTGCTTTTCAGTGTTTTGATCTGCAATTTGTTTCACTTGTGATATCTTGTCAGTTTACATTATAGAAAGGTTTTTTTGTTGTAGAAAAAGGAATTTTATGTCATTTTAACAATGATCCTTTTATTTTGACAGGGTGCTGTTTGGACAATGAAATTCTCTCACTGTGGTCGATTACTTGCATCTGCAGGACAGGACAACGTAGTAAGAATATGGGTTTTAAAGAATGCTTTTGACTATTTCAATAACATGCGAATGAAGTACAACACAGAAGGTATCTTTCTATGCATCACTAAAGCTCTAAATCAGTAGAAATTCCAGTTATTTGGGAACTTAGAGTTGACCATGGGGTTTCTGCCTGTGTTCTAGGCCGTGTCTCTCCCTCCCCATCCCAAGAGAGTCTGAATTCTTCCAAGTCCGATACAGATGCGGGGGTATGTACACTAGGTATCGGGAGGGGAAGAGCTGGGGGGGTTGTACTGTTCTGTAATGCCAGATCTTCATTGTTTTATCCGAGAGTTCTTGGCCTGTGTCTTTGAGACCCAGACAAACTGTCTTATCAATAGCCAGCTTCAGTCACATACTGTTATCCCATGTGTACAAGGTGCAAGCAGGAAAGAAAGTCATTAAACTTCCTGCATTGCAAAATCGGCCTGTCTTTGCTCTGCCCTTCTGCCAGGGAACTTGCCTCCTGAAGCAGGTTTCTGAGTGAAATGCTAAAGGAAAAAAACCCCACATTGTTGAATTTCCTGTCTTGGTGCTTTGCCTCAGAGCATTAACTAAGGTTAACATCTGACTTGATGATGACTTTTCCGAGGAAGGCCAACAATGGGGTACTCGGAAGCATAATAAAACCTGGCGTTTTTTATATTTTCTCATCTGTGTAAAATAAAATGGAATATGATTGCCCAAAGGAATTAAAACGCTGTTACTTTTAGAGTGTTCAGATGCTTTGGTAAACCTGCCATTAAAATCAATGTATTAAAGTGTTGGGTTTTTTCCCTGTACTTGGTTTCCAGTAGTGTAAGAAACAGATGACAGAATTGAGGTTAAGCAAAGATTTTAGCAGTAGCGTTATTTAATGTGCACAATTTAATGCTTGGGTGGGGTGGGTATTTCCTTACCTTAGGTAAGTGAATATGCTTACTTAGCCACACACACCAGTGATGTTGTTTTGACTTACTTTTGCTGGAGAGCTTTTTAATAGGAACTTCTAGCTTCAGTTTGCACCTGTTTATTCCGAAAGGATCTCTTATTAGGAAGCTAACATTCTTGATGTGCACTGGAAGCATGGAAACTTTAACTCACAGTTTGTATTCTAAATTTCAAGGTTGATACACTTTTTTTCCAAAGCTTATTTTAAGACATTTCTTAAATTGTTCTCAAGCTTATCTCATTGAACAAAAACTGTATGGATGGAAAATATAGAGCTTCTTAATTTTGGAATTTCAAGTTGATGTTTCACAGCCAACTGTACTTGAAATTTACTTTGGTTGTTTATTATTGCTGTTTGGTTTATTTTAAAGTCCTAAGAGTTGTTCTTCAGATTGTTATTAGCCCTGTACTTATTGTAAGCAGTAATTGTTTTATTGTTAATTTTTCCATTTCTAATATTTTCTAATATTTTCTGATGTTTCTATACACTTCTTGATAGATTTGCAGTGGAGTTGATGAAGACCCAGATGATAAAAATGCCCCGTTTCGTCAACGGCCGTTTTGCAAATACAAAGGACACACAGCAGATCTTCTTGATCTTTCCTGGTCCAAAGTAAGTCACTTCAATACAGACTGCACAGTTCTCCTGTGTTTTCATTGTTTTCTTTTATCAATTATCATCAGAACCATACATCTAAAGAAAACGAAACTGAAATGTCATTGAAATTAAGAGAAAAGGTTTGTAGAGACAACACTTGTTCCAGATGAAATACTTTAGATAAAACGAACAAACTTCCTGGGCTTTGATAAGTAAGTCGTCTTTAAAAAAAAAAAGTTTAAATTTGAGCTATTAACAATTACAATTTTGTATTCAATAGTGGAGTTAAATTGTTTAGAGTGGAAGGACTTTCCACTGAGCTGTGTGCTTCCTGATTTTTGGTGGTGTTGCTTTTCTTGTCTTCAGTGTGCTCCACTGTTTTTATGCAGTGAACAGATTCTAAAGTTGCCAGACATATACGCATATCATAAAGTTGGAGAATTACCTTGTGCTTAACTTTCAAAGTGCTTCATGTAAAGCTTATTCAGTTAACTCTCCACACTGGAATACAGTTGCAGTTTTAAGAACACAGTCTGGCTGAAGGGCCTTAGGTGGGAGAGACTCTCACCCCTTCTCTGAAGCCTGTGGTGCTGTTTCTTCTCTGGATGCTGTAACTGCTTCCCAAGTAGTTGACATTTCCAGGGAGGTTCTTCCAGAAAAGTTTCTGTAACTGAGCATCAGTGTGCTGGGCTTAAGGAAAGCACCAATCAGTAGTGATACTTTCAGATAAAATGTTTTATCCAAATTATAAAATCTTGAATTTCATGGCAACAGAGAAATCCATAAGACTTTACTGATCTGATTGCTTCTGGACTTGCTGTTGCTTTTATGTCTGTTAATAACCATGGAATTTTCTTGTTTCACAGAATTACTTCTTGCTTTCTTCTTCTATGGACAAAACTGTCAGATTATGGCACATATCAAGAAGAGAATGTCTTTGCTGTTTCCAGCATATAGATTTTGTCACTGCTATAGCATTCCATCCAAGGGTAAGTGTAATTGCTCTCTTCCTTCTAGAGAGGTAGAATTTGAAATTACAAGAGTCATCCTCCTTTATTTTCAATTAAAATAATAATTGAATAGTAGAGTTTGTGCGCTTTAAAAATACCCCTATTGGATAATATGCCAGAACTTTAAATGTTCGTTTTCATTAAACTTCACCAGGAGTGTCCATGTGGGTTAACCATTTGTGGGCATGATGTGGAATGTGAATTGTCTATAACGTCACAGCTGTTACAGTTTTGCGTAACTTTGTGAAAAGTCAGAATTTCCATTGAGGGATGTTGTGACTAAATATTAGTGGAAAACATCATAAGGAAATAGAACAGATTGTCCAGAGATCACAGAATCCTTGAGGATGTTTAAAACTTGGCAGGATATAACTCTCTACAGTCTGATCAAACTTGCAAGGCTGTCCTTGCCATGAGCAGGGGAGGTGGACTGAAGACCTCCAGTGGTCCCTTCAACCTGTCTTATTTGATGATTTTTAAAAAATACTGTAATAAAGCTTTCTAGCATTAAGAAAACTCAAGTAGAGGAAAAGCGTTTGGTTTTTGGTGTTCCCTGAACGTACATAACCGGTAGATGTATCGGGAACTATGGAAGGAGCTTTCAACTCCTGACAAGGTTGGTATTTTTCTAACTTACGTTGAGAGGGTAAAAAGCAACTGTGGTAACAGGGAACAGTTTTCTGACTTGAGGCACGCACGCTGCATGTGCGCAATCTTGTCAAAAACCTGTAAGAAATTGAGCTCCATTTAACAGTGATTTTAACGTTGTCTTTTCAACCTTCTGAAACATTGTAATCAACTCACCTGAGAGCTGTTATTTGGGAGGATCTGGAGAGAAGCGGTTCGGAAATGGGGTGGGAAGGCTTTACAGAAATCAGGGCATACTCACAGCACAAGCAGAGGTTAATGTAGTTTGTCCTCTCAGGATGACAGGTACTTCTTAAGTGGTTCGTTGGATGGGAAACTCCGACTCTGGAACATTCCTGACAAAAAAGTGGCATTATGGAATGAAGTAGATGGACAGACAAAATTGATTACAGCTGCCAACTTCTGTCAGAATGGCAAGTATGCAGTTATAGGCACATATGATGGAAGATGCATCTTCTATGACACAGAGGTAAAATGTTTTTGAGACTATGTTTTTTTTTCATGTTAAATAGCTAACGGATTTAAAAGTTGTGCTTATTTAAATATCAAGAAACAAATGTATTAGAAAATAGTTTAAAGCAAAATAGTTTAACGTTTTTACACAATTATTTCAAATCGGGATAAATTTTAATATCTTTTCAGCACTTGAAGTACCATACACAAATACATGTGCGTTCTACCAGAGGCAGAAATAGAGTTGGAAGAAAAATTACTGGCATTGAACCCTTGCCTGGAGAGAATAAGGTACTGACTTGGGAGCCAAAGCTGCACTGATGTTGGGGTCTGATATTTGTATCTAGTGCATAGTAAGTCTGTGCTAAGTCATGTTTATAGTCACTGACTTAAATCACAAGTCTGTTAGTGCTAGTAAACTGAGAACTACTCTTTCCTGATACAGAGTACTAAATAGTGGTAGAACAGATTTTTTTTTTTTTTTAATGACATTACGCTTTGGTCAATGTAAGGTTGATAAAATGCTTACAGTGGCTTTCAGTGAAAACTTCTTTGGCATAACTAATCTTTCTCAAATTTAATATTCATTTGGAAACATGCTTCATACAGAAGCTTAAAAAATGCTGAAAACTTGGAAACTGGTATACAAACAAGTGTGCTCTGTTCTTCAGAATCTCCTTTTGTTTAGTTTCAGTCTAAACTGAAGTCTTATGTTGAAAGGGTCAGATAGTCATCATGAAAAAAACCCATGCTATTGAGTGTTAAAAGCATAATCTAAAGCTGAAGATTTTGTTACATATACAAAGTTTCAGGGGTGATGTGGGGTCAACAGCTGGCTCTGTTAGATTAGCAGATCAGCTGTTATCACCTATATTATATTCTTTTCAATGACACATAAATGACTTAATTCCAAAGACATGCAGAAGCTTCAGAAATCAGTAGTGCCTTTGGGTTTGCATCAGATGCTGTGCGTTGGCATATTAGATGATGTAATGACACAGCTCAGCGTGAACTCTTTTGAAAGCAAATAGGAAGTTCTATAATCTGATGGTTATAGTGTTCCAAGAATTGTCACAGTTTTGTTGCATAAAATGATTAGGTAAGGAGTCAGTATTTGTCTGCTACTCCACTGTACTGCTTTTTGAGACTAACTGCTAGCCTGCCATCTGCTCCACTTCTAAGGTACTGTAAAAGGGCTAATCAGCCGAATGCCTTTATGCATTTTGACAACCCTTTCATAGACTTCTCTGTTTCTTATAAGTACATTTAAGCGTCTGATCTGAAAAATGTTAAAAGGAAGCAAACTTGTATCAATGAAGAGAAAAGCCCATTTGTTTATATAGTCGATGGTATAGGTATATGGTATATGACTGATAGGTCACGATGCTTCAGAAATGTACCTCACTGAAACAGCTGCTGTTAGTGTGGAATGTGTTCCTAAATAACCTCTGCAAATTGATGACTGTTCTTCGGGTCCATCTTTTACTTCAGTAAAGAGCAGCTGTTCTGGTTCAGACCAGACAGGTTGATCTTGACAGTGAAGTTGTCTTCTGTCCACTGACAGAAGATCAGAATGAAATTATCATCGTCCTAAATCTTCTTCTGCTTCTTCGGGCATATTCTTTGTATGTGTTACTTCTTTTTTGTGGAAAGAACTGGAATTTTGACAGATTGAATGAACTATGTTGCTCCTTATTGGGCATGCTAATGGTTTCCACTTCTAATTTTATTTATTTATTTTCTAGATTCTAGTGACATCAAATGATTCCAGAATCAGATTGTATGACCTGAGAGATCTGTCTTTATCTATGAAATACAAAGGTTATGTCAACAGCAGCAGCCAAATCAAAGCCAGCTTTAGGTAAGACAGTATTATAGCAATGGGATTGTTGGATTTGGGAAATACTATGGCTTTTGTGTAAATAATCTGTGTACCTTGATGTGAAACTGAGCCTGTGAAATGTCGCTTGGCTCAGACCAAGAGCTAACTGGAAGCTCTGGTCAGAATGACAAAGCTTCCTGTGATCAGGGAGCTTCTGTGACCAGGTGAATCCAGGGCGATGCATGGCCACTACTATTGCTGGAAATACAGGAACTGTGCTAGAACTGGTGGGACTGGGACATCGCATTTCCACCCCCCTTATCATAAATAATTTTTATTTCCTTAAGTTTGTCAGGTATTGTTGCAGAGGTGTTGGTCACCCAACTGTAGCCCAAGGCTGTTGGCCACTGCCTGTGTATCATCACTGTCAGGAAACAGCCTGTAAATCTGAGCTGGAATTCTTTCTTCCTCTTTCTCTGTGCTGTCCTAAGATGCTTTCCTGAGTTTGAGTATATTACTGTGACTGTTGTAGAAACAGTTTTTTAAGGTGGTAAAAGAGAGGGAGTAGAGGGAGAAGAATATTTGTTCTATTCCCTCCTTGAGTCTTGCAGACACGAAAGGGGAGGATGCTTGGGTGTCTGTTTAACCTGGATGTTTGAGCAGAGGAGGGCAGCAGTGCTTAAGGAATAGTTCCAAATTTGACCTTGATCGTCAGCCTTTGGCATTTGAAAGCATCTTTAAGGCTGACCTGGTATTTCACAGAATGGCTGAGGTTGAAGGGATCTCTGGAGGTGATCTTGTCCAGCCCTCCTGCTCAAGATTAATTTCCCAAATTAATTCATTTCTACTTACAGGGCTGTAGCATAGTTAGTGTTACAGTTTAGGTATGCGACATACATGTGCAGTGGGTAAAATAAAAGTAAATATGTGCGTTGAGTTTCCAGGTACTGTTTTGTCTCTGTCAGTGTGCGTTATACGGTCATCTGGTTCCACTCCTGTTGAATGCTTTTCATCTTCCACCTGTGTGGTTATTATTTTTTTTGTTGTTGTTGGGAATCTCAGGTGTTCACACAGGTTCCAGACTCAAACAGCTGCAAATTGCACTTAAAGATTGTGCTATTTTCTTGTTGCTGAGCGTAACTGTTAGACTAACCCTCTTCTTGGTGGGGAGCTCCTGTGTGCTGGTCACCAGAACCACGTTTTCTTCCAGAGGGGCAGCATCGGGACGCTGCACACACCTCCAGTTAGGGACTGTGTGGGTTTTTGAGCTGCATTCACTGCAATAAAGGATCAGATTGGATTGTGAACTTAGCCTGATTGCACTTATAAAGCTGCAAGTCATCTGGGGAGCTACTGTAACGGTTCCTTGAACAACTGAGAAAAGTAATGTTTTTCTTTGCTTAAATCTTTAGCCATGACTTTACCTACATTGTGAGTGGTTCAGAAGATAAATATGTTTATATTTGGAGTACATACCATGACTTGAGCAAGTTTACATCTGTAAGAAGAGACCGCAATGACTTCTGGGAAGGCATTAAAGGTAAAAATAAACTTTTGATTTTTGTTTTATTGAAACTTTTCTATTATTTCAAAAAATAAATATTTTTATTTGCTCAGCAGTGCTATTCATTTATTTGAACAAATTATTAGCAAGATGCATTGTAACTGGTGGATTTTCGATACGTGGGTTCTCTCACAAACCTTGTCCACAGGAAACTACAGATGTGTGATTGGGATGGCAAGAGACAGAGTAGCTGAGAGTTTGTCCAGCTTCAGTAAGAGATTCTGAATGAATATAATATGTTTTGCTGGCAGAACTTGGTTGTGTAAATGTGGTAAACAAAATAATTATCCTTCCACCCGTTTTCTAAAAGTGGCTTTGGAAACAATGCAAACTCTTTTATTTCCTACGCACACACACTCTTTGGGAAATGCGGGGCCATATATTTACATGAAACATGTTTTGAAGTTCTTGCCCGTTAGTTTTGGGCACGTACAGAAACTTCCAAAATCCCTAAGCTTCTAAAACAATGACAACTTCTCCTTGAATGATAAGCTTACCTGGTGCCACTGGCACTGCGCTTGTTGGATATTTACTGAAATTTATTTACTTGCTATTCTTGTAAAACTAACAATTCCTTGAAACAAGGTAATCAAAGTTGGATTGTCTTTCTGAAGCACACAATGCAGTGGTCACATCTGCGATTTTTGCTCCCAATCCTGGTTTGATGGTGTCACTGGAAACTTCTGAAAAGCAAGAGACTGAAAGTAAGGGAGAAGATTGTGAAGCATCAGATACCATACCCTCTGGTAGGTGTTTAAGAAGAGCTCTGCTTGATACATGGTATGAGGAGGAACAGATTATGAAGAATAATTTTCATTTGGGAGGAGGGTTACTTGAAATGAAAAATCTTTGCATGGACTGCCTTGGCAGTTGAGTATTTTGGCATTGATAAAACTTGAGAGAATGTGAAGCGAGGGGCATAGCTGTTGTCCTTTAGGATTGTTGTTTTCACACTTGAGCTGGTAGGAGGTAGAGTTGTACCAATATATAGTGGAAAAAGTCCCTCTCCTAGAAACACAGATGTTTCTTGAAGTATTGGCTAGATAACCAGAATGTGATAGAGGAAGAAGGGTGTTACAGTGATAGCTTATCTTTTAATGAGAGTTTGATTTATATTTTTTTTTAATGAACTAACAGTTTGTTCTCTTTCCTTATTAAGGAGCTTTGAAGACAGACCACACAGAAGTGCTTTTATCGGCTGACTTTACTGGAGCAATCAAAGTCTTCATTAACAAAAAGAAATATGTATCCTAGTTATTTTGCAACTGACAGTGTAAAGCTATGGTACTGTGGGATTGAAATTCCATAAATAACGTGGGCAAAAGCAAAGTATCTAATATAATAATGTTACAGGCTGATTTATTTTCAAATCTTTATTTTAAGGCTACTCAGATATTGGATCCTTGGAAAGCAGCGTCTACCTATTAACACCTGGGCTTGTAGAATAAAAAGGAATGTGTAAGAATAATCCTGCCAAACATTAGGCTCTAAACTTTCTACAAACAGTCGTTTTGCAATGTAATTGTGAACCTGCGCAGGTTTCTGCACGGAAATGTATTCACACATGTGTGTGCCTTTTGGTTACATGCACTAATTTGAACATATATCAAAAGGATTTTAGTGGTGCTTGTTGCCACTAGATGTCAGGAACGGGGATGGGAAGGGAGGGTTGGAGGTATGGCTGGAAAAATGCTGAATGATCTCGTCTGATCTTTGCACAAAATTCCATTTGAGAAAGATCTTGAATTTGTAGTAGCTATTGTTCAGAATTTTAAGTTATGCAAGTTTTTGATGGGTCAGCAACCATGTGTAAATGTTTTTATAAATTTCTCAACTTCAGGACGTGAAAAAAATTTTGTTGTCTTCTAATTATTGTGGACTTTAGATGCCTTTCTTATATATAATTTTTTGCACACTGGAGCACAATACTTGTGTAAAGAATTCTCTCATTCCTTGTTCACGGGCACCAGGATATATTCACCTTCCAGATAAAATTAAGCTACACTAGAAGGTTCTTATATTTTACAGCTATGTAAAATAAACTGTTTACATTTTTTAAGCATTGTAGCTTAAAGTTTTAAGTTCTTCTTGTTTGTTTAGTGCCACTGAATTTTGAAAGTCTTTGTAAATATTCATATAAAACACCTATGAAGTAACATTCTGGGCATCATAACCCAGGAAATGTTATTGATGGTCAAGTGTTTCAGAGAACAGATGTATCATTAAACTTGGTCACACACTTGGAAATCGTTGCTTCCTTTCCATTTTGATTCATAAATTTGCCTTTTGTCTAAGTGGTTTTGACCTTTTTCTCAGATCATTGATCTTGCATACGCTTGTTAACTTCTGAGTTCTGCTTTTCCTGATCTTGTTGCTTTTTTGATGACAGCTTTCTTTCTGAAGTAATGGGGAATGGAGTACTGGAACCGGACATTAAGCAGAATTAGGAGTAGTTACATGATAGTTTAGTGTGAGGAGGAAACTTCTGAAGTGTGTAAAGAATCCTCTCCTTCCCATTAGTGAAAGAGTGAAGGCATGGAAAGGCAGAAGATAAGTTGAGTGAGACTTCACTCTTAACTCCTTTTTTACTCAGGTGAATTTGACCATGACTTTGTGTAAAATTGTCTTGAACAAGAAAAGGCACTTGCAAGGGGTGTATCGTCAGACAAAATAAATACAAAATTGGTATATGCTATATAAAATTATTTTCAGTTGACACACTTGGAATAAGTGATTCAGATTTGAAAATATCTGTATAGATGAGACAAACTAAATTCTCTCTCAATTTTTTTTTTTGTTACATTGAGCTCCGCTCTGAATTGACAGAAATGAGGAGAAGCACAAGAAGACATTTGGTGTTTGACTCCAAAAATGAGTTTCTGTACTAGGTTGTATACGTAGAAGACAGTAATGGCCTGTGATTCCTGTGAGTACCTATGGGTGCTTTACACGTTTAGTGACAAACGCAAGCTCAGAAGCTGCACTGTGCAATATGAACACTCTCACTGTGCTTACAGGAACCTCCCTCTGGTGTCTTGGCACATGGGGCCTTCTTGCCTCTGGAACTAGAAGCCCAGACTGGAGGAAAAAGTCATATGGGCTTTGTGTTGTTTTTTTGGGGTGTGCTTATTTTTTAGGTGTGCTGCTGTCCCATTCCTGCTTTCCTCATACAATAGTTAAAATAGCAGTTGCAAAAAATTGTAGTGAGTAAGAGGAGGAGGGAGCACTCGTTAGCTGGTGAGAAATACAGATAAGAGAATGGGTCCAAGCCCAGCTTTTCAGAGTGACTGAAGACCTGTCCACTGCCAGCATGCAGGGTTTGATGCAGATTTGGGACTGAGTGGGCTTCAGGAAGGATCCTCTAACATTCAAGGCATGCATCTTGGCATGTTGTTTTAAACGTTCTACGCAAACAGTCTCCTCTGTAACTGCTTAATGATCTGCATGTTTGGGTTTTTTTTAAGATTTAAACATGAGTACTTTGAAGACCTAAGTTGAACTGTGGTTTCACCTTGTGGCTGCCAGGTGCTCTATTAAGTTGCTGTCTTGGACCTATGAAGTACTTGAGTGATCATAAAAAGTGATTATTTTTGATTTTCATTATCCGGGATCTCGTGCAGGCAGTGAACAAAGCTGATCTTGAGATAGATGTTTGACTTTGATTTCTCTTGGTATTTAGCTTCTAGCACTTGCAGTTCTGGTGCTCCTCTGCAGTGTCCTAGTGTTCCCCAGCTGAACTGTGCTGCGTGTTTTTAATGGTTTGGAAATTGGTGCTTCTTTCCCTCTGCTTGCAAAAGTTGCGTCAGTTCAGTGGTGCTCCAGTCTGAGTGTCCTGTCCTCTCCTTCTGCTGGGCCTCAAGGCTTGCCTGACACCTCACACAGCTGGGACCTGCTTTCATCTGAAGCCTCCACCTTCTCCTTGTAGGTCAATGTCACTTACTCTGCAGAGCCTGTTTTGTTCCATCAAGTGACCTCGCTCTGTACATCCCCTTGCACTGCGGAGTGACGTTCCCTTGGACATGAGCAAAGCATGGGGGCAGGTCTGTTAAAGTAAAACCATTCCCCTTGTGCTGGAGGGTGCCTTTCTGGACTGTTTCTTCCAAGGGCTTACTTAACCTTCTGTGCTTTAACAGAAAGTGTTGATACCAACATAATGGAAATTTGGCTTTAAAGAATTCTCAATTCTCAATCATAATTGAGAATTCCCAGGAGGCCTGTTCTGGGCTCCTCAGTTCCAGAAGGATGGGGAACTGCTGGAGAAGGTAAAGCAGAGGGCTACAAAGACGATGAGGGGACTGGAGCATCTCCCTTATGAGGAGAAGCTGGGGGACTTGGGTCTTTTTGGTCTAGAGAAGACTGATGGGGGATCTGATCAATGCTTATAAATACTTAAAGGGTGGGTGTCAGGAGGATGGGGTCAGTCTTTTTTCAGTGGTGCTCAGGGACAGAAAAAGAGGAGATGGGCACAAACTTGAATAGAAGAAGTTCCATCTCAACATGAGGAGGAACTTCTTTCCTGTGAGGATGGCAGAGCCCTGGAAGAGGCTGCCCAGAGAGGTGATGGTGGAATCTTCTTCTCTGGAGACATTCCAAAACCCACCTGGACATGTTCCTGTGGGACCTGCTCTGGGTGGACCTGCTCTGGCAGGGGGTTGGACTGGGTGATCTCCAGAGGTCCCTTCCAACCCCATGTGATTCTGTGAGGCAGAAGTGAGGAATTGCCGTTGTACAGGGCCTTGGTGCAGGAGAGGCCTGAACTCCAGGGATCAATAAAATGAGCTTATTGGGGTGTCACAGGTTCACTTGAACTCTTCCTTTCAACACCTAGTCCCTGCTGTAACCGGCTCCTGGCAGCAGGCAGCTGTTAACGGGACAGAGCTGCTTCTCTACTGCCTTTGTCTCTCAGTGCTGGGCATCCAGCCCAGTGCATGTGCAGGGGACAAAAACAACAGTACAAGTAGATGAATAATGCTAAAATTGGAGCTTTAAATGCTGCGCAAGTCATGTTTTCTCAAGTTGAAAAGGGTGGGGGCATTTGTTTCTTTCGGTTGGTTGGATTTTTTGTTTTTTTTTTTTAACTGAAAGCCATGCTGAACTCAGCCACTGCCATGATGCTCACACTGTTAAACATCAGAACGTTAGCTGGAGCCGTGGCAGAATTGATTTATTGGGCACAGGGAATGCTGCTGTGTGGGGTTGGGTTTTTTTGCCTGCCATTAGCAATTAGCTGCACGCGTGGTCAGGAGAATGCTGGAAACTGGCCTCTCTTCAAACTTGATTCCAAGTGGACTTGGAAGTGTAAGTGAAGGCTCAGCTGCTGTGTTTTTAAGAAACTTGCATGCTTTACTGCAGTATCGAGCAATGTAAATTTGTACTTTGTTGGTGTCTGTGTTCTGTCTGTTTTCTCTCTCTGGTTACGTATTCGGTAGAGAACTTGGTTGTTTGAGAGCTGCACGTTGCTTCATCTTGGGAACGTGGGAATGAACTGGAAGGCTCTAGGGACCGTTGACTAGTTCTGAGGACGTGGTACCAGAGGCGTGATTCCAGGTTCTTTGTGCTAATGACTACACCTGCTACTTCTGCTTTTTTTTTTTTGTTTTGTTTTGTTTTTTTAGCTAATAGTAGTGGCCCGCTGCCAGGATGCTACGGAGGCTTTTCAGTTGGCGTGACTAGAAGCTGGTTGGTTTTTTTCCTGTGTGTTCTTTAGCGACAGTGCTTCAGGCTTCTATGTGGAAGCCCGATCAGAATATAATGCTGAATAAATGGAGCACGAAAAACTAGTGAAGGCAAGCACTACGTACCAAAAACCAGACAAAATGCCATCCAGGAAAGGATCTGAGCACTTGTTTAAGCCGGTGGGTAAACTTTTCCTTTGCTGCAGTAAGTGATGAGCATACGCTTAGAGCTGTGCAGAGAAGTTTGTGCTTCCAATAGCTGTTACTCCTTTGACTTTTGTAGGGTTCACGCATAAATTTAACCATGTCCTTAAGTACGCTCCTGAATAAAGACACTCATTGTATTAATGGGGATGATCAGAAGAGCTTCTTAGAGAATCATACAATGCTCAAGGTTAAGGGGGATCCCTGAAGCACTAGTCTGCATCTGATGGGTCAGCTAGAGGACCACGTCCAGTCAGGCGTTCCATATCTCCAGGGATGGAGACTCCAGTTTCCCTGAGTAGCCTCTCCTGGTGTCTGACCAACCTTTTTTTCCCCACTTAATTCTTCTGGTTACGTATCTAACTGTCCCTATGCTGTTTCTGTCTTTCCAGTCCTACTAGGCTTTGCTTAGGCGAATTTGCGTCCAAGTTGTTCAGTTCTCCAACAGGTTCTGGTTTTATGGAAGTAACTGCTAAACCTCTGCCCCCTGAAGTGTTGTCAGTTTACCATGAGTGGTTCTCTACGAGCATGTGTCTGTGAGGCTCTGCCCATGGGCTTGGGATGTCCCTGGTGCAGGCAGGGGGATGGCCAAGGTGGTGCTGCCCGTGACCCTGCTGGTGCAGGCATGGTGAGCCCAGTTCCATCCTGCAGCCGTGTCTCGAGCCCTCTCCACTCCATCATCTGAGTGTACAGAATACCTTCAGCGATGAGGGGGTCTCTGTCCCGTTCCCTTTTTCTTCTTCCTGGCAGAAGAAAATAAAGGAGAAGTCTCTTAAGAAAGCTTAACAATGGGGGATTTAGAGATATACTGGAGTAATTGACCATCTAATTTGTAGCTCTGTATCTGAAAATAGTTAATGCCAGGTGTTTCAGAAGCACCGTGTCTCAGTTTCATCTTGTTAAATTGGATTTTATGATAAAGTACCTTATTTTCCTTGGGAAAACTGGTTCTATTTCAATAAAATAAAAAAAATCTGGTGGCCACTGAGCTGATATTGTCTCTTTAAGGCTTATAGCTATGCTAGGGCCAATGCAGTGTGTCACAGGGATTCACCATCACTGGTAAATCACCTCTTGCTGCTGTTTCACTGACCCTTAGTGCGAGGAGTTGTTTGCCTGTAGTCCCTGCACACCCTTGAATGCTCTTCCATGAAGGTGGATGCTGGTGGGAGCTCGCAGGGGCCACCAGCGGCCATGGAGACCGTGCTGCTGCTGTGAGTCCCGTCCACAGGAGCTGAGGTGGGTGAAGGTGAGGAGCACGGCAGCCCTGGCATGAAGAGTGGAAGTGTTTGACCCTGCTGAGTGCCCATCTGGCTGGTGTCCTCCTGGGAAAGCAGTGCTCAGACTTGGCCTTCCTCCCATCCTGGAGGAGCTGTGCCCGTGCCATTCTGGGTAAGTCAGCCCTTTGACAGCAAGGACTTGGTTGGTAACCGTGAATCATGCATGAGTTTACTGCTGCACGGTGGGAGCACCTCCTCTCGCAGGTGTAGAGAAGCCAACAGTAAGTAGATGCTTATTGACCTTCCCATCAGCAGCTCTTGGAGTGACAGGAGCCAGGAGCTGGGACAGATGGCACACTGGGGGTGACAGCAGTAGCTGTGGGGTCCAAGCGTCTGCTTTTGCCATATCCAGCCTTGTGTGGGGTTTGTAACTGTCCTGGTGCCGCAGCTGGACTTCTCCTGAGCCCACCAGAAATGATGGCTACCTGCGCATATGGCTAAGGAGCGGTGTCTAATCAAATTACCCAAATACATAGTTTTTTCTCTTGCTGTCACAGGAGGCATTGCTTAAGGAGCTCTTTGCTTGTGGGCCTGGACCAGTCTGTCTTGGCTTTGCTATCAAGAGAGGTCAATGTGCAGATGGGATTATAAACCCACATCTGTTTGGTTTTTTGGGTATTTTTTAGTTCTTGAAATATTTATGGAATCACAGAACGGTTAGAGTTGGAAGGGACCTTAAAGATCATCCAGTTCCAACCCCCTGCCCTGGGCAGGGACACCTCCCACCAGACCAGGTTGCTCCAAGCCCCATCCAGCCTGGCCTTGAACCCCTCCAGGGATGGGGCAGCCACAGCTTCTCTGGGCAACCTGTTCCAACCTGTATTTGAAATACATTAAAACATCACAACCGTATCTCAGGGATTTTGAAGCTGGCAATCTAAAAATGTAATGGCATTTATAATCCTTCCTCTCCCCAGCAAAAAAGCACGTCTGGGTTGGGGTTACGGAGTCCTGCAGGGTGGCTGCAGGAATGAGGGCCCCTCTCCAAGGGAGTGAAGCACTGGGGTTAATCACCTACCTCAGGTTAATCGCATGGTTAAGTGTTTTTCTGGGATGGGCCCATTAGCAGGTGATAAAAAGGCCCACAGATAATCCTGTTTTGCACTGCCTTCACTGGTTATCTCTGATATTAAGTGCCTTTTATCTTGGATTACTTGGGAGAAGTTAAATTCTGAGCCTGCTACTAACCCTACAACTCATTTGGGAGGTCTTTAGAGCTGGCCCAGGAGTCCCCTATATATGGTTCCAGACCTTATATCAGCATCAGCTGCAGACTGAGAGATGTTAGCCAAAAAAAATTGATTTTTCCTTAATGCATCCTCTGTGCTGTAGTGCTACTCGTAAGTGGGAAGTATTCTGCTATCCGTCTGATATGATGTCCTCTGCAAACTTTGTTTTCTTGTAGCTTGTACTGTCCGTCAGATCTGGGGAGGAGGAAGCAGGAGAGGTCTTTCGCCCATGGTGGCTGTACCTTCCAGTGTGTTTCCTCACTGCAAGCTGGTGCTCACCCTCTGATCAGCCAGTGGGAAGCATCCCCCGATGGCCTGAAAGCTGGAATGGATGTGGTTAAGAATTCAGCTTCCTAGAAAGCCATGTAAAGATGCACGGTGTCTCCTTTTGCAGTTATCTTGGGTTGCCTGACTATGCTGTTTTCTCTGGAACATTGAGATTTCTGGGGTGGAAAGACTGTCTGTAGCATGGAATCGTCCCTCCCTCCCTCCCTTTCAGATCTCCTCGGCTACTGGCTGAAGTCACCTGGCAGCTCTTCACCCACACCGATGTCGTGGGGTTTCACCATCGGCACAGGTAATGCAGACCACTGACATTTCCACTGTTGTTTTGTTTTTTTGGTTTTTGTTTTTTTTTTTTTTTTTTTTCTGGTGTCATGTCATTAATTCCATGCTTCTTGTCAGGATGGTTCTGATTTTTTTAAGGCTGACAGTCAAAGTCAAAAGCTGCCACAGGCTGGGAGTTTTGGGTCAGCCAAGAGTTTCTTTCGCATGTGAACTCCATGTTGTTTCAGCAGATCCACTCCATCACCTTCCCCTCCCACCCCATCCCAAGCTGATAATGAGATTTTATTGAAGTTTCCTTTTGGGTTGACTGGGTCATAAAGCCTGGCCAGTAGCAGAGCACATTTCTGTTGAATTTGATTCTTTCCTGAGAAAGAGGAATTGCCTGTTTGAACTTGGTGAGTAGGAGGTGACAAAGGAAGCAAGAAGAGCTGGGCATGTTTAGTTTGGAGAAGAGGAGGCTGAGGGGAGACCTCATTGTCCTCTACAACTCCCTGAAAGGAGGTTGGAGAGAGGTGGGGGTTGGCCTCTTCTCCCAAGGGAATCATGAGAGGAGCAGAGGAAATGGCCTGAAGTTGGGGCAGGGGAGGTTTAGATTAGATCTTGGGAAGAATGACTTTGCTGAGAGGGTGGTCAGGCACTGGAACAGCCTGCCCAGGGAGGTGGTGGAGTCCCCATCCCTGGAGGTATTTAAGAACCATGTAGATGGCACTTCAGGGCATGCTCTAGTGCCTGAGGTTGTTGGGTTGTGTCTGTTTGTGGGGTTTTTTTTGCTTTGTTTTGTTTTGGTTTTTTTTGTGGTTGGACTCGATGATCTCAAAGATCCCTTCCAACCATGAGGATTCTGTGACCTCAAGGCTCTAGTCTTAAGGAAGAGGTGGAAATGTTAGCACAGTTGAGTCTGAGCTCCCCATAGCAGGCTGAGTTCAAGAAAGTTTGGTTATCTGAGGCGGTGCAATTCCTCAGCAGCTCCAGAATGCCCCTGCATGTTCTTGGTGCCTTTCTTATGCTGATAAACCATCGCTGGCTTTTCTTCCCTATGAAAAAGGAGATGAAAACCACAGTCCTTGCAACCTTGGGCTAGTCACAGTGGTGGTGCCGTGGCTGCTGTTGTCTTGCCTTAGTACTTCTTGTGCCTGAGACTCTTATTCTGATGGTTGGCCTCCTGAGAGGGAGTCACAGCTTTCTGCATGTTGTTTTCATGTGATGTGTCCTTCCCGTGGCTTCTATTTTCCTTTTGTTTTCATGCTTAGCTCCAGAAAACAGCCTCACTGTTCCCTGGTCTTCCGTGGCTGCTCAGCTCCGTTGAGTGGGAGGCTGATGGGCAGCTGATGGGACGCAGCCCCTCGCTGGCACCAAACCAACCTCCCAACCTTTTTGCTTCTGACGGGATAAACAAGGGGTGTGTGCTGGGGGGATGATTTTATTTCTTGTCAAGTGACCCGTCACAGCACGCTTCTCCTCAGCTCCTTGGCAAACACTCCAGTTGTCGGAACTGTTCCTAATTGTCCTGGTTTGAGTGACACAGGAGTAATTTCTCTTCTAATGCCTGGGAAAACTGCACTTTTAGAAGGCTCTGGTGTCTGGATTTGTGACAATATTTACTTTCTGGCCAGCTCTGGGGTGCAGGTTTCAAGGTCTCAGTGTTTCCGAGCTCCCCAGGTGTGAGGATGAGGAGGAGCGAGACCCGGGCACTTGACCCAAGCTGCCAACGGGGTTATTTCATACCATGAACGGCACATCCAATATCAAGTAGAAAGTTTGCTGTGAAGTTCTCTCTCCCCCTCGATGGCTGGGATCCAGAGAACTCCTTGCCCCGGTGCCGGAGCCCTGAGCCCTTCCCTTCCTCCCGGAGCCGCGGCGCTCGCAGGGTCCCACATGGGCTGTCCCTGCGGGGAGAGCAGGGCTTCTGCTGGGGAACGGGCTGGGGATGGGCCTTGTGGATTTTATATTGGGATCAATATTGGTTCTTTAGTGTTATTAATGTTAATTATTTGGTCTTATTTTATTAATTCTATTTATATTTCAGTCCTCGGGTTTCTTTACTTTTCCAGGACTCCCTTTCCCAGGTGGGGAGGGGTCATGAGATGATAGAATAACTGTCTAAAAGACAACAGATTGCTATGGGTTTCTCAGGCCGCCCTGCTCTGTCACAAGTGTCGTGGTGTCACCTGTCCCCGTGCAGCCGGTGAGTGAGACCTCGTGATTGTCTGTCCCAGTGTAGCCCAGTCCATCGCAGTGCAGTCACTGGGGTTGTATGGTGTGGCAATTTGGAGTGGTTGGGGAAATCTCTGCAAGGGTGGGATGGGTGTAGGGACAAAGAAGTGAACCTCAGTGCACGGCAGCTGGAATCATGCGTCACAATAGGTTTTTTTTCTTCTTAATTTAGAGTTGGAAAAGCTTTGTGTTTGTGAAAATGCTAATTCTTCAGCTCATAAACTCTCTTTTTTTTTTTTTTTTTCCCCTTCAGCTAATAGATACTTGATAATGAGCAATCGACATTTATATTTGTCTTGCCTCTGGTGTAAAAAATCCAGGCGATGTTTAATATGAAATGGTGTCCTCTGCCCCTTCAGTGAACTGCTAAAAAGCGGAATAATAACTGGCTTGCATGCTTTGGAAGTCACAAATAACATTTGGAACGGTTTGGATCATAATGGCTGTATTCATTACCCCCTACAGATTGGCTTTCATAACCTAAACGATTTCTCTATATGTTGTATGACTGACAGCATGCCTGCAATTCCATTGAAGCCCTTGTAGATAGTATTTAATCAGCCATATGGCACAATATGTGTAAATTGCTTAAGAGTATGACTACGTGACAGGTCTATCCAATTCAGTATCTTGCTGTGAAGATGCAGCACACGATAAAAGGTAAAAAGATTTAAAAGCAAGGCTTTAATGGATAAAACATAAAGGATCAATGGCCCTCTCTACCTCTAATTTCAAAATCACCGTCCTTAAAAACAGTACACAATGCCAAAGTGACAGGGACAGGGAATTAACTTCACTCCTAAGGCACCTTTCTTCTTCATCCTCACTTCTTGCTTTTGCAGCCAGGCAGGCAAATGGTGATTCCACAAAGATGATGGAGGGATTGGAGCATCTCCCTGATGAGGAAAGGCTGAGAGAGCTGGGGCTCTTGAGCCTGGAGAAGAGAAGGCTGAGGGGAGACCTTATTAATGCTGACAAGTGTCTAAAGGGTGGGTTGAAGGAGGATGGAGCTGGACTCTTTTCAGTGGTTCCCAGTGACAGGACGAGGGGCAACGGGCACAAGCTGGACCATGGGAAGTTCCACTCCAATGTGAGGAAGAACTTGTTTGGGGTGAGGGTGGCAGAGCCCTGGCAGAGGCTGCCCAGGGAGGGTGTGGAGTCCCCTTCTCTGGAGATCTTCAAGCCCCGCCTGGATGGAGTCCTGAGTGATGTGCTCTGGGCAGCCCTGCTTTGGCAGGGGAGTTGGACTGGATGATCTCTAGAAGGTCCCTTCCAACTCCCAACAATTGTGTGATTCCATGAAATGGGATCATGGCCTTAGGATCAAAGCGCTTTCCTATAGCAAACCCTCGAGGTGGGAGATGCTCAGTGGTAAGCCTGGACCCAGCTTAGCCTAGGAGTACAGCTGGTCTAGCAGGAACACACCGTGGCTGAGCTGGATGGAGACCACAGTCCAAACAGACTGGTACCCCTTTTGGCACCCAGCCTCCTCAGGTTCCTGTTGTTATAAATGTTATGGAAACACAGAATTGTCTAGGTTGGAAAAGACCTTTCAGATCGGCCTAACACTGCCAAAACCACCACTAACCCATGTCCCTCAGCACCATGTCAGCACCATGTCGGCTTTTAAATACCTCCAGGGATGAGGACTCCACTACTTCCCCGGGCAGCCTCTTCCAATGTTTGATAGACCTAGTAGTGAAAAAATTTTCCCTAATATCCATCCTAAACCTCCCCTGGTGCAACTTGAGGCCATTTCCTCTTGTCCCATGGCCTGTTCCTTGTGAGAAGAGACCAACCTCCCCTGGCTACACCCTCCTTTCAGGGAGTTGGAGAGAACAAGAAGGTCTCCCCTCAGCCTCCTTTTCTCCAGGCTGAACACCCCCAGCTCTCTCAGCTGCGCCCAATAAGACTTGTGCTCCAGACCCATCACCACCCTCATTGAGGTTGGGGTTACAAAGATGATGAGGGGCCTGGAGCATCTCCCTTACGAGGTAAAGCTGAGAGACTTGGGTCTTTTTAGTCTGGAGAAGAGAAGGCTGAGGGGGGATCTGATAAATGCTTATAAATGCTTAAATGGGGGGTGTCAAGAGGATGGGGCCAGTCCTTTTTCACTGGTGCTCAGGGACAGGACAAGAGGAAATGGGCACAAACTTGCACGTAAGAAGTTCCATCTCAACATGAAGAGGAACTTCTTTCCTGGGAGGGTGGCAGAGCCCTGGCAGAGGCTGCCCAGGGAGGTGGTGGAGTCTCCTTCTCTGGAGACATTCAAACCCCACCTGGACACGTTGCTTTGCAACCTGCTCTGGGTGGCCCTGCTCTGGCAGGGGGTTGGACTGGATGATCTCCAGAGGTCCCTTCCAACCCCAAGTCATTCTGAGGTGCTGAAGCGTGCCCAGAGAAGGGCAAGGTCTTCCTTGGAGCGCGGGGCCTTTTGCTGCCAAAAATATTTCCTGATACCGACCCTAAACCTCCGGTGGCACGACTTGAGGCCCTTTCCTTTGGTCCTGGTCGCCTGTTCCTTGGGAGCAGTGACCGCCCCCCCCCGGGCTGGTGGCTGCCCTGGGGCGAGCCCGGCCCCCCTCAGCCCTTGCTGGGCCACCACGGCGGGAGCCGGGGGGCCACCTCCAGCCCTGTGCCCGGTGTTGGCGGCGGGGACAAAGCGGGGCCGGGCCGGGGGTCGGGCCTCCCGGGGGCCCCTCCCCGTCCCCGCCCGGCCCGGCCCGGCCCCGCCCGCCGGCGGCAGGGAGGCGGCGGCGGCGGCTCGGCTGGGCTCGGCCCGGACCATGTCGCCATGTCGGAAGTGAGGAAGTTCACCAAGCGGCTCAGCAAGCCGGGCACGGCCGCCGAGCTGCGGCAGAGCGTCTCGGAGGCGGTGCGGGGCTCCTTCGTCCCGGTGAGAGCGGCGGGGAACGGCCCCGGGGGTNGGAGGATGCGCGGGGCAGGGAAGGGGATGCGCAGGGAGGGGAAGGGGCAACATGGAGGATGCGTGGGGCAGGGAAGGGGATGCGCGGAGGATGCGCGGGGCGGGGAAGGGGCAGCGCGGAGGATGCGCGGGGCAGGGAAGGGGATGCGCAGGGAGGGGAAGGGGCAGCGCGGAGGCTGCGCGGGGCAGGGAAGGGGATGCGCGGGGTAGAGCGGGGGATGCGCAGAGCCCGGCGGCGAAGGGGGGGGGACCGGGGGACAGAATTCCGGCTTTGGGGTCCCCTCCCTACGCCTTGTGTCGCGCCGCCCTGCCTTCTACCCCGCTCGCCACCTGCTGTCCCCGCCCGGCGCTGCTGGCGGGGGGGGCGGGGGTCGCGGGGAAGGGGAGTTTAGTGCAGCGGGAGTGGGAATTAATGAGAATCCATCAGCGTCGGGCATCGGGCAAACTGGTACCGGAGCTCGCCGTGCACCGGGCGCCCGCCGAATGAGCGGGGCTGAAGGGCAGGGTAAGAGAGAGCCCTGGTCATTGGCGTCATCATCCCGGAGTCCGCTGTGTCCCGGGAATCACGCTCGGATGTCCGAGGCGACAGTCGTGTGCCGCACCGGCTGCCTTCCATCCCGGTGGGAGGGATGCTGCAGCAGGTTGTCTTTGTCGCGCTGGTGCTGGGCAAACGTTAGCCACTGTCCCCCGGGGGGAGGCCGGGGCCGGCTCCGAGCTTCCCCCGGGCTTGGTTGGATGCGTTTCAGCGTTGCTCGTTGAATTACTCTAGCTTGTAATCAACTTTGACCTTGACTGTGACGGAAGGTTAGTTAATGGGATACGCTGAAAGTACGGCGCAAGTTCAGTGAATAATTCCTATTAGTTCTCTACTGGCAGATTAAATGGCATGTGTTGTTAAATAAACGCAGGGTTAAAATAGTTCTTTTTAAAATAGCTTTCTTGTAAATGTACTGATTTCTGTAGCTGAAAAAAGCCACGATGATAATCCAGTCTGATTTCCTAGCGCCGTGCTTCCTATGTGCAGATGTTCAGGGATCCTTACAGGCACCCATGTGATTTGCTTTCCCTCTGTCATCAACAATACATTGGGACAAACCTTTTGTACAAGCTGGTGGGGCCTCTCATTAAAAATGAAATCGTTTGTGTAGGACCTGAGGAGCTTTGGGTATCCTACAGGCACATGGTGACTCGGTGCCTGTGCCAGGTGCCTTCTGTCAGAGAGGGAAGGGATGGGTGGGACTGCAGATGAAAATAAATAAAACCTTGACAGCACCCTGAAGGAAGAGGCAGAGTCCAGCATCCATCAGCAGCTTCGCTCTTTCTCATCCACTCTGGGGTTTTCTTGCTCACGCCCTCCCTGCAACCTCCCTCTCTCTGACAGGCAAATCCCCCCGGGTCTTGGCAGTTTCCTGCTTTTCCATAAATCCCAACGCTTCTGCATCCCTAGGAAGAGCCGTAAGACACTGCAGTCTTCAGGGAGTGGGGAAGGAGGTGGCATAAGCGTAAGAGGACTGTCTCAGGTGGCACTTTAGGTGCCCTCGGTGGTTAAGGATGAGTTTCATGCTTTCCAGGTCACTCCAAGAAAAAGGTGGTGGTTCCTCTCCATCTACCAGGTCGCTGTCCTTGCGAAGAAGGGATGTCTATGTGCTGGTGCGGTGGCTGTCGGGAGGGTGGAGAGGGCATCCCGGGAAACGATGGTGGAGAGAGGGGGAGACTAAAAAGCCATCGTTTCTGGCCCTGCTGCCGCGGCGCTGGATGAGCTGGGTGGCTGCAGAGTGTGGCGCATCCCCTTCCCGTCTGCCCCCTCCTCGCCATGGGCACAAAGTAGGGGAGATCAACAGCCCCAGCATCAGCGTGTGCCAGCTGGCTGTGTCCCCATCAGGCTGGTCAGTGGGTCTGTGGGGAGCAGGGGCTGGATGTGGATGGAGCAGAGAGTGGATGGAGCAGGGTGGCAGCGTGTGGTGTGTCCCAGGGGTGTGGAGAGCTGAGGTTTTCTGGTAATCTGAAGTAGCCTGGAGCCGCGCTAGGGACCTTACCTGGCAGGTCCTGTCCCCTTCCTGCAGCCTGGGCACAGAAGGTGACCTTAAGTCAATGAAAGCATGTGAATATGGACCCTGGGGACACCCTCAGAGGTCCTGTCGGGTACCTGCACTGTCTGCTTGCCTTGGGGTAATCGTAGCTGGGACTGGGAGGATCTGCGGTGGTGAGCGTGGATGGGATGAAGGGGTGAGGAGCAGAGCTAACGCTGCCTGTACCAGAGCACACAACACCATCTGCAGGGGAAGCGGGCATTATAGAGCTCCTTCGACATGTAGGTTTAGCTTGGCATTTTGGGCATTCAAGGCACTCCCTGTGGACAAGGAACTGTCTGGAGTAAGGAGCCATTTGTAGTCAGTGAATGAGAGAGTGATAAATGAAAACGTCTCCGCGAGGAAGGCTTTTAAAGTCTTGTATAGAGCTTGTGCAGCTTGTATAGAGCCATAATTTGTGCGTTAAAGGAGACACATCTCCAGCCATGAGTGCTGTGCTCCTGCACAGCCAGCAGCGTGGTATCTGGTACGGTGCAGCTCCAAAACTGCTGTCCTGCAGGTCCAGTGAAGCTCATGTCATCTCATTTCTGTTCCTAGTTTTCCACTTATGCTTGTCTAGCACCAGGAGAATATTTAGGTTGCTCTTTGGTGTGCAAAGCTGAAGTTGGTGGGAGTTTGGTTGGTGAATCCTGGCAGAGCTTCACACTTCTGTGCTGGTGAAAGGGGAGCACTGGGTACAGTGGTGGTCAGATATAGTCATAGAATTATAGAATCATATGGGGTTGGAAGGGACCTCTGGAGATCACCCAGTCCAACCCCCTGCCAAAGCAGGTCCACCCAGAGCAGGTTGCACAGGAACATCTCCAGGTGGGTTTGGAATGTCTCCAGAGAAGGAGACTCCACCACCTCCCTGGGCAGCCTCTTCCAGGGCTCTGCCACCCTCACAGGAAAGAAGTTCCTTGTCATCTTTAGGTGGAACTTCTTCTATTCAAGTTTGTGCCCATTTCCTCTTGTCCCGTCCCTGGCCACCACTGAAAAAAGACTGACCCCGTCCTCTTGACACCCACCCTTTAAGTATTTATAGGCGTTGATCAGATCCCCCCTCAGCCTTCTCTTCTCCAGCCTAAAAAGACCCAAGTCCCTCAGCCTGTCCTCATAAAGGAGATGCTCCAGGCCCCTCATCATCTTTGTAGCCCTCTGCTGTACCCTCTCCAGCAGTTCCCTGTCCTTCTTGAACTGGGGAGCCCAGAACTGGACCCAGTGCTCCAGATGGGGCCTCCCCAGGGCAGAGCAGAGGGGCAGGATGACCTCCCTCCACCTGCTGGTCCCACTGTTCCTGATGCCCCCCATGATGCCATTGGCCTTCTTGGCCACAAGGGCCCATTGCTGGCTCCTGGGCATCCTGTTGTCCACCAGGACTCCCAAGTCATCATCAGCAAAGGGAGGTTGTCCCTTTCCAAGGTGTCTTTGAGGTACCCATGTCCCACCCATCGCCCTTTGGACCAGCTGCTGGGCTGCAGGTAGTGCTGTTCCTCTCACGGTGTAAAGCGGAGCTGTCATCCAGAGCTGTAGCAGCGAAAGTAAAAGTAGGCTGTGGTGGGGAGCTCAGAGGCACGTCGATCCCTGGGGGTGGGGAAGAACCAAGTGCAGCTTTCGCTTGGGGCGCTTTTGTTTCCTCTTACTGCACTGGTGTTCCCACCATCCCGGCTCTTGCTCTGGCCTTGCTTCATGCTCACGGCTGGGCTGTGCGAGGGAGCTCTTGGCGAGGGGGAAGAGCAGAGCGGGGACCCCGCAGAAGCCTGAGGAGCACAGCCGCCGGGTGGGAACCCCGGGTCCCCCCCAGGCGTGTTTCTTTGCAGAGTTGTAGGGCAGATGGTATCCATTTCAGCTTTGAACGGCCCCTGATGCGTGCTCCTGATTGTAACTCAGGGGTGGAGTTTTGGCAGAATGACTGGCAAACAAGGTCGGTGTTTAAATAAACAGACAAATATAGCAAAAGGATTGAGTTGGTGGGTGGGATAAACAGCACGCTAAAAGATGAAGGGAAATGTTAAGATTAGGTTAAAGAGAGGAACAGTCAAAGCCTAAGTGTGATAATGTAAACCATTCTTAACCAAGAGATTACTTGCGGCTTAAACCTTGGAGCACCAACAGCCAAATACTGTCTTAGAAATGCAACTTCAGAGCCAGAGAAGATGATGGTACCCAGGAGAGGCATGAAGGCTCGACCTCAAGGAGAGGAGCCAGGGGACCTTTGGTGGTGGATAGGCGTGGGTGATTTGGGCTCAGACCTTCAGCATAGTCTCTCTCCTCCCGTCCTCTCCATGCTCGAGATCCTGCTGGGAATGAATGGGAGAGTCACGGCGAGGCAGGAGAAACCTCCATCGAGGTGCTGGCTGGCACAGGACCTGGGCGGCCGCAAGACGGAGCTCGGGCCTTGCCAGGAGGATGCTCAGCCCTGCTGTGGTGTGCGGTCCCGTGCTCTGGCAGAGGTGGCCACGCACATCTCCTTCACCCCACCTTTGCTTTCCCCCTGGGAGCGCTGCTCACCCTGGAGTTGAGCGGCTTAAGAGCAGGCACGTGTGTGAACGAGATCTGTCATCTTGGGTCTCGAGGCACCACTAGGAAAAAACAGGAAGGGCTCTCCCTTCTGCCTCGGGACCCAAATCAGCTGCACGTGGTCCCTTGTCTCCCTGCGTCCCTATGGTCACGGCTGAGCCAGAGCCTCCCCACACCCCTGCAAGGAGAGGGCTGTGGCTCAGGCCGGTTGCGAGTTTTCCAAAGGTGCCATTCTCCATGTCGTGACAGAGAAATGAGACGCGGGGGAGGCGAGATCAGAGGAGCAAGCATTTGACAAAACCCAGACGATCCACGTTCCCACAGCGCTGCCAAAACCAGTCATCTGGTGGCAATTTTAAGCCTACCACAATTACTCTGATTTTCTTTAGATCATTTCTATACAGATTAACTGAAGATGCGTTTACTGCTTCGCCAGAGAGATTTGCAAAGGATGCAGATGCAGAGCACCTTATCTGAGAAGGAGCAGCTGCACAGGCTTTGCTCGCGCTGTGTCGGCCAGCCCAGTGCCACCTCAAGGCACAGCTTGGTGGCACCCGGGCACACTCACAGCTCTCAGCCACCCATCTGTGTCCAGCTCTGGGGCCACCAACATCAGAAGGACATGGACCTGTTGGAGCGGGGCCAGAGGAGGCCACGGAGATGCTGGGAGGGCTGGAGCCCCTCTGCTGGGAGGGGGGGCTGAGAGAGTTGGGGGGGTTCAGCCTGGAGAAGAGAAGGCTCCGGGGAGACCTTCCAGCCCCTTCCAGTCCCTCAAGGGGCTCCAGGAAAGCTGGGGAGGGACTCTTGATCAGGGAGGGGAGCCACAGGATGAGGAGTGATGGTTTGACACTGAAAGAGGGGAGACTGAGATGAAATTTGGGGAAGAACTTCTTTGCTGTGAGGGTGGTGAGAGCCTGGCCCAGGTTGCCCAGAGAAGCTGTGGCTGCCCCATCCCTGGAGGGGTTCAAGGCCAGGTTGGATGGGGCTTGGAGCAACCTGGTCTGGTGGGAGGTGTCCCTGCCCAGGGCAGGGGGTGGGACTGGATGGGCTTTAAAGTCCCTTCCAACTCTAACCATTCTGTGATTCTCTCAGCCAGAACTTGCTGTGTGGGAGAACCTCTGCTTGCAGACAACCCCATCAGTTCTTGCCGTAGGGAGTACCCTGGCCAGGTGTCTGCTCTCCTGTGCTGGGTGTTACTGTGGGACATGCTCGCCCAAACCTTGCCGTGAGACCATGGGCAGCCTGCCACGGGAAGGGGGGTTGTGTTTGTTCCGGGCTGGGCTGGGCTCATATGGGTGGCTCAGTTTCAGGCAGATGCAAAATTGGAGATAAAAAGCTCCTTCACGGTGATATTAAGAAGGTTTTGATGGGAGGCAAAAAGGCATTTTGTTCTCTCTGTGTTTTTTTTTTTACGGCTTGAACTATAAGTGTCTGAATTTATACTCACGCAGAAGAAATCAGCTTTCTGCTTAGAATCCTCTTTTAATAAGCTAAATTCACTTTGATCAGTGTGAAGACAGTTTATATGCAGCGTTTGTAGTCATCTTGGTGCTGAAGAGAGACAGGGAATATACGCGTGTTCCCCCGGGGGTGCAGTCGCTCTGCTGTGTTTGCGTAATTTGCGTAGAAAACGATGATGAGACACGGGAGGAAATTCTGCCCCTGTGCGAGTGGGTGGGAGTTCTGCTGCCGGCTCGGCCGGGGCAGGTTTCGTGGTGCCTGTGGAGCCGGCGGTCGCAGCTCGCTCGGGTGGCTGCTGTGGACGGGCTTACGGAGAGGTTATTGCTCACGGGGGCTTATTCAAGAAAACACTTAAACGCATTCTTAAAATTAATCGCGTGCTTTTCCTGAGCTGGGGCTGACGTGCTGCGAGGCGCTGGCTTTAGCCCCGGGCAGCTGAGTGCCGTGGGGGGGCCAGGTTTGCTCCCTCTTGAGCTCACCCCCGTTGTGCAGGGGGTGATGGGCACCATCTTACGGAGAGGAGCTGGGCCCCAAGAACACCCCGCAGCTGTTTGGGGCCACTTCTTAGCAAATCTCCGGCATTTTTATCCTGCAGAAACCCAGTCCAGAAGAGATGAAGCAAGTTCCAGAAGGACAGGGAACTGCTGGAGAAGGGGACAGCAGAGGGCTACAAAGATGATGAGGGGCCTGGAGCATCTCTCCTATGAGGAAGGGCTGAGGGACTTGGGTCTTTTTAGTCTCGAGAAGAGAAGGCTGAGGGGGCATCTGATCAACACCTATAAATACTTCAAGGGTGGGTGTCAGGAGGATGGGGCCAGTCTTTCTCAGTCTTTTTTACAGTGGTGCCCAGGGACAGGACAAGAGGAAATGGGCACAAACTTGAACATAGCAAGTTCCACCTAAAGATGACAAGGAACTTCTTTGCTGTGAGGGTGGCAGAGCCCTGGAAGAGGCTGCCCAGGGAGGTGGTGGAGTCTCCTTCTCTGGAGACATTCAAACCCACCTGGACACATTCCTGTGGGACCTGCTCTGGGTGGACCTGCTTTGGCAGGGGGTTGGACTGGGTGATCTCCAGAGGTCCCTTCCAACCCCATGTGATTCTGTGATTTCTTGAGGGTATTGGAGGCTACAGCAAGCTTTGATGGGCACTAAATCTTATCCTTCTCAAGGCATCATTTCAATATGTGGTGTTCTGGCCATGATAGGGAAGCTCTAGGAAGAGAGCAAAGCATCCAGCCCTTACACGCGTGTGTGTTTACCTCTTGTCACGTTTTCGAGCTGTGTGGCCGGGGTTTTAGCACTTGCTGGCCACGGCTGAAAGTGGTTTGCTCTGCACCAGGGACAGCATCATGAAAATGCAGGTGTCCTTGCGCTGATGGCATCTTCCCCAACCGTCGGTGCAGTGGAACGCCTGAAACAGATGGGTGGTGGTGGTTCCTTAGCTAATGCCAGCAATGCGGTTTTGGTGCATGCAAAATCCAGCGAGCGGATGGCTGTCGGGCTTCGTTGTGGCCTCTTCTGCTACCTGGAGGTGTTTGCAGAGCCCCCCACCCCAGGACCAAGAGCCTTTGAACCTGGACTATCTGCTTAGTGCATACTGTAGCATCCTTTTATATACGCAGCTTGGTGGCCCTTGCAGCATTTCACTTAGCCCTTTGCGCGCTGATTTATCATCTCTAATGATGCAAAATTACACAAAGCTTTTGACGGTTCTTTGGCCGGAGGATGCAAGTCTCAGTCACACACACCAGCTGAACGGCAGCCAAGCGTGGGGCACGCATGTGCTTCAGCTTCCTCGCTAATTGGCCTCATCGCTCCTCTTCTGTCCAAGGAAGAAAAGGGTGGGCTCGTTTGCCTTTGTGGGCATTGCTGTCATCTCAGAAATGCTGGAGTACGTTTCCCTGCCACCGTATCCCTCCGTTGCTTTCATTGCCTTAAAAAGTACAAATCAAAGCTCTCCCTTGCTGGCTTCTCTTCCCTTCAGCCACAGCCCTGATTTATCTTTACAGCTTTTCCCTGCCTCCCGCTGTTTCTCTAATGGGGTCAGGTCTGCTCGTTCCTGACCCCTTTCTCACCCCTCTCTCCTTTCTTGCTGAAATGCAATTTTTTCTCTCCCCTATTAATATCTCCTGCCCTAGGGCTGTTCCTGGGGAGCGGCTGCAGCTGGGAGAAGGAGTCCCTGCCTGTTTGGTCCAGAGCACTCGCTGCTCCATCCCCCTGCTCCTGGCTCCGTGCTGGGTGACATCCCCACCACAGCCTGGTCCCTTCATCCCCAGAGGAGGATGCTCCATGGGGGCAGCCAGAAAGACGTCTCTCCTGTGCAGTGTTAGTACCTGGTCGTGTCAAAGTGCTATATGTTGCTGCCTGTAACAGCCATATATATGTATATAAGTGTATTTTGGCAGTGGTGAGAACCTGGGATGCAGGCTGGAGCTGTGCTGCAGTGTCTGTGCAGAGCAGGGCAGGTCTCCCAGCAGGGCTGGAGAAGGCAGGGGTCGGGATGGTGGCTGGCCCTGCACCGGCTGGGCTCTGGCAGCCTGACAAGCCCATGGCTCTTGTGGCTCAGCCCTAGGGACACAGGCTGGGCTGGAGCGGGGACTTGGGGAAAAGGCTGGAGGGGCACAAGAGGCTTGGCAGGGGCTGGGTTTAAGATAGGGACAGGAAGGACAGGCACAGTCGGGAAAGGAGAGAGGAACCTCTGTCCATCTCTGTTGGAGGGAGATGATGGTACTGGCTAAGAGGGGTGAATGCCCACAAGGCTGGTTTTCAGTGGGTTTTTGTGCCCAGAGAGTTGTGATTAATGGGGTGGAATCTTGTTGGCGGCCGGTCACCAGTGGTGTCCCTCAGGGCTCAGTTTTGGGGCCAGTCTTGTTTAATATCTTTATTGATGATGTAGATAAGGGGATTGAGTGCACCCTCAGTAAGTTTGCAGATGACACCAAACTAGGTGGGAGTGTTCATCTGCTTGAGGGTCGGAAGGCTCTACAGAGGGACCTGGACAGGTTGGATCAATGGGCCAAGGCCAATGGGATAAGGTTCAACAAGGCCAAGCGCCGGGTCCTGCATTTCAGTCAAAACAACCCCAGGCAACGCTCCAGGCTTGGGGAAGAGTGGCTGGAAAGCTGCCCAGCAGAAAAGGACCTGGGAGTGTTGGTGGACAGCCGGCTGAACATGAGCCAGCCGTGTGCCCAGGTGGCCAAGAAGGCCAATGGCATCCTGGCCTGTGTCAGGACCAGGGTGGCCAGCAGGAGCAGGGCAGTGATGGTGCCACTGGACTGGGCACTGGTGAGGCCTCACCTCCAGGGCTGTGTTCAGTTCTGGACCCCTCGCTACAAGAAGGACATTGAGGTGCTGGAGCATGTCCAGAGGAGAGCCACCAAGCTGGTGAGGGGTCTGGAGAACAAGTCCTACAACAAGAGGCTGAGGGAACTGGGCATGTTTAGTTTGGAGAAGAGGAGGCTGAGAGGAGACCTCATTGCCCTCTACAACTCCCTGAAAGGAGGTTGGAGAGAGGTGGGGGTTGGCCTCTTCTCCCAAGAGAATCATGACAGGAGCAGAGGAAATGGTCTGGAGTTGGGGCAGGGGAGGTTTAGATTAGATCTTGGGAAGAATGACTTTGCTGAGAGAGTGGTCAGGCACTGGAACAGCCTGCCCAGGGAGGTGGTGGAGTCCCCATCCCTGGAGGTATTTAAGAACCATGTAGACATGACACTTCAGGGCATGCTCTGGTGCCCGAGATTGTTGGGTTGTGTCTGTTTGTGGGGTTTTGGTTTGTTTTTTTTTTGCGGACTCAATGGTTGGACTCAATGATCTCAAAGGTCCCTTCCCACCATGAATATTCTGTGATTCAGGGAGGCAAACCCAGCCACTTTCCATGGCAGTTTGGGGCTCCAGAAAGTTGCATTGGACTCGGACAGGTTTCCCTCACAGTTCTGCCTTTTCCTCTGAGCTTGGGGAGCCCCAAGCGCTCCCCTGTCCCTTTCCATGACCCCGCAGCTTGTATGGGTGTCCCCCACTGGGGGAAGCTTTGAGGTGCTCCTGTTGGCCGTGGCATTTCGACTGCGGGTGGGTTGAGGCGTTGCAGAGCCTGTCGGCAGCCCTCCTGCCTTTGAGGAGACCTTGCCTTTGCAGCCGCCGGAGCCGCCTGCACTGGTGCGTCCGATGGCTGCAAGCCCGAAGACGAAGCATTGATGGGAGCTGAGAAAAACAACTTCTTGAGCCGGTTAAACCACCGGGGACATCTCTGGGGTTTGTCTTGGCTGCCGGGGCTGTTCTCTGTATTGCTAAAGGCAACCCAAAACCGTCTTGCCACTTCCTGCTCCGTTTTTCCCCCGGCGTTGCTCTGCGGGCTCGGGCGAGTTGCTTGGCCGTTGCGGGGCTTGTTTCAAGCCCTGGCAAAGCCGAGGAGCGTTTCACCTCCTCGCCCTCAGGGAGTGGCTGCACATTTGGCCTGACCCCACGTGCAAGTGGTTTCTTGAGTGAAAAACAAGAGTTTTTTAAGAGCAGGCAGGAAAGGGAGGAGTTCTGCTTATGTGCGATTGATTGCTTGAAGATGATCTGAAGCTGGCTATTCTGGAACTGGATGCTAAATATAAAACTGATACTACATAAATAAATGATGAAATACCGGTGACATCTGAAAAGCCCTTTGGGATGCTCCAGTTAAGAACTTATATTAATAACATGTATTATTATCATTGTAATTACTATTTTCCTTTTTTAGCATGCCTGCGCTTACAGAATGTTTTGAGAAGTTATATCTGGCAGAAGTTCAGCCGTCCCATAGAAACCAGTAGCCTTTTGCCAATTCCTATTAATGCTATTCTTTTTCAGAGGAGAAAACCGGAGCCGGGCTGTGCTCTCCTCTCTCTCGTGCTCTGCGGCAGATGCTCAGCTGGGTGCAGGTGCAGCTCCGCTGACGCAGAGCTCCGCTGGTCCCTCCCTCCGCTCCCGGTGCAGAAAGGCTGGATTTGAGCCCTGTGCCGACAGGGACACACGGAGCTGGAAGGGTTGTGTCTCGGGCTGGAGATGCCCTGTACCGAGCTGTCACTGGTGTCTCTCGCACAGAAGCACTTGGTGATCCCGAGGAAGGTCAGGGCACAGGGGACAAGGGCACTGAAAGCCATCTCGGGTGCTTGCCCTGTGCAGGAGCGGTGCTGGATCACCTCCAGCGAGTGCTTGTGGCAGAGACAGAGCGTGCCCCCAGCTACCATCCGCCTCCGACACTGCTTTCCCTGTTGGCTCTATGCTCCTCGAGGGCATTGTTTTCGGAGGTGGCGCAGGAAGGGGCAGCACACACGGGCTGGAGTGGTGTCAGTGCCCGGCAGCCCCGGCCACCGGCAGCTTGGCTGTGAACTCGCACTGCTTCGTTGTACTCAGCTTCTTCTTCTTCTCCTTCAGGGAGGTTGTTCTTCCCCTCTGCTCTGCACTGGGGAGGCCACAACTGGAATCCTGCGTCCAGTGCTGGGCTCCCCACTTCAAGAGAGACAGGGAACTGCTGGAGAGAGTCCAGCGTAGGGCAACAAAGATGATGGAGGGATTGGAACATCTCCCTGATGAGGAAAGGCTGAGAGAGTTGGGACTCTTGAGCCTGGAGAAGAGAAGGCTGAGGGGAGACCTTATTAATGCTGACAAGTGTCTAAGGGGTGGGTTGAGGGAGGATGGAGCCGGACTCTTTTCAGTGGTTCCCAGGGACAGGACGAGGGGCAACGGGCACAAGCTGGACCATGGGAAGTTCCACTCCAATGTGAGGAAGAACTTGTTTGGGGTGAGGGTGGCAGAGCCCTGGAAGAGGCTGCCCAGGGAGGGTGTGGAGTCCCCTTCTCTGGAGATCTTCAAGCCCTGCCTGGATGCCGTCCTGAGTGATGTGCTCTGGGCAACCCTGCTTTGTCAGGGGAGTTGGACTGGATGATCTCTAGAAGGTCCCTTCCAACTCTGACAATTCCGTGATTCCATGATTCTGTCTGACAGATGCTTCCTCTGCCTTAAGTCAATGCGAGAATCTCAGGCTTTCGGGGAAAAAACAGCCTTCCTGGCCCTTGTGGCTGCACAACTAAGTTTCAAAATGTGATCTGCTAAAGGCTGCGAAGTGTGGAGCCCACTTCTAGATAAGTGTAAGGGGAATGAAGAGCCGTACGCTGATTATCCTGCCTTCCTGTCATTTCTAAGCCAGTTTGAAGACATTTCAAGGCCTGAATTCGTTTTATTTGCCCCAGCTGGGACTGTTTAGTTTGAGGAAGAGGAGGCTGAAGGGAGACCTCATCACTCTCTACAACTACTTGAAAGGACACTGTAGAGAGGTTGGTGCTGGTCTCTTCTTGCACGTAATTTGTGACGGAACGAGAGGGAATGGCTTCAAGCTCTAGCAGGGTAGATTTAGACTGAACATTAGGAAAGAATTTTTGACAGAAAGAGTGGTCGGGCATTGGAATAGGCTGCCCAGGGAGGTGGTTGAGTCGCCATCCCTGGATGAGTTTAAGAGCCATTTAGATGTGGTGTTGGGGGATATGGTGTAGGGAAGAACTTTGTAGAGTAGGGTTGATGGTTGGACTTGATGATCCCAAGGGTCTTTTCCAACGTAAACGATTCTATGTTTCTAAGCAGTATTGACAGGTAAATATTTTTATATTTACACTGGCATCGTTTTGTTGACTGTTTCTTCAAGCCTTCTCCAAGTGGGTGTCTTGCTCTGCCACTCTCAGAGACAGCCCCGATAACTGCTTTGTCACTAGAGAATTGGGCATTGCATTGGGAAAAGGAGACATCCAAGGTAAAAAATACCCAGAACCAAGCCTACCTCTGACAGTGATGGTCTTCTGATGGGGTTCTGCAGCTGCCCAGGAGGGGCAGGAGGAGGGAGGCGTGGGTCGGTGAGATGCTTTTGCACAGGAGTCGGGGAGGGTGGAGGGAAAGGCAGGAGATGGGGCAGGCTCTCCCTCTGCGCGTTCAGATAGAAAGAGTGAGTCATTTTCACTGCAGGTGTTCTCTTGCAGGGTGCCAGGACTGGGCACCCATCCTCCCTCTTCCTGCCACGTGGCTTTTTATTTCTCTGGGAGCTCCTGTCCGATGCAGCCGTCTCCATTTAGCAGAGAGCAGGGTCGGAGGGGGGTTGGCAGCCCCAGCTCTCTGCAGTGTGTCTCAGGGCAGGAGCCTGGTGCGGGCCAGCACATATCTCCTGTGCGGAGGTGAGAGCGTGGGGATCCCACCCAGAGCCCCCTGGCAATGGTGCCCTTGCAGCTGTGTCTCCTGCTGTCCAGCTGGTGGGCTCCCTCGGCCCCCTGCACCCACTTCTGGGGACAGGGGAAGGAAGGGGGAGTCTGCTCACCTGGGCTGCAGCTGGGAAGCGTTTCCTTCCAGGGAAAAAGGAGGTGCTGGGGTACCCTGCTGAAGGCATCACCTAACACCTCCTCAGGGAGCCCACGCTGCCCAGGGGAGGGTCTGTTTGCTGCTGGTGTGCCATAGATCTGCGTATTGGGTCCGGCCCACGCGAGCCTGTGTCCTGCTTTCCTCTTTCTGCTCTGGGTTGCAGAGCATCCACGTGCTGCGAGCATCCGTGCAAGGCGGTGCCGGCAGCTTCACCCTGGGATGTGGGATTTGGGGGAGCGGGGTGCAGGAGGGGCTGTTCCGCAGCAGCCACCGTGATCTGGAGCTCTTGGAGCGATGGTGGAGGTGGCCTGTGAGGTGGCTACCTCACTGCCCATAGGGGCATTCCTCTGAGCCCTGCTGGCACCTCCCACACCCCTTTTCCTCACCTCATCCCTCCTCCCTTCCCGGGGATCGGACTCTTCTCTCCCGTCTGCAGTGCACACCCACTCCCCCATCGCCTCTCGCCCTCCTGGCCCCGTCACCCCCCCTCTCAGCACCCCCTTTCTCCAAGCCCCCTTTCCCATGGCATCGCCTCTGCGCTCACCTGCCTCCAGCGCGGCCCCCTCCCCAGCTGAGCCCAACCCACATCCCCCATCCCACCCGCCTGGCACCTCCTTGGGCCAGCTCCTGACACCCTTCCCTCTCCCTGCTGCCCCTGGTCCTCCTCCTCCTCCTCCTTGGGAGGTTCTCCTTCCTCAGCATTTCACAAAACGCTCAGTGGGTTCGTGTGTCCGTCCTGCAGACCTTTCTCCCATGGTCTCAAGCTCAGCATTTTTGTGCCTTCAGTGCAGCCAGGATTCCTGTCTGGGCATTCCTCTTGTGTTTTAAACTTCCTTCTCTCTGGCCAGTGTAAAAATAGTTTTGGCCTGCTCATACCTGGTTTCATTGACTGTTTTTCATCCTTGTGGTTTTTACCGTAGCCCATCTCTGCCACTTACCCCGTGCCCAGCTGAGTGCTGGGTTTGCAGCAGGCTCATGGGCAGCAGCTCCCCATCACCTGGCGAGAGCTGCTTGGCGGCCTCTCTTCTGATTTCCTCCCAAAATGTGGCTTTGCTGAGAAGCCCACAAAGCTCTTGGCAGCGGCAAGTGGTGTTGCGACTGCTGCCATGTGTGCTGACTCACACCGTCTCTCTCTCTGCCCTTCCTCCTCTCATCTCTGTTCCCATTTCTCCCCTCTCACTGGGGCTTTTGAATGCAAAGTCTTCTAGGGGCAGAGACTTTATTCTGGCTTGGCACAGGGTTGTGGCAGCCCCAGTCGCTGGCTGGCCGAGATCAGGGTTTCCCACTTTTCATTGCTCTTTCTTATGCCCGGGTTCCTGGAATGATGCATTATGTGTGAATCTCAGCTTTTTTTTTAAATGAAGCTCTGCAGTTTTCCTGCAAGCTTGAGTTAGAGCTTGTGAATGAGATCAGATGGCAGTGCAGGAGCTGGGGACAGAAAGAGTGAAGAGTCACAAGTGTGCTGTTTTAAAAAAACAAAAAAAAAAACCAAAACAAAACCAAAAACAAAGCAACAGCAACAACAAAAAACCCCAAAACAAACCAAACAAGTCTTAGCGACCACACAATGTAAGAGATCCCTCACCTGAGATCTTTGAACCCCTGGCTTTGGAAAAGCTTTTCTGTGGGTAGAAATTCCTCCATTCCGTGTGCCCGTATGGTTTGCCAAGTGAGTTTTCTAAGTTCCCATTTAAATTCTCCCACATTTCATGAGCAAAACAAAAAATGGGGAGTTCTCTCTGCTGTCTGCAAGGTATCCTCGTGCTTCCAGACTGCGGAGGGAAGTGGTCCCTCTCTGCCCTGGGCTAACACCAGACTCCGAAGTGATGTGACCATGAATATTACGTCCAAAGGGTAGTTGTGATCTTCCCTTTTTTCCCCCACCTTTAGCTTTTAATCAATTCCCCAGATTGACTTTGCCTCCTGTTTTCAGTGTATCTCACCTACCTAGTCCTTTGGGATTTGTTTTAGAATTTGGGCTTTGGCAAGGCTTTCCACATTAGTGCATTATAGGGTTGCAACAGATGAGGCAGCAAATAGGTAGGGTGTAAAATGCTGGCTAAATTTTGGGAAACGGTTGTACAGTTGGAGGCAAGAAATATTGCCTGGGCTGTTTCCTCCTCTTTCCCTAGCGGCTCTAAGGAAGCATCACTTTTAATATTTGGATCGCTCGTGTCTCTAGCTGCTTTGTGAGCGTGGATGGAGGCGACTGGGGTTGAGCTTCGCTTCTGAGGAAGTGAGAAAACGCCCTGTCGCTGCTGTACAGCCCGCAGGCAGTTGGCTGGAAGGTGCAGCGGAAGCACTGCAGGGCTGTGCCGGGCGGCGATGGAGCTGTTTGCGTGTGCACCAGCCTGAAAGGGCTGAAAACACAAAAGCTTTCTGGTAGTTTTCTTTTGGCCACTTTTTTGGAAAAAAAAAAAAAAAAAATCCTTCAATGAAACATTTTTCCTTCGCTTTCTGTAGGTTCACATCGCTTGGATTATACCTGTTGTCATTCTGGGAGAAAAGGATCTCAGAAGGACATTAATCATAGAATCACGGAATGGTTTGGGTTGGAAGGGACCTTACAGATCATCCAGTTCCAACCCCTCTGCCCTGGGCAGGGACACCTCCCACCAGACCAGGTTGCTCCAAGCCCCATCCAGCCTGGCCTTGAACCCCTCCAGGGATGGGGCAGCCACAGCTTCTCTGGGCAACCTCAGCCAGGGTCTCACCAAAGAACTTCTTCCTGAGATCTCACCTAAATATCCCATCTTTCAGTATCAAACCCTTCCCCCTCATCCTATGGCTCCTATTCCTCATCAAGAGTCCTTCCCCAGCTCTCCTGGAGCCCCTTGAGGGACTGGAAGGGGCTCTAAGGTCTCCCCGGAGCCTTCTCTTCTCCAGGCTGAACCCCCCCAACTCTCTCAGCCTGTCCTCCCAGCAGAGGGGCTCCAGCCTTCCCAGCATCTCCGTGGCCTCCTCTGGCCCCGCTCCAACAGGTCCATGTCCTTCTGATGTTGGTGGTCCCAGAGCTGGAGCCAGCACTGCAGGTGGGTCTCCCCAGAGCGGAGCAGAGGGGCAGGATCCGCCCTTGCCCTGGTGGCCACGCTGCTGGGGATGAGCCCAGGATGGAGGGGGTTTTCCAGGCTACCAGCGCACATTGCCAGCTCATGTTGATAGTTTTAAGAAAAGCACTGGCATGTTTATATGGGGTGCAAGCACAGGACGCTGGAAGACAGGTGGCTACTGTTTTTCAGGCAAGAAATGTTTAAAATAGAGATGGCCCTTCCCATGCTTCCCCTCATGAGTATCTTCCAGCTGCCATTGAGAACCTTTGTTCACAACAAGCAAATACAAGGCGTTTATAAGCTTTGCAAATGGCTACAGAAAGGGTGACAATTTAATCTGACTTCTTAAGCTTCCCCCTTCTTGGTTAATGGGTAATTCCCTTGCTAAACTTTTTCTTCAAGTGCTCTCCGGAGATTTTTCTCCAGTGGGTGTCGGTGCCGATGGAGGGTGGCAGGACATGCTGAGGATGAGGACCTTTCCTGGGGGTTTTTCCTTGTGCTGGGCTCTTTGTGCTTGCGCTTGGCCAAAGGCAGAGCTTTGCGTTGGTGTTCGTGGGCGTGTTGCCGTTGAAGTGATTTCATTGAATTTCCTGTTAAAATGCCAGCCAGCTTGCTGGCTGCTGGAGAGTCGGCACGCTAATAGACAGGCTGTTGTTTTGCCCGTGGTGTTGTCCGAGCGGAGCCTTGTGACCCAGCCTGGCTGAGGGCAGACCACCCTCTTCCTCGTGCTCCCACGGCCCCGTGCTCAGGGCAGCAGCACTCTGGGGCAGAAGCAGGACAGAGAGAGAGCAATGTGTGATTTTGGGAACAGGCTGGTGTGCAGAGTTTGAACCAGTGGTTCTTTTACGAGAGGTGAGTGGGAATCATAGAATCATCTAGGTTGGAAGGGACCTTCAAGATCATCTAGTCCTACCATCAACCTAACTCTGATAAAAAACCATCACTAAACCATGTCCCCCAGCACTATGTCAACCTGTCTTTTGAACACCTCCAGGGATGATGCCTCAACCACTTCCCTGGGCAGCCCATTCCAATGCTTGATAACCCTTTCAGTGTTAAAAAAAAAAAAAAAATCCGGGAGGGTGCACTGCTCTTCTCTTAACTTTGGTTAAAATCATGTTTTTCCCCTATGAATTGTTTCCCATGGGTCTTGGTTTTTACCCTGGTGCAGTGGGCTGCTGCTGGGCTCGGGGTGCAGAAGTCGGTTCACCCCAACCTGCCCACACGGTGGGAGGAACCGGGGAGCATCACCCATCACCGTGCACGTCTACATGCCCTGGGTGAAGGACATGCTGGAGAACATGGTGGCTTTGGCAGCACTGCACGGGTTTTTTCCTGCAGAAACAGGTTGATTTTGTTGCTGGACTGGCAGCGTTTATTTGTACTTGGATATTGGCTTTCCCTGTGGAGGAATTTGTGGTTCCTAAGACTCTAATTGCTTTAGTGTAATGGTTTTTCCCCTGCTTTCATAATGACTTTGGTGGGTGCCATCTGCTCTTGTGACAGCACTGGGCCTCACGAGGCTGAGCCCTGGATGCCAGGAGGTGTGTGTGCTTTAACCAAGCTCATCAGAAGAAAAAAAAAGGACTTTGAAATCTGATTTTCAGGGCTTAAGGCTTTACGTCCAGCTCTGCTGGGACACTGGGTGCTAGGGTGGGTCAAAGGGAAAAGAACATTTGTGATGGCTCCCTCCAGCCAGCGCGGATCGGGATAGATGGAGGAGTCTGTGTTTCACCAATGGCAGGCAGGGGACAAGCCACATCCTTTCCTGAGCAGCTGCTTTGCCTGCAAACAGCTTGACCTACATCTTTTGGCTTCGCTTTAGAGACATGGCCGTGGTCCGTGACAGCCTGGCTGCATCGTGCTGGCTGTGAGCACGGCTGGCAACACACCGTGCTGCAGGTGACGGGGGGGCTGAAACTGGGAAATCCAGCTCTGGGGCCACCAACATCAGAAGGACGTGGACCTGTTGGAGCAGGGCCAGAGGAGGCCACGGAGATGCTGGGAGGGCTGGAGCCCCTCTGCTGTGAGGACAGGCTGAGAGAGTTGGGGGGGTTCAGCCTGGAGAAGAGAAGGCTCCGGGGAGACCTTGGAGCCCCTTCCAGTCCCTTTAGGGGCTCCAAGAGAGATGGGGAGGGACTCTGGATCAGGGAGGGGAGCCACAGGACGAGGGGTGATGGTTTGACACTGAAAGAGGGGAGATTGAGATGAGATGTGGGGAAGAACTTCTTTGCTGTGAGGGTGGTGAGACCCTGGCTGAGGTTGCCCAGAGAAGCTGTGGCTGCCCCATCCCTGGAGGGGTTCAAGGCCAGGCTGGAGGGGGCTTGGAGCAACCAGGTGTCCCTGCCCAGGGCAGGGGGTGGGACTTGATGAGCTTTAAAGTCCCTTCTAGCTCAAACAGTTCTGTGATTCTATGAAATCAGACAGTTTGGGCAAAGAGAGCTTTAGGGACTGCATTTCTAACAGCTCTGGAGGAGAAACTCCCATCCGTGGGCTCTGCAAAGCCCATCTGTGTGGCAGCTCTCAGCATCCTTCACCTGCTGGGGCTCTGCGTGTCCCAGGACCTCACGGGATGCAGAGCACTGCAACAGCCTGCACAGCACATTTTGTCTAATTTCATTAAATCTGCAAGAGTGGAAGGGCTATAGTGGGTTATTTTAAGGAGTTTTTTCCTATCTGTGGTGGGCAGTGCTGTAGGGGTTTTGAAGCCTCTCGCATGAAGATGAGGGATCCTTTTCACTCCTCACCCTTTAATGGCGATCAAATCCTACAGGGGTCACTGCCAGAACTTTGTCTTGCTGGTCATCAGGGATGTGTTGAAGCTCAAAAAGAAATGTTACCAAACCCCAACTTTTAAAAGAACAACTTTAGAAACAGAGTCCCAGTTTCAGGGGCCGTGTTGCAAAAAAGGACTGAAAATATTGTGTAATCCCAAGGCCCGAGTTATCTGTACCCAAAGCCGCTATTTAATGCCGTAATGATGTGAAAGGCTCTTATAGGGAATCTGATTTAGCGTTACAGGTGCTGCCAGGGTGAGGTGAGACAGGGAGCTGGTGTGAGCAGCGCTGGGGCTCACGGCGCGCCTTTAACTGGCTGAATTTTGCCGGGGATGCTGCAGCAATTAGCAGCGAGAAAGGTAAATTGGATGGGGCGGCAGAGCCCCGAACACCTGGTCTGTAGGGTCCTACCTGGTCTCGTGTGGTGACTGAGCGCTGGGGACACCTGGCCCGAGACCTGCGAATGGGAGAGCTCGTGAGTGTCCTGTTAATTCACATTAATAGGCAGAGCTTGCTAAATTTTCAGAAGCGTGTAGTGTTATCCTGAAAAAAAAACAACAGTGTTTCAGATGATCAACCAAATTAAATGAAGCATTTAAAGAGTATGAGACTTGATAGAAAAGGGGTTCCTTTTCTCCATCTACTGGTTGGAGTTTTGGGACTCCTATTTTTCAGCTGATCTCTTCCTTTTTGCTGAGACTCCAGTGCAGCTTGGGTCCTGGATGTGGGAGCAGGAAGGCTCCCGGTGCGGTGAGGCTGGCAGCGTTCCCTTCCACGTCCCCAATCCCCCGTGGCCGGGCAGCAGCCCCCAGCCACCCTGGCACCCAGCATGGGCTCTCTGCTGAGTGGCTTTGGCTGTCCCATCAAACTTTGGTGCTCACACCACACCAGGTTTCTTTCAGGGTGGTGCGAGCAGTGAAGGAAAGTTTCCCGAGAGTGATTCAGGGGGAACTGCTTCAGATAATCCACGCTGGATTCCTGCAGCATGGAAAAGAGATGTTTTGAATGCAAAACTCTCTGGTGCAGGAGGTAGATTTTCCCAAGCCAAGAGTAGGAGCTTCTTTGTGGATGGCCAGAAGCATGGCAGAGCGCGGCGAAAGGCTGTGCAGAAATCACTCTGCCCAGAGGCTCACCTGGGACCCAGGCATGGCTTACATTAGTGAAATGGACCTTAATTGCGCAGAGGCTCTGTGCTGTCCTCCATCAGAGAGATGCTGGGATGTCGTCCGGCTGCTGGGATGCAGTTCTGGGGAACACGGCATGGAAGGTTCCCGCCTCGCAACTCCGAGGTGCTGTAGGGCAAAGCTTTCATCTCAGTTTTGCTTTCTGAACGTATTAAAAGCTCATCAGTCACTCACCTGGGACAGAGGAATGGCCTCTGTTCATTGGGGTTGGTCCTTTGGGTGAGAGAAGCCAGAGGCAGCCTAAGAGAGGCAATTGCCTTCACTTCCCCAGCCCAAGGGGCCGTCCAGGTCTGCTACAGGATTTTTATTCTCTTTTCACCATGCACCAGAGTACAGAAAAAAAAGGAAAGAAACTTTTTTTCAATTCTTTGATTATTTCTTTTTTTTTTGAAGATGCCGGTGTATGAGAAGATACCACCATACAAAGATTTTTCTGCAACATTTCAGAAAAAGATTAAAACAAGATTAAAATATGACCATCTCGAATTGCTCTTGCCGGGGGGGGCTGTTACCCCCTTGCCTGACAGCGGCCTCCCCGGAGTCCCAGCACCAGCTCCACTTCAATGCCGGAGATGCTTAGCTGTCATTAAAGCAAAACCCTGGCTCACATTTGCTGCAAAGGGTTTGAAAACAGTCCGTAAGGCATCCCAGAGACTGAGGAGCCAAAGGCACGGAGCAGAAACCCTTTGGCTATGATTGGTTTTGGAAGAGCAATATAGTCTTGGCTTATCTCATGCATCATAGCAATATTGGGCTGTTTGGAGGCTTGGTGGGGCAGCAGTTTACCCGGAGGTGTTATATGGTGCCGAGATTTGGTCCTCATTTTGGACTTATTTTCCCAGGCTGCAGGTTTTGCTGTCTTCAGAGAGAGATCTCGTACTGGTCTCATTTTTAATTCAGGGAGCATGCTACATGAGTAGTTCACAGAATCACAGAATGATATGGGGTTGGAAGGGACCTCTGGAGATCATCCAGTCCAACCCCCTGCCAGAGCAGGTCCACCCAGAGCAGGTTGCACAGGAACGTGTCCAGGTGGGGTTTGAATGTCTCCAGAGAAGGAGACTCCACCACCTCCCTGGGCAGCCTCTTCCAGGGCTCTGCCACCCTCACAGGAAAGAAGTTCCTCCTCATGTTTAGGTGGAACTTCTTATGTTCAAGTTTGTGCCTGTTACCTCTTGTCCTCGCTGTTCATCCCAGGAAGACCATTCAGATGGGGAGTAAAGTTTGCTGCTGATGGGGAGCAAGTCATGGGTTGCTCATGACCAAAAGCAAACCATGACTTGCATTACACCATATGAGTAAGGTTTAATTTTTACAACTGCAGTGCTAAGTGCCTGGCTCTTGCTTGTGAGATCTGAAGTCTAGGGCTGGGCAGTGGAGATGGTATTTGCCTACTTCAGAAGTTGCCTTTATGTTTTTCTCAGATTTTTTAAAGTTCTGTTTTCTGGACTTATAACACAGCCAAAAGTAGTGCAATAGTGAATGTAATGACGTTCTCCTAATAGTTTTTACTCCAGGGATTCTGGAGAAGTTCCTCTTGCTTCCCAGAAATGTAAAAGTGAGAGCAAAATCAGGCCCCAGATGTTTCCAGCCCTTGGCTGTGGCTGAGGTGTGATTTACGACAAGGGCTTTCCTGTCTTTCCAGAGGGATTCCGCTCTTCCTTCCATGGGATGAGATCCCTGCTCTGGAGGTGTAGCACCCGGCGTGCTCTCGCCTCATCAGTGGCTCCAGAGAGGGCACGAGTCCATCGGCTCCTCCAGCAAAACCAGCTTCCAGCTGAGCGGAGCCGGCGTAGGAGGCTGAGTTCTTCCTCAGCCCTTCGGCCGAGCCACTCAACCTTAAAGACGCTGAAGCTTGCAGCTGCTAAAGCTGTGGCCTGTCCAGGAGGATTTTGTGGTCCATTAAGAAATTAGAGGCTGTGCTTGGAGCAGAGCAGCACAGTGCTTTGTTTCTTCCCGTAGCTCATTACCAGGCGCAAATAACTTAACTGTTTGTTTCCCTCTCTGTAAAACACTGACATCGGTGGTTACCTGCATCGCATGAATATCAGATTGCTGAATTAACGAGCAGTCCACCCGCAACACCGTAACAGTTTGAAAATTTCCAGCAAAATTAAGCACAAGATGTTAGTTATTTCATATATTTTATATATGTGTATGATTTTTTCACCTTCTACTCTTCCTGCAGGAAAAAACCAAAGTGGTTGAACCCTTGGACTATGAGAACGTGATCCTTCAACGCAAAGTTCAGATCTACAGTGATCCCCTCCGGGACCTGCTGATATTTCCGATTGAAGATGTATCTGTGAGTTTGCACTGGCTGTTTCACATGGGTGAGGCTCACTCGTCTCCAGCCCTGCTTACCTTGGAAAATTTCCACTGTTGGACACATGTTGATTTTTGGCTGCGTTACCGACGCAGAAAACCAAAATGACCCACTGGTGGTCTGGGCCCACCACATTTATTTAAAGCAGGCATCGAGCCCTGAAGACCCAGTTTGCACTGAAACGATGTTCTCCTGTTCCTTGCAGATCTCAGTCATCAGTCGACAGAGAAGGACTGTCCAGTCCACGGTGCCAGAAGATGCTTTAAAGAAAGCTCAGAGTCTCTTTGTCAAAGAGGTAGGGGCCATGCGACACCCGCCTTCAGCATGTCCTCCCTTAGGCAAGATGCTCTACTGTAGCTCTTGGGCTGTGAGGCTGCAGATCACCTGGTTTTTTCCTGTGTGGGAAGCACAAGCAGCTCTTGATGGTTCTCATGTGCTTTGTAGACAGCAGATAAGGCGTGTGGCTTTGCACCCCCTGCCCGAGTAGCAAGGAGCATCCTGATGCCAGGGGTCTGTTCCGTAAAGTGCCGCTCTCCAGGACCGTTCCCTCCAAGGGCGGTGGAACTTAAGCACCAAGCGATGCTCAATGTCGAGTTAGAGGCACGACACCTCTGAGGACAGAAAATTGGTGCTTTCTAGAAAGCAGTTCTCTCCCAAATCACTACTCCTTTTTTTAAAGCCTTGGAACAATGTAAATACAAAATCGGTGGCTGTGTGGCAGGCCAGATGCTGTGTGATTTTTGTCTCTGTGCTGAAAAGGTTCCTTGTGAAATTCTGTATTGCGACGCAAAAAAAAAGTGAAGCAGCCTTGTTCAAAGCCTTTCCACTTGCGCTTACCTCACCCAGCAGTCTGTCGTCTTCCAGACTTTTGCCTGGTTCGATTTTGCTTGGTGTCACTTTCAAAGAGCTGTATTGTTTTCCTTTCAGTGCATTAAAACCTACAGCTCAGACTGGCACGTGGTGAACTACAAGTATGAGGAATACTCGGGAGACTTTCGGATGTTGCCATGGTAAGTGTCGTGCTCCCTTGGAATACTAATACATGGTCACGGGGTTTATTCAGGCTTGAGAGGAAAAGCCTGCCCTTCCTCCTGATGCCTGTCCCACAGGCGGCCTCTCCTTCAGAGGTATGTCACTCTGAAGGCTGGAGAGCCAGAGGTTCGTGTTATCGTGCCGTTGTCCCTTGGCTGTGCCAGGGAGAGGCTGGCAGTATTGCCAGCATGGGTCACAGAATCTGCATGGATGGAAGGGACCTTTGAGATCATTGAGTTCCAACCACAAAAAAAACAAACCCAAAAACAAACAAACACAAAAAAACACAAACAAACACAACCCAACAATCTCGGGCACTAGAGCATGCCCTGAAATGCCATGTCTACACGTCTCTTAAATCCCTCCAGGGATGGTGACTCCACCACCTCCCTGGGCAGGCTGTTCCAGTGCCTGACCACCCTCTCAGCAAAGTCATTCTTCCCAAGATCTAATCTAAACCTCCCCTGCCCCAACTTCAGACCATTTCCTCTGCTCCTGTCATGATTCTCTTGGGAGAAGAGGCCAACCCCCACCTCTCTCCACCCTCCTTTCAGGTAGTTGTAGAGGGCAATGAGGTCTCCCCTCAGCCTCCTCTTCCCCAAACTAAACATGCCCAGGGTCGTTTCTTCACATCCCATCCACCGACGTGGATATCCACCAGCCCCCTCCATCTAGGATGAGTTCAAACTGCTGCCGTGGCAGGATGGGCACAGGCTGCGTGAACAGCATCTTCTCACCCTGAATTTGGACCCTCATTGTCCCCTGGGCTGGTGTTCTCTGTGTGCCAGATGCGGTGCTGCCACGCTGAGCAGATCCTCCGTGCCGCCTATCACTGAGAGGTTGTTTTACAGCCCCAGCGCGGGGCTGTTAGTGCTGGCAGCATGGAGAGTTATGTGCTGTGGCCAGTGATTCCAGCCCAAAGCTAACTGGGTTTTTCAGACAGCCACGTACAGCTCAGATTTCTGCCGGATTGCTATTTTCTTGGTGGTGGCACTGGCTCTGCTCTTGCTCTCCGTGCTCCAAGCGTGTCTGGACCACTGTTGAGACTGCTCGTGTGCTGGCAGCTTCCTCAATGCTTTTTCTTGTGAACCGGCTGAAGAGGGTCTGTCCTGAGGCTCTCGCAGGGATGTGAAGCAGCAGAAGGGGCAAAACTGTTGATCAAATGATATTAAAGTTTGTGAATAACCTTGCAGTCTGATCTTGCTCCTTTTTTAGCAAGATGGAAGATAAACTGGGCTGCTGCATCCCTGTGTTGCATAAACGCAAGTCAGCAAAAACTGCAGAATCAGACAGCTAATACAGAGAAAGCTAATTACATACTGCTTGTGCTTAATTTCCATGAAATGCACTCAGAAGTTAGCTTTCTCCAGCTGCAAGGGGCTGTGGGTTTCTTGAAATCTGTCTTCTGCAGGAGTACAGTTCTGCTGTGCTCTGTAGTCTGCGCTTTGGCTGTTGCTTCTGGACCCAGCTTCAGCTGCTGGCTGGGAGGACCCTCGTGTCCCGGTCATTAAAACGAAAATGTGTTGTGATTTCAGCAAATCCTTTAGGCCAGACAAGATTCCAAGCCATGTGTTTGAAATTGATGAAGACTTTGAAAAGGATGAGGTAAGGAGATTTATTTTTCTTTTGCATATTCTTCTCTAAGATCTGTTAAAAAGCAGATGTCACAAGGCAGAGGCAGAATTCAGTTCCCAGGAATGGTTTTCTGGTGGGATGCTTCATACGGCAAAGATGGGACCAAAACTGAGACAGTGATTTACTTCAAAGTATGAAAAGATAGTTTCTTGGAGCCAAGAATCTCCTAAATTATCTGGAAGATTAGCTATAATATTTCTCATGGCTTTTTCGCTTGAAACGCTGCAGTAGAGGAAGAGGTAAAAAAGGAAGCCAAGCAATTATTAAGTAAAATCCTGTCCAATATTAAAAGTGGACAATTCGGTTTTCAACTACACTGCAATAATGGGATCCTCCTCTTAAAACGTTTTGAGCTCTACAACATGACCTGCAATTCTTAACAGTCCCTTCTACCCAGCAGACTCACCGTGTGTCCATCCCTTTCTGTAGATACTGTGCAAATGTTCAGAGGTGTTGGCTTCCTCTGGAAATTGGCATTTTCCTGCTCACCTGCTGCAGGGAAGTCCCTGGAGGGGTTCAAGGCCAGGTTGGACGGGGCTTTGAGCAACCTGGTCTGGTGGGAGGTGTCCCTGCCCAGGGCAGGGGAGGTGGAACTAGATGGTCTTTAAGGGCCCTTCCCACCCAAACCATTCTATGATTCTATATGGTAAGATTTACAGCCTTAGAGCTCTTCTGTGGCACTGAGCGGGGGGCTGGGGCAATAGGAACACCTCAAACCCAGTGCTTATTTTGGCCGCTGAGGTGCCATGTTTCCCTGTGCACATCGCATTTGCCGCAACAGGGAGGAGGGGGGAGCATTCTTCTGTCTCAAGTACCACATGCAGCTTAATTCACACACGTGACAGCAAGAACTTGTAATTTATGGTGGGAAGAGTTTAGCCCAGCTATTTAAAACCCGCATGGCACCAAGAGCATAGAATCATAGAATGGTTAGAGTTGGAAGGGACCTTAAAGATCATCAAGTTCCAACCCCCCTGGCCATGGGCAGGGACACCTCCCACCAGACCAGGTTGCTCCAAGCCCCATCCAGCCTGGCCTTGAACACTTAAGATGCTGCTGCTGAGGACCTTACGGAGGAAAAGGAATGTTTCTTTCCTGCAGAACTACAGATTTGAAGGGGGCTGTTTCTTTCATGCACATTTCTCACAGTTGCCGTGAACGTCCCAGCACACCTCAAGCCTGGACTGGAATGGCTTTTTCCTAAATGGAAATATATTTTCAAGTTTATTTTTTTTGGCTGTGTTGTCGGTTTGCATTACATAGTTAACTTGAGCTATTACCTCTTGAATATCTAATTTGGGCTGGAGACAGAGCCGTATGGTATGTTATCAGCATGCTTCTGAAAAAAGCAAAAGGACAAAAAAATGCTATAAAAATTTGGTGGAGACCTTTTTTTTTTTTTTTCTGGCCAGTGTCCCAAATACTCAAACAAGTAAAGTTACTAATGTTGGTTATGGAAGAGTGTTCCGATTGTTTTGGCAGATATTTTGGCATGGCCATATCTAAAGGATTCTGTTACGGTTTTGTGACAGAGCATTTGCATTAGAATCATGTAATGGAAACTCAAGAAAAAGAAATCTCTTGATGAAAAAAGGCGAACCATTGTAAAGGAGGAATCATGGGCTGTTTTACCCGGGGAAATAAAGCACCAGAAAATGTACTTTTTCATTGGAAGTTTGAAAAGAAAAGGGTGAAAACCTGCCATTTGGAATGCAGGAAACAATACAAACCAGTGCCTTTGTAGCTCATCGGCGGGCAGTCCAGGTCCGCCTCCGCTGCTGAGTCACTGGAAGTCCCAGGGTGAGGTTTTTTCCATCAGTCTGGGATCTCTTTTCCCTCCCTCCCAGAGGAGGTCACAGCTTGGTACGGATGGATGGAGAGCTGTTCTCCCCGTCTGGGGCCACAGGACAGGAGAAGAGCTGGAAATCCCAGCTGGTATGCCAAGAACAGCCTGGTTGGGTCACCTGGAACTTACTGTTTTGATGAATGTGAAACCAGACAGTTACCTTTCAGGTATTGGGGCTTGCTGGTTTTTTGCCCAAATTTAAAAGAGAGAGTTGATTCATAAAAAAGGAAATGATAAAATAAGCCTGGAGTTCTGCATTTTGCAACTTCCTAAAATGAGTGTTCTGAAAATTTCCTTCTTCCCCACATTTTTTAAATATTGCATAAGAACCAACATGCGCTTCCTCATTGCAAAATTGCTGTGCAGGGCTATCAGTGTAGAGATAATCTTTCTTTTCAAAAGATCACACAAATGAGCCTGTTTTGCCTCTTTCTTGGAAAGAGACAACACTGAATTTTTTTGTGATACTGCTGTAGTGTAGTTGTACGTGTTACATGTACGTTCCACATGTTAGTTCTACCGTGTTGCTGTGTTGCTTTCCAGGGTGGACATATCCTTTGTGTTCAAGGGGAATTTAGCATGGGAGGCGGTTCACCCCCTCTTGTTTTTGGTCTTTCGCTCTCTTTCAGGATTCCTCGTCCCTCTGCTCTCAGAAGGGTGGTGTGATAAAGCAAGGCTGGCTGCACAAAGCCAACGTAAATAGCACGATCACTGTTACCATGAAGGTGAGTTTCATCCAGTGTTAACGCTAATGGTGAACGAGGCACAAGGTTTACGTTCAGACCACGGCTCTAAAGCTAGCAGGGGTGCAGCGGGTGGGCCTGGGTTTGGGTGGGCATCCATCCCTCCTGCAGAATATCCCAAGGGGGAATGGGAAACCCAGTCTGCCTTTGACCCTTCCCTCCCCAGATTATAAAACCAAGGTACTTCAAATCCTGACAGGCAAGTTGAACAAAAGGGCGAAGCATGTACTCGTCCCCCTGTACTGGGCACTGGTGAGGCCGCACCTCGAGGGCTGTGTCCAGTTTTGGGCCCCTTCCCACAAAAAAGACATTGAGGGGCTGGAGCGGGTCCAGAGAAGGGCAATGGAGCTGGTGAGGGGTCTGGAGCACAAGTCTTGTGAGGAGCGGCTGAGGGAGCTGGGGGTGTTCAGCCTGGAGAAAAGGAGGCTGAGGGGAAACCTCGCTCTCTCCAACTCCCTGAAAGGAGGGTGTAGCCAGGGGGGGTCGGTCTCTTCTCCCAAGGAACAGGCCATGGGACAAGAGGAAACAGCCTCAAGTTGCACCAGGGGAGGTTCAGGTTGGATATTAGGAAAAATTTTTACACTGTGAAAGTGTTATCAAGCATTGGAATGAGCTGCCCAAGGAAGTGGTTGAGGCACCATCCCTGGAGCAGTTCAAAAGATGGGTTGACATGGTTTAGTGATGTGGGTTTTTTTTGTCAGAGTTAGGTTGATGGTTGGACGAGATGATCTTGAAGGTCCCTTCCAACCTAGATGATTCTATGATTCTAGTAAACCAAGGTGCCTCTGTGCAACAGGTATAAGGCTCTGGATTAGGTAGGCCAGCCAGTGGAGGATGTGAATGACAGGGGCCTACAGGAAAGCTGGAGAAGGACTTTTTACAAGAGCATGTAGTGATAGGATGAAGGGTAAGAGCTCCAAACTGGAAGAGGGGAGATTTACATTAGACCTCAGGAAGAAGTTCTTTGCTGTGAGGGTGGTGAGAGCCTGAAACAGGTTGCCCAGAGAAGCTGTGGCTGCCCCATCCCTGGAGGGGTTCAAGGCCAGGCTGGATGGGGCTTGGAGCAACCTGGTCTGGTGGGAGGTGTCCCTGCCCAGGGCAGGGGGTGGCACTGGGTGACCTTTAAGGTCCCTTCCAACTCTAACCATTCCATGATTCTGTGATTCTGGAAGAGCAGCTGAGGCCCAGAAGAGGAAGGCTGCTTAAATAACTGAAACAGCTGCTCTACGAAGAAGACTTTGTGAATTGATAGTTTCCTTGCTGGTAGGAAATACGTATGGAGGCCAAATACAAATGGAAATGACAAGTCTTTGCTTTAAAAGCAGGGCTGATATTCCTGAGGAGATGTAGCATTACTGGCCTAGAAGCAACAGCTGCCTTGTCTCCTCTGTGTGTAATCCGGTGTGTCATCGCTTCGATTTTGCAATGGAAGTTTTTAACAGTTCCACCACAGGTTTTTGCTGTGGCAATGAGCCTGTCTGTTGTTCCACCACACAGCTGCCCTGTTACAGCCTAGAGAGAATATTAGGGAGTTACGCTCAGCTGTGCAGCTGAAGGATGGCTGCTTTGTGAGGGTATTAGGAAATCTCAAAAAGCTTAGTTGTTCAGAGGCTTGATTCAATGAGTTATGCTTTCATCAGAAGTGGACTGGGACAGTTCAAAGGGCTAATTTTAATTTGAGTTTTAAAATGACTTCTTGTGAGCTTGTAGGTGATAGGCAGGACGGCGTTTTCTGATCCTCTACTTTTTGAAGCAGCGAGGTTGAAGCCATTTCTGGTCCTGTAACTTTTGAAGGAGGTGTCATGCGTGCTCAAAGCAGTTGGTTTGGTCTATTCTTGACTGGCCCCCTGGTGGTATTGTTGGCCTCAGTACCCAGCACCTCAGACCCACCTTTCAGAGAAGTTTTCTGAACTACACTGGTTTCAGTTCAGTTAATAAGATGCTCTTATTCAGTTTAGTTAAAACAGAGTCTCTCCTGAAAAAGACAGCCGTTTTCGTGGCTCATCAGCCATTTTCTGAACTGGTCCTGGTCACTTCTCTGTCGTACAAAACACCCCCTAAGGCACATGTGAGAAATATGGGGATTTTGAATGTCTCCAGCCTTACCACAGCTCTGAGAGAATCATAGAATCACCTAGGTTGGAAAAGACCCTTGGGATCGTCGAGTTCAACCATCTACCCTACTCTACAAAGTTCTCCCTACACCATATCCCCCAACACCACATCTAAATGACTCTTAAACTCATCCAAGGATGGTGACTCAACCACCTCTCTGGGCAGCCTATTCCAGTGTCTTTCTGTGAAGAATTTCTTCCAGTCTAAACCTACCTAATGTCCAGTCTAAACCTACCCTCTTGCAGCTTGAATCCATTCCCTCTTGTTCTATCGCTAATTGCTTGTGAGAAGAGACCAGCACCAACCTCTTGACGATGTTCTTTCAAGAGAGACGGGTGTGCTATGGCAGAAGCGGACGCCTCCACCTTTGGAGCATGGGTTCTTTCATGGTTGTGAGGTGTGAGCCGTCGGTATCTCACACTGTTGCTCAGCATGTGCAGAGTGGGTTTTGTGGAGAGCCAGCCCATGAGCAAGCTGTAGTTAGGCTACAGGTGCCAAGCTTTATTTCAGAGTAATGCATCTTTTGCAGAGAACTTCCCTAGCTTGGTCTGGCTCTCTTGCTGCCCGTGCCACAGTGTGTCATTTAAAATGATTCTAGTCTTCCAACAATTATTTCTGACAGCAGCGCTTACAAGACGGGGAAGATCATACGAATAATGTTTGCTGCTTGCTTCTGCATTGCCTTTTGAACAGAATTCAGAAGATGCAAATGGTTTAGCATGAAATCCCATACCCACGAGGGATATCAGCCCTGTAATGTCTAGAGAGATTTTTCATGGGTTTCTGTAGCATCCACTGCCAAAGCTTCTGAGATTCAGCAAAGTGCTAAATCAGTGTTTAAGCCAGCTTACGCTTAGCATGCTTAGATTTCCCTGTATTTTTGTAGTTTTTTGAACTAGAGGTTTAGTTAAATCTTATAAAGCTTAAAGCTCATCAACCCTTGGAGTATCTCTACACCTAACTACTCATCTAAATGATGCCAGAGGTTCCCTTTCAGAGGGCTTGGATTACCCTTTCTCCCTTCCAGTTTTGTGCGAGTAAGCATGTGGGTTTATTGAACATTTGCTAGTGTCAGTAATGATGGGAGCAGGAAATTACTACTAGTCTCCCATCTGGGATGAAAAACCCCATGTTTATTCGTAGATCTTGCAGATACGCAGAACAGTGGAAATACTCACAGAGCTGCTTGCCCTGGCTTCCTTTGGGATTCTCCTAACAACTAGATATCTAGCAACTGTGAAATGCACCCTGTTCCTTCCAGACCAGACAGCATGTGGTGCTACCATAATTGCTGCCAAAATGTTCTCCTGAATTATAGTGCTTATTGGCGAACAAACATGAAGGAAGGTGTTCTGAGATACTGGAAAGCTTTCTCTTTTGTTTTTAAATTAATGCAGTCTTCATAAAAAGCAGTATCTCAAACACAGGAATATTTCTGCCAAACTTACTACTTTCTGAGATGAGAAATGAACACTAAGCCAAAGCCAGTTCATGAAAATAGGTTTGTATTTAAAAAAAAACAAAACACAAAACCACACAAAAAACCAGGCAGGTGAATGGATTACTGTGTCCCTTGGCTTACACTTGAGTGCTAGGAATTTCCACATGTCTGTTCCAAAGTCTTCTGGAGAATTGCTTTGTAATTCTAACCAAGGTCTTTATCAAAAAGGGTCTCGAAATATCTGCTCTAGGGGGGCATGAATCTTCAGGCAGTGTGCTGATCTGAATTTACTGTGCAGCATTACTTTTTAAAGATAAATGAGGCTGGAGCCAGCTGAGAGATGAGCTGGAAGCCCTGGGGCTTTGCTTTAGATGGGCAACATCTAAGTAACAGCAAGGACATTAAAATTAAAGATGACGATGAAATCTCTTTTTACAAAAACAAGTCATACTCAAAGGGGTGAGTCTGCAATGCTCTAGGGTCATTGGTGTTTCTTGTTACAGTATTTTCTCAATACCAAGGGGCAGATACTGAAACTGAGACTGGTTTGTGATATACAAGAGTGAATGCTTGCATGAGCAAGACTTTGTTCTTTTGCAGGTGTTCAAGAGGAGGTATTTCTACTTGTCACAACTCACAGATGGCTCCTATATTCTTAATTCCTACAAAGATGAGAAAATTTCAAAAGAATCCAAAGGCTGCATTTTCTTGGACGCTTGCAATGACGTTGTGCAGGTGGGTGTGCTTTCTGCAGAGCTGTACCTGAGCTAGCTCCGAGACAGAAATGCTCTCTCAGGGTCTGTGCCATCGAGGGGTGAGGGCATGGATTTACAAACTAACCCAGAGCTGGTTTGCTCTGTCAGCCAGTCTGTTTAAAAGGCAGGCGAGACGTTTCATAAGGGTGCCATACTTTTGGCCAGGAAGGCAGCAAGTAGTAGAAAGAATAAAATGGAAGTGTTTCATCGTTGCTTCCTCTGCTGTCTCCCTGCTCTGTCCATCACCTTTACCTGCTTATTTTAGGTCAGGTGCCTTCCAAGGCACCCTGAGGGCTGGAGCCAGTGAGGAACTGGTGTGACTTACTCTTGGACACCTTCCTCCTCTGTTTGCTGCTCATACCACCTCTATGTTTCTCCAGTTACACCCTGATAGGTCCATGCAAACACGCGGCCCTTTGAGACTTATGACGTGCAAAGAGCTCGTAAGGCTTTAGGAGAGATATTTGTATGGGATTTAAACCTGGGTTGGCTTCGTTATGCTGAGAGTGGAGTGCAGTGGGGATCGCTGCCAGGCCTTCTGCAGTTCTGTCTCTGCGGAAGCTTCAAGCACCGAGCGTGGTGGAGCTGGTACAGGGCACCTTAAATTCCTCCGGCGGTTTGCTTCAGCGTGGATGAGTCAGGGCTGTGTCTTTCCATTTATCTTTCCGCGCACAGTCAAAGCAGCAGTGCACACGCCTGGGCGATGTACAGGATGTAATTCCCAAGTTGCACTGGATTTGCCTTGGCTTCTTGCTGGAAAATGCTGTTTAAAGGCCAGCAGAGCTCAGAAAACTTGCGTCGAACCATTTGCTTTTAAGGTAGATGGCTCTAAGTGTCCTGGAGTGCGACATTACTTAACTGTGTCAGACAAATCCAGTTCCTGGCTTCTCTGGGTAAACCCGAAAGGTCTAATGATATAAGAAGGAGCTTGCTCTTCTGGCTTTCGTCTGCTCTCAGAGTAGCTGGCAGCCGTGGAGCTGCGTATGCCTTGGTGGCATCCCTGAGGCCCTTTGTGATGGCTGCAGGAGAGGCGCTGGGTCCAGGAGGGTGCTGGCCTTGTTGTGTGATTTTTTTTCCCTATCATAATATTTCAGTTCTTGGATGCTTTCGCAGAGAGGACCCTTTTGGCAGGTACTGTGCTGAGTCATTGAGGAAAATGCAATACAGATCTTGGTCTTTCTTGTTCGTTTGTTCAGTGTCCTAAAATGCGCCGTTACGCGTTTGAACTCAAGACAATAGACAAGTACAGCCACTACCTGGCAGCTGAAACTGAGCAGGAGATGGAAGAGTGGCTGGTAACTCTGAGAAAAATCATACAGAGCAATACTGAGAGCTTGGTGCAAGAGAAGAAAGACACTGTGGAATCTGTGCAAGGTCAGTTTATAAATAAACACCTACCTTCACCCTCTTCCAGCAGAATGCAAGCAGCGTGCCTGCAGAAAGCGTATGCTTTTCATTCTGGATTAACAGCAAGAATTGTGGCTGATACATGATGTCATGGAAAAGGGCTTAGTGTAATGTAGACGATAGTCTGAGGAATAAGAGTGGAGGGAAACATGACCCTTCCACTGGATGGGAAATCGATGGCAAAATGTGAAGGCTCCTGGAAAATTGGCTCTGTGCTGAAGTTCTGCTTTGGAAGGACCTAGCAGGCTGTAACAGTACACTCTGGTACTAGTAATGTATGGAAAAATCTTAGTCCCGAGGAATGGAAAAGTCTCTTTAAACTCTTTCTCTGCTATTGTAAGCAAATACTGCAGGATGATTTCTGGCAGAGCGGTGCTCCTGCGGTTGTTTTGAACATCTGTTTTTTGTGTCCTTGCAGATGATGAATCAATCACGCAGGGAAAATCAGAGAACATCCTGGAGAGCCTGGAGAGAAGCATGCATCCGGAGCTGATGAAGGTACCGTGTTTGCAGAGATTGCACCCCAGCCCGTAGCTAGTCCTCTCCACGTGACTCCAAAACACATTCTGTGTGTTCAGCTCCGGGGGAGTTGGGCAGGCACTGAGTGCTGTGGGGTCTCTGTTCTCTCTGCTGCCCGTCTCATGGATGGAGCTCCATGGTTTAAGGCTGCACGCTCCTCGCCTCCAGGTGTGGGGCGCTTGAGGAAGAACAGACTTGGAGTGGATGAAGGGCCACTGTGGTCGGTACCACTCATCCCTGCTCAACAGGGGAGACCGTCCTGGCCAGGGGAGTGGAGGGACAGTTTGGTGGCAGCCACCTGCTGTGTTCCAGAGTGTGGTTGCCTACTTCTGCCTGTTTTGCAGCTGGCAGAGCCACATGGCTTTACTGTCATGGCACCATGTTGGTGGCAACAGCTGAGAAGCCTTGCATCGTCTCACGTATCACAAAAGGAACCTGAAAAATATGTGTTTTGTTTCGCTTCCAAACGATGAATGTTTGCCTTTGTGTGGCCAGCAGTGATATCGATGCTTTCCTTTTGTCCTAGTACGGAAGAGAAACAGATCAGCTGAACAAACTGAGCAGAAATGATGGAAGACAAAACCTCTTTTCTTTTGACCCAGAAGTCCAGGTAAACATCCCCATGTTTGCAAACACAAGGTTTTGGTCCCTGGGTGTTGGGCCTCCCCTGTTCCCTTGTGTGGCCACAGCACTCGCCTACAGAGGCAGTAGATTTTCCATGGATTGGAGAATAAAAGTGCAGCCCATACCCTGGTCAGTGAGAGCAGAACAAGTTGTCACTGCTCAGGTGATAACTCAGATACAGGGAGGACTCGCAGCAGCCCCACACACAGCCTCCCTCCAGCTTTCCTGGCTTCTGCGTGATGCATCTTGATGTTGTTGGCTTTCAAACCCTTGCTCTGAGCCTCTGGGAGGTTCTCATGGTTGCAGAAGTGGTAGAAGGGGTTTTGCAAGGACACCTGCAACGCTGGGTGGGTGCAGCACATCAGGACCAGAGAGTAGTGGTGTTAAAAGCCGTGATAAGGGTTTACAGGGGAAACCTCAGTCTTCAGGGAGTTTTCAAATGTAGGGGACATACAAACAGAAAAAACACCCCATGCTATTCTCATGCAGGGGTTGATTGACTGTTGGCTTGTTTTCTTCTCGGTTTTGACGTCTTCACTGAGCTCGCTGCCAAGGTCCAGGTGTTGGGATTTCAGTGGAATGAGCTGCAATTGTTAACACACCTTTAGAGAATTGTTCCAAGTTATTTCATAGTTTCTAGTTCTCCTTCTGGCATGCTTTGGTTTGTTCACACCTGTGAAAAGTAATTCTCTGGTTTAACAAGGAAATGTAATCAGTCTTTAAAAGGTTTAGTTGTACAAAATGAGCTTGTCTCTTGGCACTTCCTTAAGGTCTTTAACAGGAAGAAGATAAGCATCCAGGAGGCTTTTGTTTTGTTTTTTTTTAAAGAGAAACCTTGAAAAGTTTCCTATATTCTAGTCAGATAATAAAAATGGAAATATGATTCAGTGCAGAGCATCTAAGATATCTTTTTTTACCTAACCCAGTGGTTAGGCTGAGTTTGCTGCCCTCCCTCTATACCCAGAGCTTTTCATTCTGATGTGGGTCAGTCAGATCGGCTATTACACTGGGCGTTCAGAATCACTGCCCTGGTCCATGCTTGCGTCTACGTGCACGCTGGTATGGCTGGTGCTAAGGAAACTGGGAGCAGGAACATACACCTGCAACGTACTTTCCTCATCCAAAGCAACTAGGGGAAACAATGGGAAGAGTTTCCCAGATCTGGATTAACAATTGCAGCCTATTTTGCTGAAATTACTCGATTATGAGATAGATATCAGTGCCCCAAGTTTGGCATGCAGATTTCTGCAGAATCTGGGGGGGGGAAAACAAATAGGACTGTGCCCGATTGTCACTGAGAGATGTGCTGGTATTTCGGGTTTGTTGTCTCTGTGTTCCCAGTGCCCAGTATGAGGGGTATGGTGAAGGCTGAGGGTCTTTATCTGGCTGAAGGTTCTTCAGTCATGTATGTGTCTGCTCTCTGGGAAGGGCAGATCTCGAGGCACAGCCCAGGCCTGGCTGTTCTGGGTTAGGAAAGAGGTGATTATAATCAAGACTGTTTGGATTTCCCAGCCGGCTCTGCAGACAGTCTTTGTTGTTTCTAACCACGCCAGCTATTGCTGTGCTTCCAGAAATACCTTCCGCTTCGAGATGTTGTTCATGATCCCGATGGCATGTTGCCTTCTCTCTATTTCAGGCACAGAGACCGTGTCTTTAACCAGTCACATCTTCAAAGTGGAAGATACTTTTCTGAGTGTAACAATGGCTTATTTTCCGCTTTCTTCCCCAAGCTCTAAATGGTGTTTGGGAAGATCCCCAGGGTTACAGCAAAGCAGGAAGGAACTGAAATCATACGGAGGTTTAGTTTTTTGTGCTTTACAAACCAGATTGCTAGAAATTGATACATCCCCATGAGTATCATGTCTTGAATACATTTGTGTAACATCACCAAATGGCACTCATTGTAAATGTCTTGTACCTTTTGTACCACTTTAAAAAAAAATTGGTTAAGATAATATTGGCTGTACTGTGATCCCTGAGCGTTATTCAGGGGGTTAGTTTCTTTTGTAACGTGACCGGATTTGTTTGTTTGCTGTCTAGAGGCTAGACTTCTCAGGGATTGAGCCAGACGTGAAGCCATTTGAGGAAAAGCGCAGCAGGCGCTTCGTGGTGTGCTGCCAGGACTTCTCCCTCAACCTCCTCGCTCAGCTTGGAGACAGGTCGGAAGGAGGACCCACCAACGTAAGGGGAGCTCTGGCATGTCCTGCTTTGTCTTCTCACCAGCAAGAAAAACACTCGGCAGATTAATCTGGGTGGATAAAAACATCCTATATCGCCCTGAGCGCTGATGGGACTTGGGCAGGCAGTGACTGCCGCCCCGGGTCATTGCAGGATTTGTCTGCCTTGGTATTTTGGTGTTCCAAAAATGTGTTTGGGGACAGTGTCTGTCCTGACATGCTTCAGTCTGCCAGTAACTGGGGCTGCTGGTAAACCAGCAGTTCAGAAGCGCAGGGAATGGAGAGTGTGTGTCTGCCACATTCTAGGCCCCTGTGAAAGTTCTGTTGGTAAATGATTAAGCTCCATCTCCAAAACACTCACTGCTGTGGTTTTTTTTATTTATTTCATTTCCCCTAATGGCAAGGGATTTCCCTGTTCTGAAACCTTCTTCTGACTCCCAGACTAACTGTATTCACAGCCACTTTATTATATGTATTTGTTATTGTACCTCAGCCTAAAAAGCTCTTCCTTGTATTTTCTGAGCCTCTGATGTCTATAGACAGCTATTAACATCTCTCCTCAGCCTTCGTTCTGCCAGGCCAAACAGACCAGGCTCCTCCAGCTTTTCCTCCAACAACTATTGTCATGCCCTGCACTTGCTCTGGCTGGAGTGGACCCTTTCTGTGAGGGTGCCAGAGCAGCAGAGAGCATCACGGGGAGGCAGCGGCACTGACCCGTCCCTGCTGGTGGCACACTGCCTGGTGGCCATTAGAATTGCAAAGGCTTTCTTGCGATGGTTTCATATTGGTAGCCCACGGCTGGTACATGGGGCTCCTTCTCCTCAGTAACTCCCAGCAGATGGATGCATCACTGATGGCAGAGAATCTCGTTATTCATCCTTAATCAGGCCCGGAGTCAGACCTGATCAGCACATTTTTAGTATTGATGTAATGCCTCCACGTTACGCTGTAATGTCACGGATGCGCTACAGTCTTATCTTCAGGCCTTCACTTTTGTCTTTACATGGACACGTGCCTGCTAGGATCTTTCAATTAAAAATACATGAAATTGTTGCCACTTGCCTTGTGCTCTTGAGGTCAATAGCTACAAATAACTTGGCAAATTTTTCACATGCAGTTAGTTCCTCAGAAGTGTTAGCCTTGTGTTTGAGCTCTCCTGGCTGGAAAAGCTGCCTTTGCTCCTGTGTCGCCTGGCCAGAGCGGCTGAGGAACACATTGAGTGTCTTGCAGTTGGGCCATCCAGAGCTGATTGACTTTGGACAATAAGTGAAGTGGTCCTTAGCATATGAACATAAACACTCTTAAGTTGAGTTCTTTCTCATTGCAAAGGATAAACAGCTATAATTGATGGATTGGGGTCATCTTTTCTTCCTAGCTTCATAGTTAATCATTTATATAAAAAATCCTTATGAATTTCATTGACCATTTTAAAGTAGCTTTCCTCAAATTGACTAGATCAAAATGCAAGAAGATATGGGGGGAAAAAATGGGTGTGTGTTTATAAAGCAAAAAAGCATAGGTTGTCTGTAAGAATTCTGTAAAATGCTGGTGTACAAAACTAAAGGAACAAACAGATGCAGAATGCAAACCTAGCAGGGAAGGCAATGCATGTTGATACTCTTGAGCCTGTAATGTTCATTTTTTTTGACATATATATTCAATCAAACTTCCAGGTTGAGCCCTTCTTCCTAAGCTTGGCACTATTCGACCTGAAAAATAATTGCAAGATTTCAGCTGACTTCCACGTGGACTTGAACCCTCCACCTGTCCGTGACATGCTGCTGGATAACTCTGCGTCTGGAGCAGAGGCCACCAAGGGACATTTGCCGGCCGAGAGCCTCGTGCATGGGGTCCCGGAGTCTTGCCTGCGCTACATAAAACGGGTAAAGAACTGTCTTTCTCCTCATTCTGTATCTCTGTTGAGGCTGTGGCTGTTCGGTAGCATTGCAGTGTGTTGTTATCCACTGTGTGGAGGAGCAGAAGTCAGCTTCTCTCTTGAGCGGTGAGGTTTTGGTCAGCATCTCAAGCCAATTGCCACTTTGGGCTCATTGGCAGTGACAGGCAAAGCACCAAGTAGAGTTCTTCAAGATCTGACCCTGCTCAGGCCTTGTGAGCCCCCATGTCCCATCTGCAGCAGCAACCAGAGGAGGGTCTGTGTGGGTTGTGAGAAGGGACAGCGAGACGATTGGGGCCAAACCCAGTGGTGCAGGTAGGGTGTCCTGCTCTCTGACCAGCTAATGTCTATCTGTTGCAGGGGGTTTTCTCGGTGACCGACCCACACATGGAGATCTTCCTGGTGGCCCGTGTGGAGAAGGTGCTGCAGGGAAGCATTACACACTGCACAGAGCCATACATGAAAAACTCGGACCCGGGGAAGGTATTGGATGAGGCCATGGGTTATCTGCTTAGTGATGCTGTCTGCTGCTGCAGGGAGTAGTGTGGTCTGAAACATGGGCTGTTTCTGCTGCTCTTTAGCTTCTTGCTGGCAAAGAAGGCTTCGTCCTTTTGTCCTTTGTCCCAAAAGAATGGCTTCATCCATTCTGCTGCTTGCAGCCAGGCTGGCTTCAGCTGGGCTGTCCTGGGAAATTCAGTTCCTTCCCCTGGAAAGAGGCAGTGGATTTTCAGAAAGAGTCAAGCTGTTGGGGGGAGGGGGGCGTTCCCCATTACACTTCAACAAGGCAAAGCCTGGTCTGGCAGCAAAAAAGTGGGGACGCTTCACCCCCAGAAGAACGGACTACGCTGCTACATGGTTCTACACGCCATGTCTTAGCAATCTTAGACTGGATATTAGGAAAAATTTTTACACTGAAAGGGTTATCAAGCATTGGAACAGCCTGCCCAGGGAAGTAGTTGAGTCACCATCCCTGGAGGTTTTTAAAAGCCAGGCAAATGTGGCGCTGAAGGACATGGTTTAGTGACGGCTTTTGTCAGTGTTGTGTTGATGGTTGGACTCAATGGTCTGAAAGGTCCCTTCCAACATAGGCAATTCTGCGATTCTATGATTCTACACGCAGTGGTCCTGGGTAAATCCTGCTGGGAACAGACATGTTTCAGTAGCAGCAGAACATGGACTTCACCCTTTGTTCTGCTCGCCCTGCCTCTGTCTTGCTCCATGCAGAGTGCCATATGGGGGAACTTGCACAAAGGGTGGTCAGGGATGTGCCCTGGTGCTGTCGGCATCAATCTGTGTGTGCCAGGTGGAGCTGCTGATGTCCTGCTGCAGCCAGTCTAAATTAGTCCCTGGAAAATCAATGCATGGAACACCTGGTATGTGCTGGCATTCCCTTGACACGCTTCATAAGTTTGTATGAAAAGTGGGAGGGTTGTTGACATGCTGGAGGGCTGTGCTGCCATACAGGGAGATCTGGACAGGCTGGAGAGCTGGGCAGAGACCAACCTGATGAACTTCAACAAGGGCAAGTGTAGGGTGCTGCACCTGGGGAGAAATAACCCCCTGCACCAGGATAGGTTGGGGGCTGACCTGCTGGAGAGCAGCTCTGAGGAGAAAGACCTAGGAGTCCTGGTGGACAATAGGATGACCATGAGCCAGCAATGTGCCCTTGTGGCCAAGAAGGCCAGTGGCATCATGGGGGGCATCAGGAAGAGTGGGACCAGCAGGCGGAGGGAGGTCATCCTGCCCCTCTGCTCTGCCTTGGGGAGGCCCCATGTGGGCACTGGGTCCAGTTCTGGGCTCCCCAGTTCAAGAAGGACAGGGAACTGCTGGAGAGGGTACAGCAGAGGGCTACAAAGATGATGAGGGGTCTGGAGCATCTCCCTTACAAGGAGAGGCTGAGGGACTTGGGTCTGTTTAGTCTAGAGAAGAGAAGGCTGAGGGGGCATCTGATCAACACCTATAAATACTTCAAGGGTGGGTGTCAAGAGGATGGGGTCAGTCTTTTTTCAGTGGTGCCCAGTGACAGGACAAGAGGAACTGGGCACAAACTTGAATATAGCAAGTTCCACCTAAAGATGAGGAGGAACTTCTTTCCTGTGAGGGTGGCAGAGTCTGGAAGAGGCTGCCCAGGGAGGTGGTGAAGTCTCTGTCTCTGGAGACATTCAAACCCCGCCTGGACACATTCCTGTGCAACCTGCTCTGGGTGGACCTGCTGTGGCAGGGGGTTGGACTGGGTGATCTCCGGAGGTCCCTTCCAACCCTGTGTGATTCTGTGATTCTGTATAAGATATGGAAATTACAGTCAGTTTTGGAAAATAAGCTAGTACTATTTGGAAAATAAAATCCTAATATGCTGGCCATTTAATGCAGAATCAAGAGGAGTTTTAATATGGCTGTGCCCACAACATATTTCCTCTTGCTTTGCAAAAGCAGTAAGTGTGCGTGGTGTGAAGTGACAGTCAGGGATGTCTATCAGTGCTGCTCTCTGTGTTCTGCCAGGGAAACTGCGCAGCAGAGAACCCAGAGTTTCTCCTCCCTGGAGAGCGCAGCGCTCTTCCCTCCTTCCCCAGGGCAGTGGGGAAGCCGTGGCCCAGACTAACCTTTCTTTGTGTTTTGCAGACTGCCCAGAAGGTCCATAAGGTGGCCAAGCAGGTGTGCAGCCGCCTGGGCCAGTACAGGATGCCCTTCGGCTGGGCTGCCAGGTCAGTGACGTCGGCTGGGCTGGCCGCAGCGGAGCTGCTGCTGCTGGTTATCCGGGATGCGATGAGCCAAGGGACGAGCCTGTGAAGTTGCAGCCGAGGGCAAGATCTGGTTCCAATTCCCAAGACAGAATGGGGATTGGCCTGAGATGCTCTGTCTAAAATAAGAAACAAAATATTAAAAAGTAAACAGTGCTGGGAAGACAGTAACCTTTCTGCTGACCTGTAGCTACTGCTATTGGGGCAGAACATTCCTGGGGATGAATTACCCTGTCCCATGCTACCACAGGAACAGACACAGAAATTCCCTCCTGGCACCAGCCATTGCCAGGGAGGACGGGAGGACCTCCTGGGATGGCAGGGGCAATCCACTTTAATTAATGTTGTTGGGAATGACTGGAAATAGTGATCCCATTCCCTCACTGTTCTTCTACTGGGACTGATAGAGGACATCAGTTGTCCGTATTTACCAATGTTTAGGAGATGTCTCTCTTCTTTTCCGCAGACCAGTTTTCAAAGACTCCCAGGGCACTCTTGATGTTGAAGGAAAATTCTCGCCTCTGTACAAGCAAGACAGCAGCAAACTCTCAAACGAAGATATGCTGAAGCTTTTAGCAGAGTATAAGAAGTAAGTATAAGAGACTGGCGCAGGGGCTGAGCAGGCATTTTAATACACATTTTTAAACACTTATGCGTAAGCATGAGATGACAATTGTAAAATGACAATTTCTAAAATACTCAGAGGGTAAGAAAAAGCACTGCTGATGTGTTCAGCACCTGAGCTTTCAAGGTTCACACTCTTGTTCCTTTCTCCCTATCGCAGACCAGAGAAGACAAAACTGCAGGTCATTCCAGCCCAGTTGAATATCGTCATCAAAGATGTCCCTCTTGACTTCACAAGTAAGGATCTTGAATCTTAAAATATGCTGATGAATCTTAAAGTGCTGGTTGCTCTAGCCTCAGGAGTTAATGATGGGGAGTTTTGCTGTTTCATTAACCAGAGTATCTCAGGACTGCAATGAGAAATGAGTAATTCAGCACAACCACTGTCTTGTAAGTCTCTCTGATGGAATCTGTGGAAGGATGTGGTCCAAGTGTAAAGAGATGCATCTGCTTTGCAGTTTAGCCATCACATCCCAAATCTAAAGGAAGCCACCTGCCTCCTTTTGCTGTTATTATTACACCAATCTCATATAACATTTTTGATTCATAACACCAGAAGGCTTAACGAGCATAGTCACTGTGATTCTTTACTTTTCGTTTAAAGAAACTGAGGCAAAGAAAGGACGCATGATGTGTTCAGTGTCACTCCATGGACCTCTAGCAGCTTCTGTCACAGGTTCTGTAGGCTGGTCCCCTGTCAGATAGGCTTTTCTAGTGGACTTAATTTTTTCTGTTCTTTGAAAGGCCATCACTTGAGGTGAACTCTCCCTTGTGGTGGATGTGAGTCCTAGTGAGCTGGGAAGGAGGCAACATAACCATCAAACATCTTTCCGAAGCAGAGAGTACAAAAGGACTGACGTGGTGGGACTGACGCACTTTGAGATGTCAGTCTCAAGTCACCATCTCAGTGGCCTGTCTGCTTCAGTCAGCTGATGGTTGCATGATTTATAAAACGGTAACTTAATGGGTCAGATTGCTGGAAGACTCAAGGCACAGGTCCTCTGGAGAGAATGACCCAGACATGGATCATTCACAGGACCCTTTGACTTTGCCCAGAGCTGCAGCAAAGTGCCATTTCTGCAGTCCCCGCTGGCAAGAAGAGCGGAGCCCCGTGGTGCCCTACACCTGTCTTTTCCCGGTGTTGCTAATGCTGTCAGGGACCACAGTGAAAATTAAGGGAGAATTTTCCCTTAATCATTTCAACGGGAGTGGTGCAAGTCCTGCTGCCTGGTCAACGCACACGATCCTCTGATGTGAAGACAACCGGATGCTCAAGAACAGAGTTTCAGACCCACGAATTTCCTTTCACATGGGCCTTACTTCCCGTGTTTGTGGGGTGTGTGCTTATCCAAGCTTCCCTTCTCTCCTAGATTGTGTCACGGCTTCTTACATTCCTATAAAGCCTTTTGAGAAGAGCTGTGAGGATGTTGCAGTTGAAGTGGGGGAGCTTGTCCCAGAAGTTGCAAAATACTTCTACCCCTTCACTGTCTACAAAAACCACCTCTACGTCTACCCCTTGCATTTGAAGTATGAGAACCAGAAGGTGTTTGCTAAGGTGAGCAGCCTGGAGAGCCTGCAGCTACTCAGCGTGGTCTGGGGTGATGCTGCTGCCTGTAGCTGTGGCTCATCCTCCCATTCTGCCCCATTTCAGGCAAGGAACATTGCTGTTTGTGTTGAGTTCAGGGACTCGGACGAAGCTGATGGGAAGCCGTTAAAGGTGGGTACCTGTTAATAGGGCTGACATTTGCTCGCTGCTGCGCACGGAGTGCCAGCCAGGCTGAGCAGGAAAATAGGACAGCACCGAGTTTCCATGCTCCCTGTATTAATTTGGCCGGCAGCAACCCTGAATTCAGCTCTTCATTTGTGTTTCCAGTGTATATATGGCAAACCCGGAGGCCGTCTCCTGACCACACATGCATACGCTGCCGTGTTGCATCACAACCAGAGCCCAGAGTTCTATGACGAGGTAAAACCAAAATGGTGGGAAATAACAAGTTTTCCTGGATGCTACAAAGCCAAGAGGCCTTTCAGGCTATCTCCTTTTCCAGGGCTGGGTGAAATATGGGTAAAAAATAATCATCAGCCCTTTGTCTCAGTAGAAGGGCTTAGCAAAGCCAGAGGCTCTGTCAATTTTTAATGCCAGTTTGTTTTCTGCTGTCTTTACTGTCACGCTTTGTGCACTCCAATCACACGCTCCCATTAATAAGTAATGTGCAAATGTGCTGAAAATGTTAGCTAGGAGTTATTTAAGATGGGTAAGAATGTGTCTTGTGTAACTACATACAACATAGCATTTCTGAAATAAAATAGAACTTAAGATATTACTCCACAATTAAAAATACAGTCTTATCTATCATGATATCATTTTAGATTAAAATTGAGCTTCCAATTCACCTCCATCAAAAGCATCATTTGCTTTTCACCTTCTATCATGTCAGCTGTGAAATTAATACAAAGGCAACATCGAAAAAACAGGACACCGTTGAAACTCAAGGTATGTTCACTGCTTCAGTTACTTCTGTTGGAGTGTAACAGTCCAGGATAAAATGAATGTAGGGGCAAGAAAAAATATTTGATTCAGATATTAGCCTATCTGAATTTTCTTTTTTTTGAAAGCGACCTAATACAAATCGTAGGTCTAAACTGGAATAAAATGTGATGGGTTTGGTGTATGCTAAAGCTCAAGTTTTTGCTGCAATCTGACAGCTATTTCTGCGTGTTCTTGACTTGGCTTGTATGAGTGGGCCTGTTGTCAGCCAAGTCACCAACAGACGCTCAAGGTGAGATGAGGGTCTCGGGGCTGATCCTGCCAACACCAGGCACGTGTAAGAGACTGGGTGGGATACCTTCCCACACAGCCAGTCCTCGGGCGACCGAAGGCCACGGCCATGGCTCAGGCGCTGTCTCTGCCCCTCAAACCCACTTCGATCTGGGTTGTGCTGTGGCTCAATTCTGTTCACCGAGCCACCACGTAAAACGAGCCGTCACAAGGCTGGCACGGTTGATCCCAGCCTCGTTGAAGCCACTTGCGCAGCCGCAGGTTTGGTCGTCTCGGGGTGAGACACAACTCTTCTTGGAGCTTGAGCTGAACACGTATCACTGTGGGCCTGCTGACTCCCGCTCTGTTGCCTCCGCAGTGGGATACGCCTGGGTCCCGTTGCTGAAGGATGGACGGATTGTCACCCTGGAGCGGCATTTGCCGGTTTCATCCAACCTTCCACCTGGCTACCTGGGTCTCGGAGACACGGAGTCACGAAGGGTAGGAAGGCCATTTAAAATGGGCTTAAACATAAAGGGAAGAGGAAAGCTGAGCTTTTGTTACCACTGTAAGCTCTGGGATTGTGTTTGGGCTCTGCTCAGCTGGAAAGATCCCAACTGCAGGGCAGCTCCCAAAGCTTGAGATTCATAGAGGTGGGAGATGGGACACTTGGAACTCCACTTTCCTTGGCTAGGTTGCAGAGACTATTTTTGTGGCAGGCTGGAGGGGGCTGTCGCAGGTGGTGCAGAGCAGGAGAGTCTGTGGGCTCCTTCTCCCGGGGGTGCCTTTGCTCCCACCATGGCTGCAGTCAGGTCACTGGTGTTTGCATTGACGGGGCCTCGTTTTTCCCCACCCAACCTGTGTCTTCTGACCAGGGGGTCTGTCTGCACAGTCACCTTCTCACTGGAGGCTGAAACCAAGTAGTTGCGTGTTGTCTGTTCACAGCAGCCCAGCGTGGATGCGAAGTGGGTGGATGGAGCGAAGCCGCTGTTTAAAATCAGAATCCATTTGGATTCGACCATTTACACCCAGGTGAGTCGAGCGCCTCGTTCTGAAAGACTTCCAACACAAACGCAGAGGAAGGGGTTGCTGTATCTCTGCTACTGCTATGCCGTAGGTGCTGTGGGAAGGAGGTACCTGAGTTTGCAGAGCAGCGCTGAGGTCCTTCTGGAGCAGCAGGTCTGGGATTCCTTGCAGGGATCTGCTCCTTTGTCTGGACATGATGAGGCAGTTGTGCGAGTGAATGAGCCTAGGGAGAGGCTAGTGATTTCTTGGCCAATTGCACCGTAACTGGCAGGACCGAGGAAACATTGAAGCAAATGAGCAGCTTCGATGATGCAAAACAGAAAAGAACTGGTGGAAATGGGAGGTTTCCCCGGATATTTGACTGTTCATTGAGTTTAAAAAAAAAAAAAAGTTTTCTGGCAACAGAAGACACAAGCAAACAAGTGTCTTGATTTCCCTTTGAAACCACTTCAGGCTGTTTTACCAAGTCCTGATGTGTTCCGCCCTTTTGTGGTAGTGATGGACTTCCCCAACTTCATGCGATACGCAGCAAAGATCTCCAGCAGATGCTCCGGGGCACCTCCTGTCAGCGCTGCTCATGGGGAAAGGCCCTTCGTAGGGCTTCTTCTCCCATGCTGGATGTAATCATCAGCTGCACTTCCATTCACAGCAACTTGCTTTCAGTGTTGACTAAACCTCTTTTAGGGTCCTACTAATTCTGTACAGCACTGAGAGCAGCACAGTATCATAGAATCATAGAATTGCCTGGGTAGGAAGGCACCTTTCAGATGTCCAACCGTCAACCTAACACTGCCAAAAACCATCACTAAACCATGTCCCTTGGCACCACGTCTGCCTGTCTTTTAAATACCTCTGGGGATGATGACTCCACTTCCCTGGTGTGAGAACCTGACAGCCTGTTCCAATGTTTGGTAACCCTTTCAGTGTAGAAATTTTCCCTAATATCCAGTCTAAATCTCCCCTGGCGCAACTCACAACTGCCCTCTTGTCTTAGAGGAACTTGTCCTAGTAGTTCTGCTCCTCACCAAATTGCATTCCCAGGTGCTTTTCAGGGTTAAATGACCGAGGTAATTAAATTTAACCTTGGAGAAGGAGGGAGAGAAATGGGAAGGAGAGTGCCTCAGACGGAGAGTAGGAGGTTGGTGAGGCAGTCTGGAAGCATCGTGGCTGGAACAGAAGGACTCCTGCTTCTGCAGGCTAGTGTTGGACGGGGATTGGGGCTCAGGGTAGTGCAACCTCAGGAGAATCCTAACACTGCTGGCAGTTTTGTGCTTAATCTTGAAACTAGTTGGGAGCCAGGGGCTGGATACGTTGGAGAAGGCAGTAGTGTACTCCTGGGAGGTGGCAGCTGGGGACCATGAGTGACGTGGGGCTTGCTAGGCACGGGGCCCACTGGTTAAGTTGGCAGATTTTTGGGTGTGTGCTGCAGAGTAGAGTTTGACAAATATTGAGACTGCTGCATTGAGCTTGCTTTTCTTCTCTTCCAGGACATGCATTTGCACAAATTCTTCCAGTACTGCCAGCTGGTTCAGGCAGGAGCTAAGGAAGTCCCAGGAGAGCTTGTTAAATACCTAAAGGTGAACAGTACCCGTCGGTGGGCTTGTTTGTGTTTCTATGGACCATCATTACATACCCAGAGCCCTGCCCTGTAAGAACAGGCACTGACTGCAGCACTGGGACCGGCGCAGTGTGCAATACCCTTACCTTTGCTACTGGCACGACTGTCCGCTCTCCATGGGCTGCCTTTCACAGTCGGTAAAACAAGCCGTCAGCATCGCTCTGCCATGCTGCTGGCACGCTCCTCCCCTAGATCTGACTCACACCTTTAAACTCGAGCACAATGCCTTATTTTCAGGATTATCCGTTCAAAGCAGGATTTTTTTTCTGGCTGAAAAAGATCCGTGAGGTTATCAGTCAGTTAAATTTGACCACAGATGACCCAGCCACAGCTTTTTGGCAATTGCCACGGCATGAGTAAGGGCCTCAGAGCAGGTCCAGCGCAGGCTTCTGCAGGCAACATATTTCTTGGCTGTTTACTGTCCTTGTTTCCTTCCATAACTGCCTGTTTTTGAGAGTGCTGCCGTAGCAACAGCTCCACTTCCAGTGGTGGGGATTTATCATCGCAAAGTTACTGGGTGTGTTTCAGATAAATGTCTAAATATTTTAAGAAATAGAAAAAATGGCAGGTTTTGAAGGCAAGCACTAAAAGAGCGGTTGCTTTCTGTCCCAGCCCTGCCCAGCTGCAGCCTGCGGACAGGGAGATATTTACATGCCAACTTTGGTGAGGGCTTCTTACCACCAATTCCTCAGTAATTTCAGAAATTTAAATGGCTAGATACAGATTTAAGAACCTTTCATTCAGTTTGCAGGCTTGAAAACTGAAAATGAAAGGCACTGTCCTTCCTAGACTCGTATCGTGAGGTTCAGGCAGAAGCGGTCTAGGAGATGGGTGCAGAGCGTATACACCAAGTGATCTTGACCTTCACCAAGTCACTTAAATCCCATTTCCGATAGCAAGCTATGCTCTTTGGAGAAAAGTCTCACTGCAAATCATCAAGCATCGGGTTCCCATGTTCCGAAGGCATTTGTGCAAACGGGGACTTTAGTCACTTCAAAAAACCGTCTCAAGTGGTGAGCAGAGCCAGGAGCAAAACTTCGGCCTTAAATTCTGGGTTATTGGGGTCAAATCGTAGCATGTGACCTCTAATTAAATCGTAGCTGCCTGGGCACATCTGAGAGGGGGATTAATACCTGCCAGGAGTGATTCACGTTGCTCCCCGAAGGCGCGCAGCTGGGATCTGTCAGCTGGAAGGCAGGCGGCAGGCGCTGCCTCGGGCCCTCCTGTCCCCACACCCTGAAGCATTTGCTAACGCCTGTCCTTTTGCCACAGAAATGTCCGCGTGCTATAAATATTTAACATCTGCAAAATGTTGAACTAAAAGTGTCTGTGTTTTGAACATCTGTTTTAGTGTTTGCACGCCATGGAGATCCAAGTAATGATTCAGTTTCTACCTGTAATTCTTATGCAACTATTTAGAGTCCTCACAAATGTGACCCAGGAAGATGAAGTAGCTGTCAACTGCACCATGTGAGTGTCTGGTAAATCACCTGGTTTTCCTCAGTCGTTTGTAACTGAAAGCCACAAACTACAGTGCGGAGCAGGGGGTGGTTTCCCAGTACAAGGTGCTAAGTGGCAGCACTGCCTTGTCCCCTGCTGCTGGCTCCCAGGCGGTGAAACACCAGCTGCTGGCTTCTCCTGCTGCGTCCGGGTGGCATGGGGGACCTTGTCCTGGGAGCTGCTGCATGGGGAAAAATGCAGTATTTTAAAGATACTCCCGGTTGGTTTTTCAAAAGAAAAAGGATTTGCTGGCAGGGATGGCTCTAGAAGCCGAGTTACTGGGCGGTCGGGAAGGCTCCAGAGCATCCCAGCTGCAGGCGGAGGGTGAGATTTCCTTGCAGGAGAGGTGCCCATGTCCCATCCCTGCACACCAGCCCCCCCGTCTCAGAAACACTGCTAAAATCCTGCCGGAGCAGGCAGCTGCAGAAGCAGCTGCTGTGTCCCAGCGGGCTCAGAAGTGGCGGTGGCTTGTGCAGCGATGCTCGGCTGGGCCCACAGCCCCAAGAGGGCAGCACCGGCCAGGGCCTGGGCCGGCTTCTGCTGCCGGCAGCCTTCTGCAGGGCCCGAAGGCAGCAAAAGGGACCTTTCCTGGCTAGCTGGGACCATGGCACCCCTAAACCGATGGATGCATTGAAACATCCATCTTCCTCCCGTGGTTCGTCCTCCGTGAAGTGCTGCAGTGCAAAGGGGGATGCTAGATACTGCTCCGTGGAGATCTTCTGACTCCAGGACATACCGTGTGTTCGGGTACCCAAAGCATCTCGCTGCCATGAAACTGGAGGTCGGAGGCTGAGCCTCGGTCCCCAGGGGTGCAGGACTTGAGCCCTGGTTCCCCAGGGATGCGAGGCATGAGCCCTGGTTCCCCAGGGATGCAGAGCCCATGGCAATCACCGTCCTGCACCATGTGGCGCAGGTTGTGGGGACTCCCCCTGCGTGGAGCACTGTAATCCCACTCTGCTTGAATCACCAGAGGGCAAGGACAGTGGAACAAGTGACCCCAGCTACCTGCTGGGTGACCAGCTCCCACCTTCACTTCCAGAGAGTTTTTCACAACTTGGCCCGATGCTTTCCAGTTTGTTGATAGCTTTCTGTTTAATGACAACTGTTTTCTCATCCAGACTTCTCAGCGTGGAATTTAAAACCTGCTTTATCTGATAAATGGCTTGTAAACTCCTCCCTGTGGTTTGGCCTATGGGGTCTGTGACAATGTGCAATAGTTTGTTGTTCCCTTTGGCTGGGACTGGAATGTAAATCCCCAACGTTGGCTGGGGAAACCAGGCGCATTCTGCTTTCATCAGCCGCCTGGAGTGCTTTCAGGGGGCTGGCATGTTGTCCAGGGTCTGTCTGTCCCCAGTGAACTGCAAGGCAACAGCCCAAAAACAATCCAGTGCATGTAATAAGGAGCATATGATGTAAATTCAGTAAAAAAGAGCCTTCCAGAAGTAATAAATTCAGGGGATGCAGGAAGGTATCAGAGTACAACAGTGATGGAGATTTTTTTTCCCTGCTTCTCAGAAGAGATTCTGTGGGGGTTTTTGTGTTTGTTTTGCAGACTTGATATGGTAGTATCTATTTGTTCATTTGTCACTTGTGTTATCGTTAGAAAAGGGCTCCTAGTGAGGACAGACTCAGCACGCGATAAGCCATCCAGGGTGGGTGAATCCGTAGCACGTGCAGGAAGGGCAGGGGGCCCGATCTCCATGTAGCAGGTCCGTGGATAAAGCCAGAGAGAACTGGGTGCAGAGCAGATTAACTTAATATTTTTGTCTTCAACTCAGACATCTAACACCTGAGCATTGTTCAGGTGCCTGATGCTCACTGCAACGTAAGCTTAAGTAGCAGCAAGCTTTAACCTCCATGCATGGAGGCCAGGGAATAGGGTATGTCCCTGCAGATAAGTGTTCCACCTCGCCTCCTCGTGCTGGAGCCTCCAGCATTGAAGGCAGCCAGCCTGGGCAACACCTGGTCCAGCACCAGAGTGGAGAAGAGGCTTTGGCCACCTCAGCTCTGAGTGCTCTGTCAAGGAGCCGTGCGGTGGCAAGGACGGTGCAGCCCCAGGAGCTGTGAGGGATGCTGGCCTGCAGGTCCTGGCTCTCTTCATCTCTGCCCGTGCCAGCAGTGAGGCTTTTGGGGTTGAGCAGGATAGGACACAGATGGTGTCTGCTTTCATGAGCTGGAGGAACCTGCCCTCGCGTTGCGTGCTGAACACAAACCACGTTTGTCCCCAGGGTTCTTCTGCACATCGTGTCCAAGTGCCATGAAGAAGGTCTAGACCACTACTTGCGCTCCTTTATAAAGGTCAGTCATGACACACGGCTCTGCAAAACTTCCTGCTGGGAGCAGGCACACTGCTGACGCCGTTCCTCTTCCCTCAGTACGTCTTCCGAGCTGAGAAACCCAGTGTCACACAGGCGAAGATGACCCATGAAATCCTGGTCCTTTCCATGGCCACGATCCTGAAGCAGTCGGCAGATTTTCTAGCCATCAATAAGCTGCTCAAGGTGAAGTTCTGGCAGTACTTGGCTGCCAAGGGTGGAGGGGAGGAGAAGGGGGTCTGGTATAAAGCCCAACAGTTTCACCCATCCAAACCCTCCGCAGGAGCAAAGCTACCAGGGCAGCTCCTCGCATCCAAGTCCTTGAGGTTCTCCTCTCACAAGAGGGTTGGATTCTGGCAGGGAACCTGGCTGTGTTAATGGCAGGACACAGCAAAGGGCTTTTCCTTTTGCCAGTTTGGTCTATTTTTTTCAAGCCACACATGAGGGGTGGCTCATGGGAGGTAGATTGAGTCTCTGCCTCTCTGGGTCTTTGCAGGACTTGCACCTCAAACTCTGCGAGGTGCGTTGGGGTGCGGAGGGGATGGAGTTGTTCCCACCCCAAGGCTGGCAGGACTCCTCTAGGTAGCAAAGGCACCCCCGCCAAGTGAGCTGTGGGAGCACAGCCGGGCTTACAAATGTCATTCAAATGCGAGCTCTCCCTCCCACGCTGCTGCTTCCCCACGCGGTCAAGCATCTTCAGTCCTGCTGAGAAAAGTAATGGTATCCTTTCTTCATTCTAGTACTCGTGGTTTTTCTTTGAAGCGCTGGCGAAGTCAATGGCAATGTACTTACTGGAAGAAAACAAAATCAAGGTAAAAATAAATTTGTTCAATGCTGCGTTACAGCAGCACAAATGCAAACAAACTCTCCTCCAGAAGTTTTTCTGGAAAACTATCTAACTCTTTATTTAAAAACACCCCGACAAGCTGAACAGCTAGCCAGAGCTTTCCAATTTTTTTCCACTTTACTTTTTCCTTCTTCCTCTTTTCCCTCTCAATTGTAATTCGAAAATTCCAGATCTCCTTATGGCTCGTGCAGCCCCCTTCTCTGCAGTTTCAGCCAGTGCTTTCTTTGTGCTGGTGTTTTAGTAAGAAACAGCAAAAACAAATGGTAAAGGGAAGTTGTGCCTGGGCTCGGCTCTCCCCAGCGCTGAGTGCAGGACGTGCTTTTGGTTCCAGCTGCCCAGAGGCCAGCGGTTCCCCGACTCCTACCAGCACGCCCTGCATTCGCTGCTGCTTGCCATCATTCCTCACGTCACCATTCGCTACAACGAAATCCCTGAAGAGTCCAGGAATGTCAACTTTAGCTTGGCTAACTTCCTGAAGGTCAGCAGTTTCTTTCCTTCTCCCAGGCTTTTGTCAGAAAAAAAAAAAAACCCGCCAAACAATTAGAAATAAGCAGCAAGCAAACAAATGTGTTTGTACGTTATCATCTCTTTGGTTGCTTCGGTGATGAAAACTCTGGAGGGGATTATCTTTCCTAGGAAATAAACTTTTTCTTTCCAAGAGAAAGACTGTGATACACTATATGTTATCTAGGGGTTTCAGTCATGTTCAAAACCTCTCATTTTAAATATTTCTGTTGGCCACTGAAGATTTAAGTGAGGTCATCCAAACAATTGCAGAGAGACAGGATCAAGTAGGTTTTGGAAAGCCGGCAGAAGCCGAGAGGATCAAATGTGGCTGCTGGGAGGATGGTAGTATGGAGATCATTTAGGAGGAAATCTTTTATTTTCAATGCTTGATCACATGTTGCTGTTTTTTCTCCAGCGTTGTTTGACTTTTATGGACAGAGGATTTGTTTTTAACTTGATAAATGATTACATTTCTGGATTCAGCCCAAAAGACCCTAAGGTAAGCAGTACGGTCCTTGGAAGTTGGTTTGCAGTTGTACATATCTACATCAGTCAAAGCTCTGTAGTGATTATTTTATACAACTCTTGGAGGCCTTTTAGGCGCTGTTCCTGCAGAGTCCTCTGGTGGCAGAGACCTCTTTGACTAGGCCAAGAGCCTGAATGCAGCTAAGCTTTAAAATAAAATAAAGAGTCAGAACTAAAGGAGAGGTTGCTCAATGGTCTGGATGAAAAAGGTAGAGAAGACACAAGTGACAGTTGCATGCGGTGACACTTAGGGGGAACGATACAAAAATTTGCCAGTTATTACTTCACCAAATGCTATTTAGATTCCCCAGTCCTTGTGCAACAAACACTTTGAGCTACAAGCAAATGAGTCAAGTTGAAAACATAGTTTATTTGTTGGGTTTTTTTTTCTCAGCTGCTGGTTGAATACAAATTTGAATTTCTTCAAACCATTTGCAACCACGAGCACTACATTCCTCTGAACTTACCAATGACCTTTTCCAAACCCAAGCTGCAAAGAGTTCAAGGTATGTCCTTTCTCAAGAGACTAACTGTAACTTTTTAGTCATGATGGCTTCTGACTGGATGGAATTTGGTTTAGCATCGAGGACGTTTATGTCCTGGTTAGCCTGATTTACGTTAACCTCAGAAAAAAATGCTGTTCTGGCAGGTTTAAATCTTTTTGCTCCAGCACGGTATGCAATCAGTCTTTTCAGTGTTCCCTATATTTCATAAAATCATAGAATAGTTTAGGTTGGACTGGACCTTAGAGATCATCCAGTTCCACCCCCTGCCCTGGGCAGGGACACCTCCCACCAGACCAGGTTGCTCCAAGCCCCCTCCAACCTGGCCTTGAACCCCTCCAGGGCTGGGGCAGCCACAGCTTCTCTGGGCAACCTGGGCCAGGCTCTCACCACCCTCACAGCAAAGAATTTCTTCCTCAGATCTCATCTCAATCTCCCCTCTTTCAGTTTAAAACCACTCCCCCTCATCCTATCACTACATACCCTTGTCAAATTTTTTTTTTAAGTTTGCGTGGGATTAACAATATCTGAAAGAAACTGCCCCTCTTTCAGTAAACACACGAATTGTGCAAGTGTAATCCCTTTTTTCCCACGAGCGTCAGCATCCCCTGAGAAGTAGGGAGTCTCCCCAGTGGACGCTGTAGAGAATGGAGATACAGGAGAACGGACTGAATTCACTGCTCCGCTGCCAGCTCTCTCTGCAGTCACAGGAAGGTGATTTAAGTTACCTTCTGCTTTCATTCTGAACGAGAGTATAGGGGTGCACGGCGCATTCAAGCTTGTACTCAAACCTGGGCTGAAGGCAGCCAGCAGAGAGCTTGAGCTCATGTGCGTACCAAGCTGTGGCACCGCGTAGCCAGGCTGCTCTCGCTGTCACACCGTGTCCCCTTTGCTCTTGTGGCTGCTCGCCCTGGGGCAGAGGGGGTCTGCGAGGGGCTGAGACTCTGTGCAGCTCTACTGCCGCAGCGTACCTCGCCGGCTACCCTACGGACATACCCGCGTTCGCTCTGGGTCCCGATTTCTCACCTGTGCTAGATAAAATACAGCAAAGATTGCCAGGTTTGGGTGCTGATAGCCTGGCCGAGAGAAGTTCTGGAGAGGAGAGTGAGGCTTGGGATTCCCCTGTGTGAAAGCCCAGGGGATTTATGATTCTACCATTTGTTCTGATGGAGGTAAGGGGGTGTTTGGTTGTGCCTCAGGGTGCAGCCATACAAGTCCTAAAGTGATTTCACAGACATCCAGGTGGCAGAAGCAGCAGTAACTGTGAAGTTTCCCTTATTTTGGTATGTTGCTGACCGCTCAAAGCTTTCTGGACCAGCTGCTAATCTCTTACACTTACATCATTTTGGGTACTTGTCTGGCACAGTTTTAACAAAGTGCACTGCTAGGAATGGCTGAGAAAGAGGAAAAACACACCCACAGTGCCTCCCCGTTGCTTATCGGTGGCATGATAACATAAGGATGTTCTTTCTTGGTTAACATTCACCTTTGCATTCGCGATGGTTAAACTGAGAAGCTGTAAGAGCAGCTCATCCTTCCCCCTCTGTTTTACTCTGACTAGGACCTACCCGCTGAGGTTTTATTTTTAAAATATATATTTTAAAATTGTGGTAGCAATTGTCATTCACGCTCGTCTCAGGCAGCAGAAGTGCCTTTGCAGCAGTGCCTGTGCTCTGCCTGCCGTGGTAGAGACACGTCGTGATGTGTCTCCACTGCAAACCTGTGACTTGTGATTACAGGGGACAATTAGAGGTGGGGAAGTATGATGTGCACATCACCAAGGAGATACCCTGCTGGCGTGCCTCACCTCTTTATCCGCTTATTTGGGTGAAAAGAGGGGACATGCCCAGCCCTGGGAAAAGGAATAGCCCTCAGGAAGGGGGACAAAAAGGGCTTCTGCAGCAGGAGTGGGTGCAGACAGGTCTGCAGGCAGAGCACATCCTTGTGACCGCATCCTGCTGAGTTGGAACGTTGCTTCTTGGAGCAGTTTCTCTGCAACCTCTCAGCTACGAAGGCTGGTTGCTGGTCTGCATCCCTGTGGCCTGTCCTGGGGGACACGTGTGTTCCATCAGCCAGAATGAACCCCCAAGCCTTTCCTCACAACCAGCAGCACAGAACTGGTTTTGCAATCTTGTGATTGCAAAGAACCCCAGAGGTTGACAGAAGCTGGGAGTTAAGCAATAGCCTTACAAATAAACCAAGACCTCCAAGATCTAGAGCATTACTTATTCCTGTTTACTTTTGCTGTCTTTTTATTTGTCCCTTTTCTTTTTACACACAAATTAGATTTTTTTTCATTTGCTGTGGAACGGTTCACCTCAGTAGGTAGGTCCAACTGGGATGACTGAATCCTCTAATGTCAAATTAAATACACAGCTTCCAATCAATTAGTTTGCATCCAATTGATGAAATAACCGTGATGTGTGACACCTAGGCATTTGCTAACATGACTAACAATGAAAGCTAGATAATGCTGCAGACTGCTTTCTCTTTCCTCCGAATCAGGCTTTCACAAACCAGTGAATGCTACTTATGAATCAATGAACTTAAAAAATAGCTTTTGAAGCCGCAGAGCTGTTGGAACCCTCTGGCTGGGATTTTCAAAGCTGTGTGGATGCGCCCTGTCTTACCACAGAAAAACTTCTACACCTGTGGGATTTAAAAAAAAAAAAAAAAACAAAACTAAAACTCTGAGCTGAGCGCACACCATTTGTACCCTTTGGGGGAAGAACGTGCGGCTTTGGGGTCATCCCTCTTGGGAGGCTTAGTGGCAAAATGCAGCAGTCGGCCAGTGCCTGTCGCTGATGAGGCACATAGGCTGTCTGACGGAGATAACGGTGTCAGGTCAAGGTCATGGGGTAGCAGCACGCACACCCGGCACTGAAACCTCTGTCTCTGTGCCTTCTCGGCTGCATTATCCAGGCACGTCACTGGGAACGATGCCTTCCCGCTGTAGCAGCCACTCCTTTGATCACAGTATGTATGTGAGATGAAGGGTACAACTTAGGTTACCCAAGGTGATTAGGTACCGAGCTGCCTTTCTCCTGGCAGTCAGCGCAGCCTTGATATATGCAGGAGCTGTGTTCAACATCTGCTGGTGGGAAGTGAAGGGGGTCCCACGGATCCTGGCAGGCAGCTCTCTGGAGCCCTGCCCTGGCTCCTCCTCCTTGCAGTGGGGCCGGAAAGCTTGGTGGTGCGAGCTGCTGGAGAATGCAGCAATGGTCACTTGGCACCACGTCCTTGTTTGCATCCCTCATCCCACAGCAGGAGAATTTGCCTTTGCTGCGCTCTCTGCCCCGGGGAGAAGGAGCGCAGGTCTCACGGAGGATGTGAGACAAGCTGCAGAGGTGGCACTGCTGGTGCTGGGTGACTGTGGCAAACTCACCACCTCCCCTGCCCATCACCACCCTCACCGTGGAGGCTGGTACCTCCACTGCCTGGGCAGTTTGGGGATTTACAGGATACTGTTTAACATTTTTATCAATGATATAGACAGAGGGATTAAAGGCACCATCAGCAAGTTTGCAGATGACACCAAGCTGTGTGGTGTTGTCAAAACACCAGAGGGATGGGATGTCATCCAGAAGGACCTGGAGAGGTGGGCCCAGGTGAACCTCATGAGGTTCAAGTGCAAGGTTCTGCACCTGGGCCGGAACAATCCTTGCCGTCAGTACAGACTGGGGGTGAGGTATTAGAAAGCAGCCCTGAGGAAAGGGACTTGGGGGTGCTGATGGACGAGAAGCTGGACATGAGCAGGCAGTGTGCACTTGCAGCCCAGAAGGCCAGTCACATCCTGGGCTGTGTCAAAAGATGCGTTGCCAGCAGGTCCAGAGGGGTGATTCTTCTGCTTTACTCTGCTCTGGTGAGACCTCACCTGGAGTATTGTGTGCAGGTCTGGAGCCCTCGATATAGGAAAGACATGGACCTGATGGAGCAAGTCCAGAGGAAGGCCACGAGGATGGTCAGGGGGTTGGAGCACCTCTGCTACGAGGACAGGCTGAGGGAGCTGGGGTTGTTCAGCCTGGAGAAGAGGAGGTTCCAGGGAGACCTAATAGCGGCCTTCCAGTACCTGAAGGGGGCCTACAGGAAGGCTGGGGAGAACCTGTTTAGAAAGGCCTGCAGTGACAGGACGAGGGACAATGGCTTCAAGCTGGAGGGGAGCAGATTTAGATTGGAGATCAGGAGAAAGTTCTTTACTGTGAGGGTGGTGGAGCACTGGAGCAGATTGCCCATGGAGGTGGTTGAGGCCCCAACCCTGGAGACCTCACCCTGGAGGTGAGGCTCGACGAGGCCCTGGGCAACCTGGTCTAGTTGGGGGTGTCCCTGCTGACTGCAGGGGGGTCGGACTAGATGACCTTTGGAGGTCCCTTCCGGCCTGGACAATTCTATGATTAACTCCTCAGGAGCAAGTCGGGCCCCAGCCTTTCCCCATTTCATCCATCTCTGACTTTACAGATTACTCTTTGGAGCGCTAAGCTTTGTAAAGCACCACACTGCAGAAATCCTTCTTTTAGCTGCTGCTGAAACAACGGGGGCTGAAATTAATGATTAGCCTGGACAGGAAGATGCCAATTTTTTTGATATGGCTTAACTCAGTGGTGGAGAAAGCTGTAGTCAGTTCAGGCTTTACTGAAAGATCAGTGCATTGGAGGAGAGAGCGATGAACCGTACTTGCAGACTGCTGTGGCTTACATGACTCTTATGTTTACTCTGAACTGATCCTCAGAACAGCTCTTCCCTTTAACCCTTGCCTTTTTGTTTCTTTCAGATGTAAATCTTGAATACAGTTTAACTGATGAATATTGCAGGCATCATTTCCTGGTGGGGATGCTTCTCAGAGAAGTCTCTGTTGCCTTGCAGGACAACTACGATATCAGATATACAGCCATCTCAGTCTTAAAAAATCTCTTGATAAAGCATGCCTTTGACAACAGATACCAGCACAAGGTCAGACATATTTTGTTGGCTTTTAAACATAACGTTCTTGAATTTTATGAAAAAATCACACATCAGAATTGTAGATCTTGCGTTGTGCCCCAAGGGTATTCTCATTACTTTTTTAGGAAACTGTTGTAACTAACTGATAGTTATGGCATAACAGTAATAGCTCTGAGAAATGATCTAGGAACACAAACAACGCACTCAGATAACTGCAGTGCTCTTATACATGCTGAGTATTTAGATTATAAACCCCTGAGCCATTAAGGAATATGAGAGTGTCATTAGTCAGGAGGCTGTTCAACAAAATTAAGCAATGTCAATGTTCTTCTGGTCTTGGGCTTAAATTAATATCCTGCAATAATATACTATAATTAGGAAACAGGGCTGATCTCTGTTACAAGTCAGCTGCATGTTTTACTAATTAGTGACTCAGAGGAGAGGATCTGTGGAGTCTCATGAGATGCTGGATTTCCGCTGGGTAGCTCTCAGCTTTCTCTGGTCAGAGGCTCAGCCTGTGGTATTGCTGAGAGAGCCTGAAGATGGGCTTGTTCTCTTTCTTGGTGCTGCTCCCTGCTGACCTTGTCCTTGAAGGCGCTGAGCTACCTGTGCAGATGCTGCCTGTCCTTGCCCTAGGCTGAAACCATGCCTCTCTTCAGAGTTTAGCTCCTCACAGTGCTCCTGGTGTGCTGCATTCCTGAGTTTTATCTGGGAATGCGGATAGCCTCCTGAGCATGAAGAGGTGGCAGAAGCGACCTGAATGTGTCCAGAGCTCCTGCGCTCTGTGTGTGTGTGTGTGCTGGGCGAGTGGGCGAGTGAGAAAAGTGAGTGGGCTCGCTTTTCTCTGCACTGAGGATCCATGGTGACTTGCACAGCCTGGTAACAGAACTGCAGCCCATGGTAGTTGGCAAGACTTGATGTTTCAGGGGAGATTTACCAGCTCTCAGCCAAGCCTGGGTTGAAGGCAGCCTGTTTCTTCTCATCTGGGTGCCTGAAAACTCTCAGACGGGTTCAGGAGCTGTTTCCTCCACAGTGTTTTCCTGCCTCCTCAGAAACACCACCTGTCTTAAAATTGTCCCACTTGATTCTTGTCCACGTGTTGTGCTCTGGGCTGCGTGACCAGGAACCAGCCTGGAGCTGGCCCAGGATACGCAGCTGGTGTCCCAGCACACCAAAGCAAAACATCACACCACAGGCAGGACAGGCTGAGCCTGGCAAGGTCTGTGCTGCAGTCTCGCTCCCACCCAGGAAACCCTGGCTGAGAGAGGGTTTTCTCACCCATGAGCATTTTCAAGATTTCTTTTGTCTTTTCTCATACTGAATCAGAAGAAAAAACTGGATTCTTGTATCAGTCAGAATGTACCATTCAATTTGCAAGCTTAATTTTTTTTATTTTTTTTTAACTTTTCTGTCAAGTCCAGAATAATAATATTTTAACAACAAAAAAAGAGAGCTTTGAATTTAGAAAGCATCTACCAGACCATTTTTGATCTGTATCACTTAATCCAAATTAATCTGTTCTTAGAAACTGTTTTAAGTAGAAGCATTTGCTATGGAGAATTCCTGACTGGAAGCAATTGCTAGCACCAGGCGAGGACCAAATGGTTTCGTTTCATTACTCCTGCGTGTTGCACTTGAAAGCCAAGCCATGTGAGTGAAGTGCCAGTTGAAAAGTTAGGAAATGTAGGATTTAGTTTGTCACGCATCCTGTATGAGACAGGATTCTGTCTCATACAGCCCCCAAAATCCTTGAGTGCCCCAAGGTCGCTGCTGGAAGGGTAACACCTGCCTGGCAGTTCTGGAAGTGGAGATGAGAAGCCAAACCAACCCATGTCCTCAGGCACCATATGCAGTGTGTAAATATATATACGTGTGTTTTGGCTCAAGAGTTTCCATTTTTCACTCCATTGAAAGCCTGGACCCTTACCTACGTATTTCTCCCTGTCTTTTTTCAGAACCAGCAGGCAAAAATAGCCCAGCTCTACCTGCCACTGTTGGGGCTGCTCCTGGAGAACCTCCAGCGAGTGGCCAGCCGTGAGGCACTCTACTCCTGCTCCGCTGCCTCCAGCCCCGTGAGTAAACCCAGCAATGCCTCTTTGCCTTCCTCCTCCTCCGTCCTCCTCTCCCCACACACCCCGCTGCAGCCAGGCTCAGCTTTAGGAATAAGAGTGGTTTTCTTCTCCCTAATGTGCTTGTTTCTTTTAATTTGGCTTTTCCTCTATGGCTTCATTCTGTCTGCAGCCTCCATGTCACATCCATTGCTTGCTGTCATTTAATGTGCTTCTTTACGCTATGCCTAGTGCAGTGTGGTGAGGTAAGTCCCTCCAAGTGCAATGAGTTGCAACAGGACTCAGCCTGGGACTCCAGCAGCTGTTCTGGGGAGTTGCCCACCGGCCCCAGAGGCTTGTGTGTGGTTCCCAGGCAGGCTTAGACTTGCAGACCAAGATTTCCTCCTTGTTTGGGGCAAAACTACAACAACAAAAAAGACATTTTGAAGAAAAAAAAAAAAAACTTCAAAATTTCAACTCAGATGTTGAAAAACAAAAGGGAAAAAACTGCTATGGCTTACTTTAATATATTCTGCTGTTCTTCGCACTCCTCCCCAAGTCATTTCTCGCCTCGTTGTAGAAGGAAATAGATATTTTTTTTCTTTTCATCTGCATTTTAAAAGCTGCTCTACTTTGCTTTTTTTATTCCGTTATTTTCTTCTATAAGAGAATAGGTGTCACCTTCCATTCGTCACAAAAATCTCATATTCTTTACAGGCATCCAGGGATGAATTCATGTGCAATTTTGCGTCCCCCTCAAATAGATCCAGCCTGATTGCAGACAAAGATCCAGGTAAACTAAGTTTTCTAAGCTTTAACTTTCCCATTTATTTTGAAGGTAACTGTTAGAAGCCCCAAAAAGCCAAAACCCGTTACCCAAAACCTTAAATAGCCCCTTGCCAAAGGGCCTCTCAGAGTTTCTATGCTTTTGCCTGGACGTGGTGTCACCCCAACTGGCCTTTCCAGATTAATCAGCTTTTGACATGGGGCTTTGGCAATCCCTGTCCGTGCCGTTGGAGTCACATCCTCCACTCCATAGCCGTGATGCGCTGAGGAGCGCCGGTGCAAAGGGGTTAATTGTGGAATTTGGGTTTTTTCAGCCTGCGGAGCAGCACTTCCAAATGGCCACCCGATAAAGCGAGAGGACTCGAAAGGATCCCTGAACTCAGAGGGGGCAACCAGTTCCCCGGATCAGAGCGAAAATGTAATGTATCTTGGGGCTAGAAAGGACAGTGCTCACTGTGAGCTCTAGTCTGTGAGCTAGCTGTGTTAAAAAAAGGGGAAGGAAAAGGCATCCCCTGTAGTAACGCTCTCAGAAGCCAGCTTATAAGTATCTCTGTTTGGAAACAAATAGATTTGTTTAGCAGAGGAGGTCAGACTCACTGGTCTGGTATGCTTTGCCTCTTCAAACATCTCTGAGCCCAAAATATAACTGTTAACGAATTACTTACCAAAGATGAAAGGCAAAAATCCATGGGGAGAATCTCTGCTCCCATGGTGCATTTATCCCTACTCAGGCGTGCTGTCTGTGCACGGAGGGGTCCCAGCCTGGCCAGAGCCCAGTGTGCAGCGCTGGGAACTGCTTTCCACACAGGGCTGGGAGGCAAAGCACCGTGATGTGAGATGGCCAGGGACTGCCGGCATGAGAGAAGATGAGGTATTTGTAGGAGAATCGGCACAGGCCGATAGCTACAGCCCTAAACTTGCCAAAGGTGACGGCGGTTGCACCGCAAGGAGCTCTGACCCCACCGTTCAGACAGGGTGTACTCTCCCTCTTGGCAGATTGCGCGCGTGGGAACCAAGAATTTGTGCAGGCCAGCCCCTGGTTTTCCTCAGGGCGCTTTCCAGATGCCTTGGTTTGACATGAATCGATGCATCTTTAAAAACTTAGACCCTTGAAACAAGCCAGGCCCGGATTATCTATGCTCCTGCTGGCTGTGTCCTGACATGCTGAGGAGAGGTGGGGCCTTTCAGGCTCTCCCATGTGAATCATGAAGCTGCAAGACCAAGTATAGCCAAACTCTTGACTATCAAACTCTTCCTATTCCGCACAGCTCCCAGCATATGCTTCAACCCTGCTGGCTGGGTGTACTTTAGAAAGCGTTCTTGCTCGCAGCTCAGCTCTTCCCCACAGCTAGGCGTCCTCCTCCGAGCCCTTGAAGGTTCATTTTTCAGAGTCCTTGAAAGGAGCTTCTCTGTTAGGCAATGCAACGTCCACAAAAGCGTTTAAAAGCAGTGTCACGTGGCAGAGCGCAGCTTTAACGCTGCTCTACAGAGGTAGACACGTTGCTTATCGCCTGTTCCCCTGGAGCGATTTGTGTGCTGACTTGATAGTTTGGCATGGTCAAGAGAAAATTCTGGCTGTAGCGCTGTATCTGCAACTCTGAACTGAATGTTTAATTCTGTTTTATTATGACTCACATCCACAGCCTATCCCAGAATAAACAACAAATAAGGTTCGCGGATCGCTCTCCAAACATGTGAGGCACAGCTTTAAGGGAAGCATCCTGCCTAGAGCTTAATTGTGTCCATTTGTGGAGGATACAGCTAGGGCAATCGGAGAGAATGCAAAAACAAAAAAATGATTGGTAAAGCTTTAAAAGTCGTATTTCCCATCACACAATGCCCAAGCCTTTCCCACACAGGTTGACTCACCAGCAGGATTTCACTTACTTTTGCCTAAGTCAGTAAGTAGAAGGAAAAACAAGAGACACTTGCAAAAATCAGGGGGAAAAGAAAAAGTTCTTCTCTTGAGCTGAAATTTCCTGATTTTTTAATAACTGACACTTGTTTTGAAGTGTGTATCTTTAACAGAAAGTTAGAGTGTTGTTTTAAACTGTGGGAATTAATGAACTGTTTTGTTTGACAAGAACTGAATTCAGAAATGCCAGGGAGCTTAGATGCCACAGAGAGCAGGGGAAGTGAAAGCAGGGCTGCCTGGATAAGCCATCATTCTCTCCCAGACATTTTTTGTCTGGGCAGAAAAATATTTGGCCACGTGTCTAGGATTTCCAAACTGCCCATCACTGTGTGGGCAGCAACCCTGAAGGGTGAGATGTTTCCAAAACATGTCACAGATGGTGCTGTGGGGGTGCAGACGGAGGGGGACAGGAGGAACACTGGCATATTTGGTATGCACTAGATTTGCTGGTGTCTCGCCCTGTGCTCTGCTGGCCTCCGTGTCACATCCATGTCCCTTAGGTCCGCAGAAGCTCCACAAGGAGCAGTGTGTCACACTGCAGCCGCCTGGACCAGTTTGAGATCCGGACGCTCCTGATGTGCTACCTCTACATTGTGAAGATGATCTCTGAAGGTTGGTGCATCTTGCTCACTGGGAGGCAGCCAGAAAGACAAGAGACCATCGCTTGGTGGTTTTGGTCTGTTGGAGTCTCCTTTAATGTTTTTTTTAAATCTCGGTCCACTGTTTTTTCTTTTCTTTCAGATACTCTTTTAGCTTACTGGAACAAATTCTCCCCCCAAGAGCTGATCAATGTCCTTGTGCTTCTGGAGTGAGTATCACGAGGCTGCAATTCAAATGCTGCACCTTTGTGTGGGCAACACCAGCCAAGGAGAAGAGAGGAGTGCAGTGTGCCTGGCTGGGTGATGAGAGGCATCTGGCCAGGGCATCATGAAATGCTTTTCCTTCCTCTGTTAAGAAGGGTGTATATCGAGGGAGGACAGTGAAGTGGTGGTGCCCTGTTCTTGGTCCGGGCTGTGCAGAGGGTGTCCCAGACCTGCAGTGAGCAGGGCTCATGGCACAGCATCCCACCATAACCGGCACGGCCTCCACTTCGCGGTGGGTTCGGTGGAACAGATGGGTGAGGCGACGGGGATGTGCCATAGCGTTTGGAAACCGAGGGTGTGAGGTCAAGTAACTTGTAAATGCAACTCCCAAACCCTTGTGCACAGAGGAGTGTGTCTGCAGATAAGGATGGGGTAGATTTTAAATTGTAGGATCACAGGATGGCAGAGGTTGGAAGGGACCTCTGGAGATCATCTAGTCCAACCCCCTGCCAGAGCAGGGTCACTCAGAGCAGGTTGCACAGGAACATGTCCAGGTGGGTTTGGATGTTTCCAGAGAAGGAGACTCCACCACCTCTCTGGGCGGCCTGTTCCAGGGCTCTGCCACCCTCACAGGAAAAAAGTTTTTCCTCACGTTGCGGTGGAATTTCCCGTGTCCCAGTTTGTGCCCGTTGCCCCTTGTCTTGTCCCTGAGCACCACTGAGAAGAGCCTGACCCCATCCTCTTGCCACCCACCCTTTAGATATTGCTCAGCATCGATGAGATACCCTCTCAGTCTTCTCATCTCCAGGCTGAACAGCCCCAGGTCTCTCAGCCTTTCCTCAGCAGAGAGATGCTCCTGTCCCTTCATAGCCTCTGCTCTTCTCTCTCCAGCAGTTCCCTGTCCTTCTTGACCTGGGGAGTCCAGAACTGGACCCAGTGCTCCAGACGGGGCCTCCCCAGGGCAGAGCAGAGGGGCAGGATGACCTCCTTTGACCTGCTGGCCACACTCTTTTTAATGCACCCCAGGAGACCACTGGCCTTCTTGGCCACAAGGCCACATTGCTGGCTCCTGGGCAACTTGTTGTCCACCAGGACTCCCAGGTCCCTCTCTGTGGAGCTGCTCTCCAGCAGGCCAGCCCCCGACCTGTACTGGTGCAGGGGGTTATTCCTCCCGAGGTGCAGGTCTCTACACTTGCCCTTGTTGAAGTTCATCAGGTTCCTCTCTGTCCACCTCTCCAGCCTGTCCAGGTCTCACTGAATGGTGGCACAGCCTTCTGGTGTGTCAGCCACTCTTCCCGGTTTTGTGTCATCAGCAAACTTGCTGAAGGTACACTGTCCCCTCAAGCAGGTCATTGATGAACAAGACTGGACACAGTACTGACCCCTGGGGCACACTGCTGGCTAGAGGCCTCTGCACTGCTGATCACAACCCTCTGAGCTCTGCCATTCAGCCAGTTCTCCGTCCACCTCACTGCCCACTCATCTAAGCCACGCTTCTTGAGCTAGAACAATGTTCTGGATTGTTCCTGGTCTGCGTGATCTGTAACAGACTCCTATTTTATTTTCTTTCTAGGGTGTGTTTATTTCACTTCAGATACGTGGGGAAGAGAAATATTGCCAGGTACTGTATTCGTCCATCGGGGTCCATGGTGGGAGGCAGTCCCCGTGCTCCCTGCAGCAGCCGTGGCAGGAAGGGACCCTCTCCAGGTCTCCCCAAGCCGGCCAGGAGCCTACAGAGCCGGGGCTCTGCTCAGTGCCACACCACAAGCAGAATCCCCTTGTCTTAGCCCCCTGTCCCTTCCCTCCCCTCCAGCTCCTGCATGAGACCCCCAGGCCCAGGCGCTCCCAGCTGCCCACCCAAGTTGGCAGTGTCCCCCATGGACGGCTGCAGGTGAGACACAAGGGGCATCTCTGCTCCCTCAGCAGCAGCACTGCTGCTTCGTTAGCTCTAGGGCTGTCTGGAGCAGGCAAGACCAGGGCAGCCTGGTCCGTCCCGCTGGGATCGCCCAGGATAAGCCAGATTCACGTGTTGGAGGAAGGCCATGTCTCCATCCCAGTGCCTCGTGTTGTCCTGCACTGGTGTGGCCGCTGCTGCTCATCCAAACCTGCGGTCCCCACTTCCCCTTTGCAGGGTGCACGATGCCTGGCTATCCAAGCATGTGGGAGCCGATCGGAAATCCCAGACGATGCCAGCGCTCCGCAGCAGAGCAGGAGGGATGCAAGTGCGGCTCCAGCACCTGGGCAGCTTGGAGACCTCCTTCACGCTCAACCACAGTACGTGCAGCCGAGCAAGGTGGAGCCGCGGAGTATCAGCCTGCTGAAAAGTGCCTGTAGCCATTGCCCACCTCCTGGTTGTTGCTTCAGGGTATTCAAACTCTGCAGAATTGCAGGGGTCACTACTCCTCCCTGCAACATTCTTAGATTGGTGGGGGTGACCTTTAAGCCAGCACCTTAAAAATCACCCCTGGGACTTGGGACTTGGGTGGTTTGTTGTGTTCTTGGTGGGTTCCTTGGTTGCGTGTGGGTGGGTGAGCAGGAGAGATGCCCTGGAGGGAGAGATGTGGGCCAGAAGCTGCTCTGAGCCTCTCCTTGTGGGTGAGTTTTGTCCCATTGAAGCCCCTTACCATGTCCCCTCTGTGGATGCACCTTGGACACCTTGTTCTCTAATTGGCTTTAAAGACAATGGCGTTAAGGGGAAATACTGACATTGTTTTTTTCTGTTGGCGTCAGGCTGAGGCAGCTTCTCCAAACAGGGCTGGCAAACTCAGCATCTTGCTATTCTTAACCTCATCTTCCAAACCCAGTAAAGTATAAGGGGAAACCTTATCGGTATCAGCGTTGTGATCTGGAGTGTGGAACGCTGTTTCCTCATGATTCGCTTTCTGTCCGCAGATGCAGGCACCTCAGAAGCAGATATTGTGCACCAGGCGTTACTGGAGGGCAATATTGCCACTGAAGTGTGCCTGACCATCCTGGACACCATCTCGTTTTTCACTCAGAGTTTCAAGGTCAGCATTGAAATCAAAAGCGTTGTAGAAAAGTGTGCTGTGTTTCTGTATGCACGTTGATTTTGGTGATCCATTCTCCTAGAGTGGCAGATTATGGAACGCTTTACAAAAGCAAATTGTTTGCAGCTTACTTGTTTTCCAAAATGCTTGGTGTTTCACGAGGTCTCGGAGTGTAATTGTGCAGTTACGCAATCTTGCAATTTCTTCAAAACGGCAAGACCAGAGAAAATTACATGGATGTTATACCATGACTGTAGGCGTTACAAAAATAGAATAAGAGGAAATGTACATCATATAGAAAGGAGGGACTAGAGGAAAGGGAAATGAAGGTCTAGCATTCTTAGAACAGTCACTGTTTTCTACCATAAATTTCTACCATAAAAAAGAAGCGAGGCCCAGATTTCTCTGAATCGCTGTAATATAAATGTCTCTGGGGCTGAGGCATTCCAGCTGTGGTTACCAGTCCGAATAGGACCAGTAACACTGGTGGGAGTCTTCTCCTCCATATAGCAATTCACACTGCCAGCAGTCATTGCCATCTACAAGAATTAAAGCCTCTGAGGTGAAGAGAATCCCAGGCTGGCAGCACAATACTGAAATACCAGAAAAGCTCTTCCTCGAAGTGTGGTTGGAGGAATCCTGCTCATAGCGGGATGTCTTGCATAATGTCACAAGCACAACTCTGGATTTCAGAGTAAGCATAAAGAAGATTTCCTTTTCACGTGTATTGAACAACATGAAGAGAAAATTCGTCATATCTGCTGCTCTTTTTGAATGACCAATGAATGTTGCTCTTTTGAATGACCAAAAAGGTAATTGTAGTGTATATGTTAAATTACTCCTTAATAGTTTGGCAACAGCAGAAGGATTTAGATGCAAGAGTTAAAACTTGCTTGACATTCTCAGTTGCCTCTGTTTGAATATGGCTGAACCACAAAACAATGTGATTTTCAAACCACAGGATAGACTGGATTCCCTTCCGCTTTAATGGGCTTCTGCTTTGCTTTTATGGTCATACTGTGTTACCGCACAGAAGTGCTCTCCATACTGCAGTAAAACTGCTGATGTTGTTCTTACTGACAAAGCTAAATAAGTTCAGTTTAAAAGTGTGGGTCCTACACTTACCCTGCTACAAGATGTGTATAGGATGTCAGAAGACAGATCTGAGCCAGCCCAAGGATTACTTGGACTGGCAATGAGATAGGGACTATTGATCTCCTATTGATATAGAATCATAGAATGGTTGGAAGGGACCTTAAAGACCATTCAGTCCCACCCCCTGCCCTGGGCAGAGACACCTCCCACCAGACCAGGTTGCTCTAAGCCCCCTCCAACCTGGCCTTGAACCCCTCCAGGGATGGGGCAGCCACAGCTTCTCTGGGCAACCTGTTCCAGGCTCTCACCACCCTCACTGCAAAGAATTTCTTCCTCAGATCTCATCTCAATCTCCCCTCTTTCAGTGTAAACCCCTTCCCCCTCATCTTATGGCTCCCCTCGCTGATCCAGAGTCCCTCCCCAGCTTTCCTGGAGCCCCTTGAGGAAGGAGCTCTAAGGTCTCCCCGGAGCCTTCTCTTCTCCAGGCTGAACCCCCCCAGCTCTCTCAGCCTGTCCTCCCAGCAGAGGGGCTCCAGCCCTCCCAGCATCTCTGTGGCCTCCTCTGGACCCACTTCAACATGGATATGGGGCATCCATATCTTTACTGGGTGGCCATGATGTCTTGCCCAGCAGCTGCAAGGATGATGCAGGCGTAGGCAAGATAACTGTGACACGAAAATATATTAATCCTCTCCAAGGAATTCCATTTTGCTGTCTCTCTACAGGGAAGGGAGGAAAGGGAGATAGGTTCCCAGGAGGTGCAAACTGTCAAAACTTTGCAGAAAACAAGGGAATGTAGTGACTTACTACAGCTATGACCCTGTCCAGTGAAAAGATGTGATAGTCTTTTTTTTTCTCTCTGACTATCTCTTGGGCTGCAAATAAAACACTTGAGGCAAAATAAAAGAAATGGAAAAATCAGTGTGATAGTTACGTTGGTAACAGCCTTTTATTTAAAATAACTCTAAGCAACCAGTTAAAGTTGTACAGATTGTTGAATTAGGTTTTGGAATTAGCGATGCAAAAGTGATAAAATATTTTTGGTTTATTCTTTGCTGTAAAAATAGCTTCTGACCAACTACTGTAAGTTTGTACTGATTGTCACATTTATTGATTATATTTTTATCTTAAACCTTATCTGGCTTAAGAATTGATGTGATTAATTATGCAGGATTACCTATGTCTTTTCCAGCTTCAGGCTAAACATTTCTGCAAAATAAATTCTCTCGTTGCTTTCCAGACCCAGCTTTTAAGCAATGATGGCCACAATCCACTCATGAAGAAGGTTTTTGATATTCATCTTGCTTTTCTCAAAAACGGGCAGTCGGAAGCAGCTCTTAAGCATGTCTTTGCCTCTCTGAGAGGTTTCATTAGCAAGGTATGTAATACATGACTCCAAAGGGGCGGGGGAATTTCTATAGGTATGACAGAAAAGCTCACTATGCTTAAACTCCTCTTAGACTGCTATTTTGTGCCGTTTGGAGATGGGTTTTAGCAAACAATTTCTGAACTGATATAAAAACCAGCCCAGATTAAGTTACCTATTTCAACAGTTATTTATTATTTGTTGGATACCAAGAAACAAAAGGAGAAATCGCAAGAAATTCCTTCACTTCCTTTGGTCACAAAGCTGCTGTTAAAGATTAGTATCTGCTCAACCAAACACTGGTGCTTCTTGAACCTTTTTCCCAAACCGTCAATATTGCTGACGATGCTTTTGCCTGAATGATACTTGTACTGACAAGCTGCTCCTCTCCCACTGCATTTGGAGGGGGGTACTTGCTGAACCTCTCTCTAGTGCTTTTCTGAGCCCTGGTATGCAGCCAGGTGTTTAATCTCCTGAGCTCAAGCAACGTCAAAGCCGCAGTTAACCACAGAAGACCAGTGACTGATGCTATTGCTGACATTTCCCTTCATGCTTGTCAAAACCTGCCACTTCTCGTGAGTACGTTTTTGAGACCGGATTTACACGCAAGCTCCATTCCTTCCAAGCTGCACGGTTATCAATGTCCTGGTTTGAGGTAAAACAGAACCAAACCACAATGATCATAAATTCAGAATTAATTAAAACCTCTTAAATCACTTGAATGCAACACTTAGTTCATGAGGTAAATCCGTGTGGCATGAGATTGCAGCCAGGCAGTATGTGAATGGTAGGCAGCGAAGTCCTACTTCCAAAGGAGATCTTCCACTAGTTGCCAAGCAAAGTTTGATTAAAGGAAGAGACCGCTGAACTGTTTTTCTAAGGTGGGAAAAGTCTGTGCTATGTACATTTTAGTATAACCTCAACAGCAAAACTAGGAGCTGGTATGAGTATGCCTAGGGCTGAATTTTGCTTTGTCCTAAGCAAACACATAAGGAGCAGAAAATGCAGAAGTCTTGCTAGCTACCTGTCTGGCTCCAGACAGCGTGGTGTCCCACGGGATGTTTTTCCATGAGGCTCCTGAAAGCCTGCTAGATGTCAACTGGCACTGGCAGGAATCACTCTGGTTTTCTACAGGGTCCAGTACACGTTTATTGCTCTACCTTCCTTTTGAGTTTTTCTGCTTGAGTGGGATCTACTTAGCCTTGAGATCCTACAGATCTGCACACGCCCCACCCAGACATGGTCTCTCTGCACTTCTCTTCCCCTTACCAGCCAAAAGTTTGTTTAGCCAGAAATGTTTGGTTTGTGCCTATAGCAGATAAGAGATTGTCCTTGCCTCCCTGGCAAATTTTCTGTGGTTGTTCAATTGTGAAGCCAAATCTGCACACCTACTGAATGGGATCTCACCATCAGCCTTCAAAATATAGAGCCCTTCAGAGCTTCTACTCTGGCTTTCCAAAATGCTGATTGCAGCAATACAGGCTCCAGTTTTGGCTGCTGGAAGGATGAGGGTAGTGGAGGTAATTTTCTGGGATTTACGTCAGCCTGAATCCATGCCAGATTTGGTATCATGGGTCTTAAAGGATATGAAAGATTGGTTTCAGTTAATTTCTCACATTTCCCTTATGACAGGACACAGTGTTGCTTCTGTAAAAGCAAGATATGAGCCCAGCAGATGGTATCTATAAGGAAGTGTTTTCTTTGCCAACTCCATAACCACACGAGTCCCAAACTTCCTTTTAAGTCATCTGAAGGGCTTTTCTGAGGCCCAAAGTGACAATAAAATAGTGAAGAAGGTCACTGCATTTCGTGATAAGTGTAAGGATGGCACGATTTGGCACAGTTTTCCTGCAAGTTTATTCTGAAATACGAAAGCTGCACTGCTTTGTTTTGCGTTACAAATCACTGTTAGCTATAAATTAGTGCTAACTTCAAGGAAACCAAAAGTGAGTTATACCTTTGACGTAGCTGGAATGGACAATTTGTCATTTTCGTGGCCTTCTGTAGCTAATAATTACAATGAAAAGAATCCACCTCTTATCTAGGGTCACAGGAAATGCTTTCTGGAGGTAAAAAAACTCCCAAGATTTATTCTGCATCCCAAAATCTGTCTTATATAGCTTCCTTTCTGCATTTAATCTGGTTACTTGATAGGCAGAAGACTGAAAAAAAGAATGTTGCAAGAAAGTGAAGGACAAACAAGCTCTATAATTGTTTGCATGTTTGGTTTTGATTTTAGAATGAGTGCTGCTTGCATGCATGTATGCTGGGAATTTGGGAAGAAAGCTGTCTCTGTTTTACTGGCTGGAAAGGAGCAACAAAAGCTAGATTGCTCTTATTTTATACTCTACGTTTTCTTAACAACTAAATCTTTCTTTTCAGAGCATCACTTACAGATAAATACATTTATACGTGCTTGGGAATGGTCTTGAAATTAAAGGTTATGAAGCAAAACATGCACAAAAAAGGGGGCTGAGATGACTTAACCTGCATTAAAGAGCATCTCAGACGTGGATGTGGGAGTGATGAAAACCCCATGTAGCTGCCCACTTCCTCAGTGCCTGCCTGTCCCTCGGTGCATCGACAGTAGCAAGGCACGGTAGAGGCATCACAAATCCCAGGCTCTGAAGGACCAGGGCAGCAGAGCCTTGCTCTTCCCCTGCACCAGCTGATTTGGAAGCTTTTCCCTGTCTGTTTGCAGTCTGAACATGTCAAGCTGTGCTCTCAGGAGGCAGCATCGCTACAGCCTCCTGTGCAGTGGTGAAGATCTCCCAGCAAATGCACACCCTTGGCTCTGCTGCCTCGGACCTGGCACCAGGAGAGGTTGCATCTGCCTGGACTTGGTCTCCAGAAGGCGACTGCACACAGGGGAGGAATCCTGGGCTCTTCTGGACCAGATTCCCAGACAGTTTTTCTCCTTAGCATTGCGTTGGAAAGGTCTGAAAAGCCTCTGTAGTCAAGCAGTGGTCCCTGCTGATATCAAGCGCCAGCCATATCTTCTTGGGTGCCCATGTGCTGCTTCTGCATGCCCAATCACACACCACTGTGGCCAGCTCTGGGCTAATCCCAGTTCTGAGCGTGACCCCATCAGGCTGTGGGAGAAGGATTGCATTACAACAGGCAGCGATTACTTAATAGCTCCTTTCTCAAGTGCACACACAATCCTCCTGGCTCTTATTTGCTTCTTTTCTTTCTCCCATGTTTTTTCTGAAAATATTTTTCGCCGGAGGCAGTGCTGGACACCAAGTATTTGGTCAGTGCCTTCATGCTGCCTTGTAACCTGTGTGGCTTGGTGTAATCCCAACAGTGTAGTCTTGCTAGCCACAGCTCCTAGATTCATGTTTTGAGACCCTTTCCCTGGCATGCCATGGTGGTGGCCACAGCAGTACCTACTTTTCTGAATCATATATACTTAATGCAAGGAGTGGAGGGCCATGGTAACATCTCCAGGATCTGACTTGGAGGGTGTGAGTGAATGTTCTGATGGTATTTATTGTCATCTCCCATGGGAAGGAGGCAGTGGGGCAGCCAGAAGTGGCTCGTGGACCGTGCCTCACGAGAATCATTGGGTCTTGAATTTACACACTGAACGAGCGCGTCTTTCCTCTGAGCAGACAAAACGCGTCGTTGCCCCTGTTGCCTGAGATTCCCTGGGTCTGATCCCCAGCTGCGGCAGAGGGAGCAGAGTGCTGCTGTGTGATGCTCAACCAGCCTGCGCTCCCTCCAGGAGGTGCTGGCATCACCCCCCCTCCAGCCAGGTCCCCGCAGAGGCGGCTGCGTGCCAGCACAGAACCCTTCCTTATTCTGCTTCCCATTGCCCAGCCCGCTGCGGCTGGGGTGGAAGGAAGCCGTGTGTGGTGCCCCCTCCCTGCCAGGCACCATTGGTGACCACAGCCAGACGGCCGCATGCTGGCGGTCATAGAATCATAGAATTGTCTAGGTTGGAAGAGGCCTTTAAGGCCATCAAGTCCAACCGTCAAGCTAACACTGCCAAAACCACCGCAAAACCACGTCCCTCAGCACCACGTCTGCCCGGCTTTTAAATACCTCCAGGGATGGCGACTCCACCACTGCCCTGGGCAGCCTCTTCCAATGCGTGGCAACCCCTTTGGTGAGAGCCCTGCATGGGGCAGGACAACCCTCAGCCATTTGCTTGTCGAGCATGGCTGAGCTTGCTCCTGCAGATGTGCTTTGGTGAGGTGACAGAGGTCCTACGGCAGTACGGGATGCTGATCTTCCCCGTATGCTTTTCTTTGCCCTGCTGCAAATCTCCGAGCCCCATTGCCAATGGAGGTAGCTCACCCTGTGGTTTGGCTTGATCCTGCTGCTCCCTGGGCATGGCTCCATGCAGGAGGCCAGGGCAGGTCACTGTGTATTTTAAGCTCGTGGGGACAAGCAAGTCTCTTGTTTGCATTCCTGAATGATGACAGTCATGATTTGAGGGTTTTTTTGGGGTAATGTGTAGAAGCAGCTGTAGGAGCATCTCAAGGTCATGTTTCCCAGCAAGGTCAGGCTTCTGGGTGGGCTCCAGAGGTTTTTATGATTTCCCAGATGGCAGCTTTTGGTGGGAATGTCTGTGGGACCTCTCGTCTCTGTCCGCCTGTTGGTGTTCATGGCTTTTGTAAGAACATAAAACTTCTGTCTGTATGATTTGGTGAGAATTTGCCAATGAATCCAAAAGTTATTGGGGAAGGGGATAGGTGGACATATACGAGCACACCCCCAAAAAGTGTGACAGCGAAGTTCACATTGCTGTAGGAAACATGGGTTAAAATAGGCCTCAAATTCATTCCCACAAATACTTTCAGGCTCAAACCTCTGGCATAAGTTTTATTGAGGATGTCCAGACTGGAGCCCACTGCGTTGCCCCATGCCCCTGCCCATCTGAGCTATGTGGGTTTAATGGTATATTTTCTCATATTTGCATGCCTCTTGTGAAGTTTCCCTCAGCGTTTTTCAAGGGAAGGGTGAACATGTGCGCTGCGCTCTGCTACGAGATCCTGAAGTGCTGCACTTCCAAGGTGTCCTCCACGAGGAACGAAGCCTCCGCTCTTCTGTATCTCCTGATGAGAAATAACTTTGAGTTCACCAAAAGGAGAACATTTCTGAGAACACATCTTCAGGTCAGTGACTGGGGAAAAGGTAGACAGCGGGTCGCCTCAGACTTAATGACCAGATATTCCAATATAATTATGTCACCTTATAGCTGCAGAGGATCTTGCCGCCATTATATGGACAAAAATCCTCTTAATTTCCAGGCTTTGCCTAGTTCCTGTTTGCAGTGATTGGCCCGGGGCCCTTTGGGTAAAATATACTGCTATTGAGTACTCCAGCCTGTTGGGTTTTTGGAATCACAGGCAGAAGGCACACCTCTGCCCTGGAGGCCAGGGTGGAAGGCAAGCAAGGCGGCAAGAAGAGCTGCCTTTGAGGCAGGAGTGAGGATTTTTCTGGAGCTGCTTTTGCAACGTTTTTTTTTGAAGCAAATGTAGATATCTAAGGGCACAGATGAATACCAGCTGGGTTCTGATGAATCACAGAAGAAGGTAAAAACAGGGATTTGTATTATGATTGTCATACTGTTGATTCTGTGAATTTGCTGTTCAGCAGAGCGGTTTGATCCTCTGTAGAGTATTAGTCATTGGGAGATGTGACAGCAAAGCAACAACAACCACCATTGCTTATGCTGTGGGAAAGACCTGATGTTTTCCTATGAGCATTTTATGTAACTGTGACGATAAAACTCCTATATTAGGGCTCATTTAAATAAAGCCCCTACCCTGTCCCAACAGATAATAATTGCAGTGAGCCAATTAATAGCAGATGTGGCACTCAGCGGTGGGACGAGGTTTCAGGACTCCTTGCTCATCATTAACAACTTTGCAAACAGTGACAGACCTATGAAGGTAAGTTGGAGACTTCAAATCACATCACGCGCTATCATCCGTTAATGCGAGGTTAATGCCAAAAGGGAGGTCATAGAGATGAGGAGATCAGGCTCATCTTGGAGGTGTGGAGTGGCAGGACAATGGGCACAAGTTGCTGCAAGGGAAATTTCAACTTGACTTAACGAAAAAATTATTTCCCAAGCACATGGTGCAGGCCTGGGGCAGGGCCCAGCAAGGGAGGTGGGATTTCTGTCCTTGGGAATTATAAAACTCGGCTGGACAAGCCTTGCTCTAACTCGATGATGGCCCTGCTCTGAGCAGGGGATCAGACTGGAGCCTGTGTTTCTTTCTCTGTTGGTGACATTCCTGTGGTGGGAAGCTCTACAAATGCCTTTGGTTCTGTTGGAATTAAAGAGTGACCACATCAGAGACAAATAAGCTGGCTGTTGAATGACGTGAAACATACTTGAGGCGTGGTTGATGGTCCCATCCTGGGCCATTTGCATGCTCGGGGCCCTTCTCTCTCGCTCTCACAGCAGGTCCTCAGGATGTTGAAGGACCTGCCTTGCTGTAGCACCAACCTGCACGTGGCCGGGGGAGGCTGGCCCCGTGCACACCCCGATCGAAATGCCTCTAATGACACATGAAATACTGTGCACTGTGGGCAGTGTGAGTTCAATAAGTAAAAGCTACACTCAGTCTTCTCTCCCATGTCCGTGGCGCTTTCAGGTTGGCAGTAAGTGGAGCGTTGGATGAAAGGGCAGCAAGGGTCTTTCTTTGGCAAAGCCTGGCACACCATTTATTTCTGTATTTGCTTCTAATTAGATTTGTTTTGTGTCAGGCAACTGCGTTTCCTTCCGAAGTCAAAGATTTGACAAAGAGAATCCGTACAGTGCTTATGGCAACCGCCCAAATGAAAGAACATGAAAAGGATCCAGAAATGTTGATAGATCTACAGTACAGTTTAGCCAAATCTTACGCAAGTACCCCAGAGCTCCGGAAAACATGGCTGGACAGTATGGCAAAGATACATGTCAAAAACGGAGACTTTTCAGAGGTAATTCATGTAATTAAAAACAAAGTGCACGACAAGACAGCTGTACAGATGACATTTTAATTTTCCCTTTGTTCTTCACAGGCAGCCATGTGTTATGTTCATGTAGCAGCCCTCGTTGCCGAGTTTCTGCACAGGAAAAGTAAGTGTGTGCTGTTTGGGAGGCACAGTGATGGCTTTTGTCAGGGGATCAGAATATTTTTAAAGAGAAGTTTCTCTCTATTTGGTAAATGATTATTTTAGAAACAAGCTAAAAAGAAAAAAAAAAAAAAAAGATTAATGCAGTGGATAAAGCTAGAAGAAAATTAGTATATTTTAAGAAAGGAATCCAAGACTTCAAACACAGGCATTTACTAGGCTGGCCAGGTCTGCTTAGACAGTCATGTTAGCACTTTGCTGAGTTAAAAAAAAAGAACTGACACATCATGTCTCAGTTTAAATGTTCAGTTTTATTTTACATTAGGAAATGTGCTCACAGGGGAAGCCCATGTTAAAAACTGGCTGTCAGTATGTTCATCAGAAGTATCACTATAGGCAGTACAGAAAAGTACCGAATAAAGCAGTCAAAATTCAGTCAAAAAATGAGAGTACAGCCTAACTATATAAATATGTCAAGGACAATCAGAAACAACACATCAGAGTGTTGTGGTTTAATGCAAAACAGGAAGCAAGGACAGACTTGTGTGTTCTCAAATAACACCACTTTGCAGGTTTTCTTTTAAATACCTCTTCCACAGTTGATATATTGACCCCAATTCTTATTTCCATGTAAGTGACTGATTGTTGAAATGGACACTAAACATTTCAGAAAGTTAAGGCTGCATAAAATCCAATTGCATGCACTGCTTTGACTGGAAAGGTCTTAAATCACTTGCTCAGGGAGGTTGGAGTCCCTCCAAATTCGGTACTTTGTATGGACTAATTGGGAAAAATCAGGACTTGTTTTTCTGACTCGTATACACATTTCACATGGCTGCAGAGGGGAGAGTATTGAAAGTTGGCCATTCTTGTTTTGTACCCTGGAGGCTTCTCACCACAACCAGTCGTAAAGGAGAACTTCTGAAAAAGAAGAGGAACAAATCCAAAGGAATATCAAGTGAATACACTGAATTAGCTCTGACACTGGCACTCTTTACATATACATGCAAAAATATACCCTTGTCCTTCTCTCCTGACTTTCCATTGTTTGCAGCCCATTGTGTTGGTCAAAGATGTCTTCCAGATAGGACACTGGGAAATCTGTTGTGCTTGGTGTTAGTTAGTTGTACTAAGTATGGCTCCCATGGCAAATGGCTGTGGAGGTTCTGATAGCAAATCAGTAGCAAAAATGGCAGTCAGGTCCCCTGGTACTCGTAGGTCTTCTCTTTCAGCTAGACTGCTTCCCTGGCCATTGAAGTATGACACACTTGAGATAGGTTATTCCACTAATCCGTTTGCTTTTCTCTAATACAGAACTCTTCCCTAGTGGGTGCACTGCTTTCAGGAAAATCACTCCCAACATTGATGAAGAAGCTGCAATGAAAGAAGATGGTGGGATGATGGATGTACATTACAGTGAGGTGAGGTCCTGTAGTACAGACTACAGGATATTTGATCACTGATTAAGATTGAGCTTTAGACTTTGTTCACATGAGCTCTAACAAATTATAGTTGTGAACTGGTATTTGTAAGGAAGACTGTTCCATGGCAATTTCCCAAGAGAAATCTGCATTGAAGGATTTTCTGTGTACAATTCAATAGGTAAAACCGGCGTAAGTTCTTGGTTCCTTTGAAAGGCTTTTCTAGCACTGAGACTGAAAAAGCTACACCTAAATCTTTGCCTGCCATGTTATGCAAATGCTAATTTTGCCAGCACAGGGCAGCACAGCATGATAATTCCCAGGAGGGGCACAATGGAAGTCAAGCTCTGCCAAGCAAGAGGTCAGCTTAGGTTCCCCTTGAGTTAGGGCTGTGCTGCAGGACACCGCTTTAGCAGAACAATCCCGAAACCATAGCAGGGCACTGGGGAAGTGGGTAGATCCTCCCATGAGTCATAAAATCTCACAATTACTTCTGCACCGTCCCTGTACACCTGTGTTGGGTGGGCCATGCGGCTGAGCAAGGTGGCCTTGCAGCCCAGCTGCCCAAGTGCCCATTCATCAAGACTAGGCTTGAGGATTCTTGGCATCACATCCCACTGCTATTGCACCTATATTCCTTGTATGTGTTTTTTAGACATGTATCTCTGACTTCTGGTGCTGTCATCTCCATACCCTCCAAGAGTTTTGGCATTCTCCTGGCATAAATAACCAAGACATACTTGCTGGCCCTTGTGCTAATGATTCATTAAGAATGAATGAACTTTTAAAAAATAACTTGTCCTTTCTCTCCCCCCTCCAAAAAAAAAAAAAGACAATACCTTTGGAAAGGCCAGGAACACACATGGTGTGGCTACTTATATTGGGACCTGTTAAGGTACCTGAAGCTCAAATGGTTTTGTCTTCTAACTTGGACTGTCATTAACAACATCCACTTGGTTGCTCTCATAGGAAGTTCTGGTGGAGCTGCTGGAGCAATGTGTAGATGGCCTGTGGAAAGCAGAGCGTTATGAAACAATTTCTGAAGTTTCCAAACTGATCATTCCTATTTATGAAAAGCGGCGTGAATTTGAGGTAGGCATTTTGAACTAGTTTGCACCCATCAGGTAATTTCCTAGATCAAGAAAATAAGAAACAAACAAGATGCTTTTTTATTTTTGAGGTTATGAGTTAATGAATTGGTGTCAGTAAAGAGCACACTGTGCTTCATTGATGGCCATTAAACATATTAGTGAAAGCAACGGTCTGGAGGGTAATTATTAAAGCTAAAGACACAGAAGACTCGTGTTTAGTGAATAATTCTCACTTTCCTTCCCCTAAAATAAAGCTTTCATTATCCCATATGTCCATCAAAGCCAGATTCTTTTTGAGACTTGAGTATTTTAAGAGTTAAAAACAAATTGAGAATGGTTCAGAGAAAGGAGTAGATCTGGAGGTAATTCAGTGGCAAGAGGAGAGGGAGGAAGAAGCTGTTACCAGCCCTCGCCTTGCTCCTTCCCCACACCTGCTTCGCGAGGCTGCTGCTCGCTGCTCAATCACACTCTCCTCTCCCATGACCCTCCTCCACATCAGGACTCTATAATTGAAGCTAGGGAAAGCATTGATCTATTTTTTCCATCATAAAGCTGTTTTTAATCAGAAAAAGTATTTCTGGCTAAAATGCTGCCAGCTGCTCTACCCTTAAAGGCTCAGTCAGGGACCATGCTGAGAGAGCAGCTCAGCCTTCTCTCTAAGGACAGTGACGTTAACTGCTATCTGCAGTACCCTTCATACCAGAAGCTTAGCATGCGCTTAGGACTGAAGCTTTTCAAAGGAAACTGCATGAGTTCAACCTCCTTAGACATTCACGTTTGAATTCTCCCAAAGGATTGTGTTCAGATATTTCAGTAGCTTCCAGCGTTAGCTAGAACATCCTGCTTGCAAAATTCTGCTTTAGTGATGTCAAGATTTGATTTCCAGAAACTCACTCAGCTGTACAGGACGCTTCACGGAGCATATGCTAAGATATTGGAAGTAATGCACTCAAGGAAGAGGCTTCTTGGCACCTTTTTCAGAGTGGCCTTTTATGGACAAGTAAGTATATAGACCGTCTCGCCAGCTTCCCCTCACCAGGCATCCTGGCTCCTGGACCTGCTGCTCCATCAGACCTGAAGCTGAAAAGCCTGTGGGCTCCCCTCCCTGAGCTCCCCAGTATTGCACCCCTGAGCTGAGGGCTTCTTTCTCTCTGCAGGAGCACTTAACTTATTATAAAGTTTATGATCAGTACCCCTGAAACCATCCTGGGTTTGTACCTTTGAAGACCAGAGTCATTATACACACAGAACATATCTAAGTATAGACTTTTGCTGAAGGAAGCATGTTTTATTTTTGTCCTAATCTTATCTTCACCTTTGGATATGTAGAAAGTAAATAAGGCTAGCAATAGATAAAAGGAAACAACTGCTAGCTTGGCTTTCTAGAAGGTGTAGAAGTAACTGGATCAGCTCCTAACTCAAGCTATGTAATGTGTCATCCTGACAACCTGTACTTGATCCAGTTATGCACTTTAAAGCTTTACCGGCTTTACATGCCAGCTTCACAGAGACAGTTCTAGCACTCTGTCACAACCTCTGGAACAGCTCGCCAAAGCATGAAGCTGTCATGCTGTTTCCATTGCAGGGAGGACAGGTGATGCTGGCACGACCTTTAATGCAATTTTTTCTCTGTTTACAGCAAATACACCAAGTTCCACTTCCCTGAATACACGAGGAATGAAAGCAGAGGAAACACAGTTCTTTCTTTATTGCTTGAAGTCCCTCTCAGCCTACACAAAATCCTTCTCTTTATGCTTTTCTGGTGGCTCTGCTGTCAGGCCTTCTTCAATACATGTGTCTTTCTGCTCCTTCTCTGTGCCTTGTTTTTGTGGTTTTGCTCCTGTTTGCCTCCTTCCAGCCTTACTAAAAGTCAACCACTGGCCAGACCCCTCTTCCACATTGTTTAGATTTCTCACTGGTCATACTCAAGCCTTTGTGCTCAGCGATGACTTGTTTGTGTTGGTTGAGGAATGTTATGATTTTTTACACAATTTTTGAAGGAACCTATTAAACAGGCCAAGTTCAGACTTAATGCAAGCCATAGCCTTCTAAAGTGTCTTGACATTTGAGATTATTAGTAGAAAGTTGCTTTCAAAGAGCAAATCTAAAATAAAGTTTTCCAAGTGAAGAAGCCCAGCTATTCCTCACTACTTGTTTGTGATTAATGCTAGGCATTCTTTGAAGAAGAAGACGGGAAGGAATACATCTATAAGGAACCCAAGCTGACAGGCCTCTCGGAGATCTCCTTCAGACTTCTTAAACTTTATGGAGAAAAATTTGGGTCGGAGACTGTAAAAATTATCCAGGATTCTGACAAGGTAAACTGCATGAAAATAAGTAACGAAAGGCAATTAGCAGTGAACACCAGGGCCACGTGCTAGAGAACGCACTGATGAATGTGACAAAAATATCGATTGTATTCAAATACTGTTCAGGGCCTGGGACTGCACTGCTGTAAGCTCTGTGCCAGCAGGGCACAGAAGGATGAGCTTTGCTCTTGCGGAGCTGAAGATGGAGGTGACACAGCATCCCTTCCTTCTGCCAGGAGGAACGGAGGAGTCAGCCCTGTCTTCTGCCCTCTTAAAAGCACCTGTGTCCAGCTGCCTCCGTGCATCCTCGTGCTCCTGTGTTGTGTAGCTTGACAAGTTTTGGTGCTGATCTGGCTGCTCCCAGGTGGAAATAAATGAGTTGGGAATTGGGTACAGGCAATTGTAATCCACATCTCACTGAGCCCTGCTGTTGGGAGGCGTCAGGAGCCAGCGCAGAGGAGCAGATGATGGGAAGCAGAGTTACTTCTTGTTACTTTCACAGCACAAGTCTAAAAGAAAATCTTTCATGGTCTTGCACCATAGCTCCTTCCTTTCATAGAATCATAGAATCATAGAATTGTCTAGGTTGGAAGGGACCTTAAAGATCATCTAGTCCAACCATCAATCTAAGTCTGACAAAAAATAAATAAGAAATAAGCAATAAAAAATAAAAAAATCACTAAACCATATTCTTGAGGATCATGTCAGCCTGTCTTTTGAACACCTCCAGGGATGGTGCCTCAACCACTTCCCTGGGCAGCCTATTCCAATGCTGTATAACCCTTTCCGTGAAGAAATCTTTCCTAATATCCAATCTAAACCTCCCCTGGCACAACTTGAGGCCATTTCCCCTTGTCCTATCTTCTGTGACTTGGAGATAAGAGATATGTCCCTATGGACTATCCATTTATGGGCCCTGTAAGGGCTGTTCACAACCTTCAGGTTGCACCCATGGATATGTCTTGGGTTGCTGAAGACGATGCTTGGTGATCCCAAAGCTGAGTGTGTGCCAGCCCGCAGATCGGCACGCACAGTGCAGCACTGCATGAGCATCAGCTCATAGCCTGGAAGCAACAGGGTCAGATTAGGAGGATTAAGTAACTCGGGCATGTGCTGCGTTGGTGGGTAGGGTGATATGACTGCCTGTTCCAGATGCACCTTGTTTGGCCCTAGATGATGTATTTCTTGTGCCACCCCTTGTTGTCCTGTGTGGTTGATGGTAGTTGACGGTCTTGCCACCACAGCCAAGGTCAAAGGGAGTGTTTTTTATGACATTTGCCAGCATGCGATGGGGCTGGGTTGGCAGGGAGTCAGATTAAATCAGGTCCAAGTAGATAAATTCACCAATTATAAAGTTAATTTATTAACCTTTGTTCTTCTAGTAACTAACCCTCTTACATCACAGGTCAACATTAAAGACCTTGATCCAAAGTATGCCCATATTCAAGTGACTTATGTGAAGCCCTATTTCGAAGACAAAGAAATCTCTGAAAGAAAGACTGAATTTGAAAGAAACCATAACATCAACAGATTTGTATTTGAAACTCCTTACACTTTATCTGGAAAAAAGCACGGCAGCGTGGAAGAACAGTGTAAAAAAAGGACCATTCTAACTAGTAAGTACAAGCATCTGAACATGAGACTCTTTGTATCAGCAACTATTTTTCGATTGAATTTCATAGAAAATGAATTTTAGATAGATTTTCATAGAAATATCCCAAAAGAGTCAGAAATTCTCTCAGCTACTTAATCAGAATTGTGGTAACAATATTCTGTTTGATAGGGGGAATTCACCTTATATTTCTATGTGCAAATTTTTACAGAATAATAAATCATGCTAATAAATTATAGCCTTTTTCAGGATTTTAGTCACTGAGTGAAACCCTGAGGGCAAGGATGTGCCTGTGTGTGTTCTATGAAGAGACCTCCTATTTGCTGCATGACTTTTCAATCTATAAACTTCCTTTGCTCTTTCTACTAGCTTCGAACTCCTTCCCATATGTAAAGAAGAGAATTCCGGTCAATTACGAACATCAGGTTAATTTAAAACCAATTGATGTTGCTACTGATGAAATCAAAGACAAGACGGCGGAGCTGCAAAAGCTCTGCTCCGCTGCTGACGTTGACATGATTCAGCTGCAGCTCAAACTGCAGGGCTGTGTCTCCGTGCAGGTGAGACCTGTGTCCCTTCAAAATTGTATTATATACGCACCTCAGGGTGAGTCAGGTTTTCACATTTACTTTCCAGAAATCATTAACTGCCTCGTTAGCAGCACCGCAGCCATCACCCTGCCAGCACGGCTTGCCCTGCCGCGTCCATTAGCTAATTGGTGTTGTGGCCAGTGATGTTTGCAGTGTCAAGTCCAGTGTAATGCTGAAATAGACTTAATTCTTGAAGACTGTACAGTAAATAAAAATCAGGCACAAATAATCTTTTTGTGAGGCTGATTTCTTAAGCTGGATAAATGGCCTTAAGACTCAGATCATACTGCTTTTCCAAACAGAAATAGGAAAGTATGAGGAAACAGTTTGCATTTCTCTTTTTTAATTACTTTTTATCTTTCGGTCTTAAAAATAAAAAAAACAGATGGAAAAACTAATACTCAAGTTTTGAAACTTCAGGTGCCTCTGGTGACATTAGTAATGCAGAACTGGTGGCATTCAAATAATATGATAATGATTCTTGAAAAAAAATATTAAAAAAAACCCTGTTATTCCCTTCATAACTTCCTTTAACAACTCAACAGAAGTTCTAGCATAAATGATTTCTTTCTTCTTTGGTTCTAGGTTAATGCTGGCCCCTTGGCCTATGCCAGAGCTTTCCTAAGTGACAGCCAGTCCAGCAAATATTCTCCTAAGAAAGTGAATGAGTTAAAAGAAATGTTCAGGTAGGATTTCTGATGTAATCAAAACTAGCCAGCTGGCTGGAACGTGGTACTTGCTTTTCTTATGTTTTTGTCTGTCTCCAAAATCAGCAGATGCTGAATGCTCAGGTGTGCCTTATAAAGATCCGGGTCTCAGAGGGTTATGGGTGCTCAGACAGAGGAAAAAAGCCAATGTAATGATGTATGTCAAGAGTTCCTAAACTCAGGGCTGTGATCTCCCTGGGAGATGTACCTGAACACCTGCTTCAGCACTTTTGTGTGGGTATTGGAGGTTATAGTGTGAAGAAAGTATGTTTGAAAACTGGAGGTCTGAGAGTCTTGTGCTCAGGAATCTTTCATATTGTGCATTGTTTCCCAATCTTTCGAAACAGATTTTTTTACTATGTAATGACAAACTTGAAATATTTTAAAGCAAATCCCTTTCCGGTTTATGGGGGACCAGCATTCTTGTTTCTGTTGCTAATCATTAAAATGATAGGACTCGCACAGGTGTTTTTTTAACTCCTGTCCCTTACAGTAAGTTTTACCTCCCAAGTGGCCCCCAGGATATAATCAGGCAGCTCCTGCTTCACCTCAGGATAATGTGCCTTTCCTACACTATTTTCTGAAATCCTTGGGAGCAACCAGTTGCCCACCAGCTCCTGCAGTCATTTCTAGGTGCTGGTGACTCCCGTTTTGCCCATCGGATACTGTACGGGGAAGACAGCATTTGGGCCAATCCTATTTTCCTTCAGTGTATGGAGTGATGTAGCAAAGCATGGAACAAATAAAGGCACAATCCCTGCAAACCTGCCACATGTGGGTGCAGAACAGGGGGAAGGGGGTTTTACTTTCCAGCCTTCCAGTGCAGCCAGAAGGACAAACACAATCTCTATTTCATGCAAAAAAAATCCCAGAAAATCCCACTTCTGCTTCTATTTTCATTATAGTCTATAATGAACGAGAAATAAGTGTGTGAAACAAAGCGAAGAAAATGAGTAATAGTGCCAAGAAAACAATATTACAGCTCTCTGTGACCTACGTTTCCCTCTGGAGGGTGTGCCTGCTGTTTGTTAGCAACTTGACCTCAAGCACATGTGGTCCACCACATCCATCCAGATCTGTCTCCCCTGGGCCTGACCACCCTCGGCTCTGTGACCCTACAGAGCGCAGCTGGCTGGGCTTTGCTGGGGTCTGCAAGCTGTGTGTGGTTCTACAGCTCGAGCTGAAGGCGTGAGACCATCATCTTCTGAGGACCCAGGCTTGAAGGAGCTCCAGCTGAAAGCCTAGTACCTATGTTGCAGTCCCTCCCCATCCCCTCACCCACTGTGCCAGGGACCTTCCTAGAAGGTGACTTGTGTCCCAAACGTCAGAAAAAGAGGGTGGGGAGGTGGGAAGAGATTTGCCTATCTATTGGGTTGTTTGCTTTGGAAGATGACTGGGCTATTGTAATGGCAAAGCTCATTCCTTTCCTCCCCAGGAAGTTTATACAAGCCTGTGGAATTGCTCTGGAGCTCAACGAGCGACTCATTAAGGAGGATCAAGCGGAGTACCATGAGGGGCTGAAATCAAACTTCCGGGATATGGTGAAAGAGCTTTCTGATATCATCCACGAACAGGCACGTAGGGCATGGCTGGAGCCCGCCGAGGTGGTGCTCTGTGCTTGAGACTAGCTAATGCTGAAAACTAATTGAAAACTTGATGGCTCTTCATGTTATTTAGCTAGATATAAAAAGGCCAGTCACTGAATATGAAAAGTAAATGACACACTTGGTGGATTCCTAAAACCGGTTTCTGTTGGTAGAGGGTCTCAGCCTGGGGTTCGTATACAGTGTGCTTCAGGGTGGAGTCTTTGCTGACGCATACCATTAGTTTCCTGGCTGCTGTGTTCATCAGAAATCCTACGCCAGGTTTTGTCTCATGTTTTCTACATCATAAGAATCCTGTGATAAGTCACAGGTCAAAATTATCTGCAAAAAGTTCCATTTCCTGAGTTATATCCAGCTTAAGTTCTTTTATTTATTTATTTTTTTAATCAAAGTATGTTTTCTTTCAACTTTGGCCTAGTGCCAACATGCTATTTATATGCAGTTAAAATCTAGTTTGAAATATAAAGTAATAATGTATCTGACTTATGTTTTAGTATTTTTTTGGATCTCTCTAGGAAAATACATTTGAATGGTAGCATCAGAAAGGTGAGAGATTCAAAGAACTGTTGCACGTCTTCCCAGTATCATGATGTGAAATTAGATGAAAACTGTCTTTCTGAAGGAATCCCCATGCTTCTGTTCTTTAAAAAGAAAGCTCATTGTAGATTTACATTATCAAGCCCGTAAGATGAACAGTGCAGACTGCATTGTGATTGATAGTTCTTGAAATATAGAAGGACATTTTCAAAATCTCCCTGTTACTCCACATACAGTCTGTGTGTGACTTAATTAAAACTGCAACATTTTCAGTTGCTAAAAAATATATAGGCAAATCCCACAGTAAGTTGAGCAGTTGTTCAAACTAATGCAAAAATGGGCAAAATAATACAACTGCACCAGGCTGCTATTTGTACGTTAGGTTTATTTACAATAAAACAATGCTTCTAGGAACCAAACAGAGTCTTGTTACGGAAGAGTACAATTTCATCTCAGGGAGACAGTCTCATGATGGGGCTGAATTTTTTTATAGGAGTGTAAGGGAGGATGCGTTTGAGAATAAGTGACTGCTGCATCCCCCTTGCTTTTGTTATTTCCCTCTTATTCTGCTCATGACCACCATTTTCTTAGTGTGCAAGCTACGAATTTTGCACATTCGTCACGCATTTTTTCCTGTACATCACCTACTATATACCTTCCACTGGTGAATTTTGGCCAGTGTTCATTCACAGGAGTTGCCACCTGCTTATTCTAAGCTCTTTGCAAGTAAACCTTTCCAAGGCATTTAATTTGCATGCAGCTGCTGGAACTTTTGTGGTTTCAGAATTCTGCAATAGTCAAATCAAAAACAAATCACTCAGTTCTGCACCGCCGTCGTATAATAGTTGAGATTATCTTAGAACAAAGAAGGATTGTTAAAGCACTCCCCATGATATAGATAGATTTACAAATTCACTGTCGTGTTGTCTTTGGTTAATGGGCAAAATATTAGAGCAACTGAAATGTCGAAGTGAAGGCCTTGCTGGGAAGGATATACTTTTCACTTTCATCTTACATTAGGTCAAAAGGCAACATTATTTAGATAACTGCTGGCTTGAACTTTGTATTGCCATGAAATTACCTTAGTATCTAACAAATTAAACTTAATGGAACACGTTTTCCTCTTCTGCAAAATTACGCAGTTGAAATTAAAAAGTATATCACATTAATATGGGGCTCTCGTTACAAATAACCTATGCTTTTCTAAATATTGTCAGTGCCCCAAAACACGACAGGCAGCACAGCTGGTTTGAGATGGTGGGGCAAATGTGTTAACTCCATGGGTCAGCCTGTGGCCTGTCTGCAGATATTTTAAATTAGGGAAATGTAAACACAAAACAATTGATAAACTGCAGCCGAACAACAGGTACAGGAAGCCTCGGCGAGTGGCAGAAAACTAGATGCCCGGAGTCTGTTTGTGATGCCAGTGATCGCAGTTTTACTAATGTAAATTCAGGCTAATTGAATTGTGAGCTAACTTGTTGATGGGTGAACCAGAGGGTGAAACACAAACACAACTCCAGCTCGAGAGCAGCTCAGACGGTCCATGTAGATCCTGGGCTGTAAGACCATCCTTCGGGTGATAAAGGACAAAATCTTGCCACATGGCAGTGAACGTTTGCTGTATTTAGCTGCAGGAACTCCCTGTGCTTACCAAAAAAACTGTTAGAATTCTGCCACTGCTAAGATATAATCAAAAATTGCTATATGGACAATTGTCTCTTTCCTATACTGGATAGTTGTAACTAAAAATAATCCAGTAATACACAGAACAGTGTATATATGAATACTGCAGAAATTGCTAAATTACTCTTCTTTCTCATTTTTTTTTTGTTATGCTGCCTTTGTGAAACAGCTTTGAAGACAAGGTTGGATATCTCTTTTGCATATCTTTCTTAAACAGCTTGATTATAATAACTGAAACTTTTACTGAATTTGCAAATATTTTGTTTTGTCTAGATCTACCAGGAAGACACAATGCATTCACCGTGGATGCACGACTCCCTACACGTCTTCTGTGCCATCAGCGGAACATCTGGTGATGGAAGTTACTGTTCCCTCAGACCCACTGCTGAAATATAAACATATCAGCCGTATTTTACAGAGCTTTCTCAGGAATACTTGGAACTGTATAAAGGATGTTTAAGGAAATCCACGATGAGCAAAGATTCAGTTGGGTTTTTTTTTCCCCCCAAAAAGTTGCTATGCTTTCAAACAGGGTGCTTGCTTCTTTTGCTGAGCAGCATTGAAAGTGCCTGGACATTGCACCACTGTGCTTGTTTTCTACTAATTTTTTTTTTAAGCTAAATGTATAACAGGACATGGAAAGGTGGTTATCGAAGTATGTATTGAATTGCTGAACTATGAATTGAAATGGTAATGGTACTATGTAAAGTTGTACAATGGAATATAATAAAATGTAAAAGTACTTTGTAAATAGAAGGAGCATGGAGTATATAGAAATTAGCATTATATCATAGTTGCTGCTAAAAGCTCTGTTGAAGGGGAAATTGTAGTCAGTATTAAGAGACCTTCCTCATCTAAAAAGTGACTTTGGGGTCCAGGTGCCCCCATTGCACTCAGACAAGAAGAGTAAACTTGCCCTAGTCTGGAGTAACTAAAACCTAACTCAGAAATGGTAATTTTTGTACATCCTCTGAGCCGATAGTTCTAAAGTAACCTCCCTGAGAGCTGAGTTTACTGTAGCCGATTTCAGTTTTGGCTGGCCCTTTGCGGCTGCAGGAGGATGGATTCTACCCACTGAGGACAACATAAGAGATTTGTCATTTGATACAAGTTTTCCTATTTATCACTCATGGTCTCACGCAAATGTAAACTCTGAAGACACCTTAAATTGAGTTGGAAATTATAAAATGCTTTAACATCTTTCAGAAAAATTATGATAATCTTTGAGGTGTACTTTAAAAAAATAAAAAAGGCAGCATGTCAAAATAACTCATACAAAAATGAGGGGTTTTTTTTAACATCAGATAACATGTATGTTCCCTCCTTCCCTCTGTTTTCTGAAAGCCTGTTATTTTTGTCCTGCTGGCTGGAGAAAATGTATTTTCCAGAATTCTTTTATTACTTCTTCCCCTCCCCAAAGCAGGAAGAAGAAAACATCAGTAATTCTTTTATCCAGCAACATTTATAAAATCTGTGCTTTTCAAAATCCCATTAATTGTAAATATGGTTCCAGTAGTTCCAGTAGATGGGGTTTTTCAAGGATATGTAACAAAATGCCATAGTAAAAGGGCTCAATCTGGGTATTTAGCTTGGCTAGAGTGTCTATAAAATGTTAAGCTCCTACTTTCTGTAACAAAAATTATCTTCAAATCGTAACTGGGCCACATTTCAAAATGTTTATTATGCATGATTCTAAACAGCTAAAATTGTTGTCTGAGAAAATAATGCGTGATCCATAAATTCAGCCATTAGCTGTTGCTAGCAAAATACAGATGTGCCTGTGTCACAGACCACACTTCTGCTTGTGTGCGCTTCTATGCCAGGCAGGCTCTAAATTTAGCTTAACAGAAAGAGGAAGAGAGACTAGGATGTTTAAATACAGTTGCCACCTTATTGATTTTCATCTTTCAGCAAATAATATTTAAAGGCAGATAGTGAGAGTTTTCCAAATTGCTTTACTAAAAGGTGGTGAAGCTGTTTAAAGCTGATATGTTTTTGGAGCAATTTAAACTCTCGACATCGGTAGTAAAGGCGTATCTTGGGTACAGTCAGCAATGGTGAGATGTGTGGAGAATTGCAGTGAAATTCTTAGTCATGGGTTTTGATGTCTTTAATTTCTGAAATAACATTGTAGGCTGCTTTTTTTAATGGCTATTCCTTACTTTTACTGGAATTCCAGTGAAATTCTGACTCATATCTTGGCCTGGTCTTTAATGGTCCAGGATGAATTTTTTATCTGAACTTCTCAATTTATCGTTCATATTGGAGTTGTCCTGTCATTTCAATTTAATATACTAGAAAGCTGTCTCAGTAGTTCAGCCAAAAAAAGTATTTAATGCCTGTCCAATTAGAATATATACAGTCAGTAGAGTTCAGAATGCATGCTTTTATGCAATTTTGATGAATAACAAAAATGACCATGCCCTAAGGATTTACCTTCTGTCCTGCAGGTAAATAATTCCACTGGATTTTTAATAGAAAAATCTCAAAGAATTTTTTTCTTTTTTTTTTTAGATGGGTTATAAAAAGACTGGTAACAAACCAGCTTCTTTTTTCTTTAAATTTTCACCAATCTAGAAATGATAGGGAGTGATCATTATATATTTTACAGCTATATCTGGACAGTGATACCAAGAAGTTGTTCGCATTTTCTCTTCCTATCCTTTTCTGACGTAATTGTCCCAGTTTAAAGAAGTCCTCCAGATTTTTCCTTATTTCTGGCTGAAATAGCTTAATTCGTAGATATATGTGGGGAGTGTACTATATACGTGCCTGTTTCATGTCGCTGGTGCTCACATTGGGTACTTCCTATTTGCTACCTTTTTTTGGAAGAATATAAATGTTTATTCTTCATTAACACTTTTGGTTTTCTTATTCTGCCTGAAGAACGGCAGAAGAGTTTTTTGGTCTGTAAAAATTAGTAGATATATTCCAAATTACAGCTCTTTCAATACATCAGTATAGCTACACGTACACATTTTATACGTACACCTCTGATTACTTTTGCTGCAAAACTGCAGTATGACACGCCGAGTCTTCAGAACGGATGTGTTGGTAATTTTGCATAAAAGGAGAAGAAATAGGATAAAGTATCTGTCTGTGAGGATTAAAAGCACTTGGCTACTCTCAGTATCAGGCCTGTTTGGTATGTGTTAGAGCCAAATTGTTTGCTAATAGGACATATAAAGCAACACAGGGCCTGCCAGCAGTTTATGTACCAGAACATGCTTTTAGAGCATACACCTAAAATACACCTAAATAGAGCAAGCAAAGTGTAAACATTTACTCTCCTCTTTGACTTACTCCTTTCCTCTCTGCAGAGAGATTGGAAAGTGGTATTTTAAGACAAATAATTTCAGATTTACATTTCTTTCCCCCCAAAAAATCTGGAACGCAAAATTTACTGTCAGCCAAGGATATATTTCTACATGCTAGTCAATGTTCTAAATTTCTTCTGATAACAGAAATTTTCATGAGATGATACACCAACAAATAGAAAAACATGGCTGTGAGAATACCTGTAGTATGTAACGTATTGATTTTGTTCCAGAAGCCTTTTGAACATATGCCATACGGTATTTTGGTATAGAATAAGAATTTACAGAAGCATTGCACCTTATGTCTCAAAGCAGATAAAATGTGCTTGTTTTCCATTCCTGTAGAGACAGCCCCATGGACTTCACAGCAGGCTTCAGAATAACCCTACAATTTGACGTAACACAGCCCAAAAGAACTGTAGGAAAACCGAAGTGGAAGCCACGGGCTCAAAAGTCTCCTTCAAATGAAACCACATCTTACTCAATTCACCCACTTGAGGAGGGCAGCATGTGTTCATTTGATGGTCACTGAGCTGCGTTCTTCTAATTAAACCAGGGGGAGGTTCTTACTGAGTTGAGGAATACCATGTGAAGGTACTTGTCATGCAGCTGCAGACTGTAGTACTTTAAATTATATGCTTGTGTCAAGCAGTAGTGAACCAATTATAAGATACACATAATATTTCGGCTATTCTGGATGTAATTTACTCTCTTTTCATGTAAATTTAACACCTGCTTCCACTATATTCATACCAGAAGTGCTTTTATCGTGCATGTTGTATATCCGTGTGTTGTACAAGCCCTGTTTAACCTTCTGTGTGTGGGGACAGAACGGGACGTCCCGTTTGCCTCGGCTGTAACCCGTGTACCTGTGACACCGAGTAATACACGGCACTGCGGAGACCGGGAATCCTATAGTGCTCTTTCTATTCTCTTTTTTCTTGAAGAATCAACAATTTTGACGAGAAGCCAGGGGAAAAAAATCACATTTCACTTGATCCAGATGAAGGAGAGTTTATTCCAGGTCAAAAAAGAGGACTACAAAAACCAGGAAAAATAAGTGTTGCAATAAACATGTTTTTGCTTAGGGGTTTTTTCCCTTCACAGAACATGATGAGTGATCTGAAGCTAATACCAATGTAAGATTCATGGGACTAAAACCTAGTCAAATGAGCTGTCACATGTGCTGCCTCGGAAGACAATTACTGCAATAAATCTTCAAATACCTACATACACCAAATGAAGCTGTTAGCACTAAATTATTGAGCGGCAAATAGAAGACGTCGATTCAGAAATCCTGAAGGAGCACAAATGCCACACATCCAACTCCCAAAAATACTATTCATCGGGAAACCTGAGACAAACATAGAAACACATACAAATTAATACATGGAAATAAGTGAATCATTAGGGAGGAAATGTCCCAGCAATCACCCTACTTTCCTAACGACTATTTAATAAGTTTGTGATCGGGTTTTTGATCTGTTCTGGAGTTCTAATTTGCAGACACAGATTTCTGCTCTTTGGGAATGTATTTATTGTTGCTCTTCTCCAACTAACTCAACTTAAATGGCCAGTATACTAATATATATGCCAAGCTCAGGCAGTTGTACTGGCTGTTAGGTGATGTAGCGTAAGTCAAGTATAACTATTGCTATTTACCACTTTTTCTACTGTCTTCTACCGCCGAGGCTGCCTGTTCGGGGCTCTTGCAAGTCTTGGCCAAGCAGCTGTAGAACCAGGTTTGTGCCCTGCCTCCGGTGATGGATAAAGGACTTACTCCCCGGCTGGATAAACAGATGAATTAAATAGACCTTGGTATTTAGGGAGCTGTGAGCAGAAGAGTTGATGTGTGGACTTGCAATAGCAATTTATTGGCAAGGGAAAAAACTTTTGCACAAGCAGGCTTAGTTCCACCAAGTCTAAACCAAAAGTGCTCTTCAAATGATGTAGTTTATTCCGCGTAATTTCTGATTTCCGGTGATGTTTGGGCAGCAGCTCGAAGAGAACACACACGTATCACAAATCTCTAGATGTCCCCCAAAGAACACTGAGGTCGCAAAGGGAGAGGCCCCGTGAGTCAGACCAGGTTTTCGCAGCTCACAATTTTGGATTTTTGTGCCTCGGATCCAGCTGTATTCTAATTGACTGAGCTCTTTTTGAACTGACCCCAGCCATCTTCTGAAGAGCCTATTAATTATGTCAGTTGAGACCTAAAGTATTCACAGAAGCTGCTGCAAAATCAGAAGTGATAAAAGGAGGGATCTCACCATCAGTAGAGGGCAAACAGGGACTCTTCTGCTCCCAAAAGGGACAATTCCCCACAGCCCCATGCTGCTAATTACTGCTGCCTCTTGTTGGACCTAGTAATCATGCAGCCACACAATGCATCACAGAATCAGGGAACTGTTGGAGTTGGAAGGGACCTTCTAGAGATCCTCCAGTCCAACTCCCCTCCCAAAGCAGTGTTGCCCAGAGCACATCACTCAGGACGGCATCCAGGCAGGGCTTGAAGATCTCCAGAGAAGGGGACTCCACACCCTCCCTGGGCAGCCTCTGCCAGGGCTCTGCCACCTTCACCCCAAACAAGTTCTTCCTCACATTGGAGTGGAACTTCCCATGGTCCAGCTTGTGCCTGTTGCCCCTCGTCCTGTCACTGGGAACCACTGAGAAGAGTCCGGCTCCATCCTCCTTCAACCCACCCTTTAGATACTTAGAAGCAATATGTGTCATTCGTTAATATGATTTAGAGAACATGTACTGAAAAAAAAAAGATATATATATATTTTTTTAATGCATCAGGAAACCTGCTGCAGGGTCCCACAGTCCCCGGCTTTGGTGGGGTGGGTGGAAACAGCAGGAATGCACGGCTAAGGGCAGATCCCCAACGCAATCATAAATCAGCTTACACCAAGCATGAAGCCATACCTCAACGTACTCATTTAACAGATCATTTCAGAGATACCTCAGGTGTGTCTACACGAGTTCCAGTCGCTACAGCCCAGCCGGATTTTCTAAGAAGAACATAAGCAAGCATGAGGAGGTTCAGGCTGGTTATTAGGAAAAATTTTTTCACCGAAAGGGTTATCAGCCATTGGAATGGGCTGCCCAGGGAGGTGGTTGAGGCACCATCCCTGGAGGTGTTCAAAAGATGGGTTGATGTAGTGCTGGGAGATACGGTTTAGTGATGGTGTTGCTTTTTGTTTGTTGTGCGGGTGTCTATTTTTGTCAAAATTAGGTTGACAGTTGGAAAAGATGATCTTTAAGGTCCCTTCCAACCTAGAAGATTCTGTGAGATTTGCAACTGGAAGGTGCGGGGCTGGACTGGATGAGATGGAGAAACAAGGAAATCTCGGGGAGGCGGCGGGGATCAAAGGCTTTTGGCAGGAGTTCCCATTGCCAGGCACCGGGGAGGGGAACGTGACAATTAGCTGAGCCCGTGGGGAGGAGGGAGATGGCCGGGGAAAAATAACATCTCAACGCCGGGCAGGCAGCCAGAAGCACGTGAACTCGCGGATGTGTGCCTGGCGCTGGCTCTCCCGGGAAAAAGAGTGGACAAAACAGAAAGAAGGAAAGAAAACATCAGCAAGGAAAGTGAAAGCAAGAGAGATCTTGCTGTGCTTGGGATGAGCTTTACCCCACAAAGGCCAGCACGAGCTGGCATTGCCTGTGCTGGCTATAGGGAGTCACAAAGCCCGAGCACGGACACACGGCTTAAACATTAAGCCACAATTTTTATTCGATTATAATTGCAGGCCCTTGGGCACTTTGATCAGCAACTGGAAAATTTGCTAAATCCTCTTATTTCCCCAAAAACAGAAAAACAAACAGGCAGAAAAGCAAGAAAAAGAAAAAAAAAAATCAACATTAAAACAGGATATTCCCCACCCTAATGTAAAAAAGATCTGCTTCCCTTTTTCTAAAATGAGTGTCTAAAAAGCAGATGAACTCTTGCAAAACTCCTTGAAGAGCTGAGTAAATACTGAAACATTCTGTTGGTTTAGGAATAAATTATTTTCACTAATGAGTTTTGGTTTGTCTTGAAATTTAGCCAAAATTTCCTCTCTGCTGGGTCTGTATTATTTCTATAACACCTGTACTTGGGTGGCAACTAGGAGCAAGCTTGCTAGCTACCACAGAAAGCTAGTTCAGAAGAAAAAGCCTTATCCCAAATGTTTTCTTATCCTGAAATGTATCTAAGTGTCGCTTGCAGGATATTCCCACTTCGGTGAAAATTTGGGAAAACTGCTGGCTGCATCATGCTCACAAAAGTGAGAGCAAAACTGCAAGGGACCATACCATGTTCGGAAGGGGCTGAAGCTGAGGGTGTTTGCAGAAGTTTGGAGAAAGAACAATCTGGAGTAAGCAGATCGGGGAAAGAATGACAGGATGGCCAGGGTTGGAAGACCTGGAGATCATCTCCTCCACCCCAGGGTCACCCAGAGCAGGTTGGACAGGAACATGTTTTGAGTATCTCCAGAGAAGGAAAATCCACACCCTCTCTGGGCAGCCTCTTCCACAAACGATGAGCGTTTTTAGTACAGATGAGAACTATAGAAATGACCTGAATTTGCAGGAGGGATTTTGAAAAATTCTGCGGAGGGGGAGTGTGTTGAGTAACAAGGTTTAACATGAAAAGAATGAGTCGGGGATGTGTTAACACAGCTGCTTTCCTGGCAAGAGGATATGAATGTCTCAGGCATTTCTCAATAGAACAAGGAGGTCAGGTTGCAATGGTTGTGGTGGGAAGATGAGTCTGACTCCCCAGAGATGTTTGGGAGCTGGTGGCCATAGTGAGAACATGAGTTTGACTCTCCAGAGATGTTTGGGAGCTGGTGGCC
>QJSC01027314.1:19627-45592 GCA_003697955.1 Calidris pygmaea | reverse complement strand
GGGGGGGGGGGGGCGCTGGGGTTCGTAAGAACCGGGGACTCCGAAGCTTTATTACTTCAGTCTTTGCACAAATAGGGTTGCGACCGTCAGAGAACAGTCATTTTTTGACTGGCCACAAGTGCTGTGAAATCAACGTGAACAAAATACACAAAAGCCTTTTAGGATATAACGCTTTTCGCGCTACTTGGTGCCAAGTGTTGGGTGATGTTTCCGCCGTAAGGGCTTCTAGAAATCAAATGTTTTCTCCCCAGGGTTGCCTCAGCTAATCAATCTCTGCCGGGCACTGCTGCGCTCCAGCTCCTCCGTTACGTAGTTGGCCTTTGAGTTGTCCTGCTAAATTATTGTAGCCGTGAGATTTTATTAGATTTTGTTTGTGTATTTTATACAACAAAACGATGAGACCGGCCAAGCCTATGAATAAAAGCAAATCTTCAGCTGAATCGTAGAATCCAATGTAAAATTCCAGCACAAACTTCAGAATTCTATAGATTAACCTACCAAGCTTAAACTTTTGATGCTAATACAATTTATTGCTTTATTTATAGACCTTGAATACTCCCACTTTCTTTGTGCCATTAGAAATCTGCAAGCTTAAGTACAATTACTCCTAATTAAACCTATTAAAAGGAAACGTGCAGAACTTCAGAGCGGCGATCGGGGTGGCACTAATGTTTTTTTAATGGTTTGTGGCTTTTGTAGGTAATAAAAAGTTTGATCGGGAAAAGACAGAATGTTTGGAGCTCTATAGGGTTGTTGAATAATTTTTATTTTTATTTTTTTTTGTGCGTGTGTGTGTGTGATCGAAAGGACTTTGCAAACTTAAGGCTCCAGTGCTGTTCCTGAAACCTGTCACAAATTTTTGGTAGTGGAACAGGCAGAGATGTTCTGACTAGGGTCAGTTTTCTCAGAGGAGACAGTGTTTCTGTAAAAACAAAAATTTCTCTTGTCTGCTCCCGAGGTCGCCTGTAAAACTGGGCAAACAAACGAAAATCCCCCAAATTTCAAATATTCCAAAAAAGCCAAGTTTATTCCAACTAAAGCTGCAGATCCTAGTAGTTGCTCTCATTTTCTGTGTGAGCACACGTTATTTACACATGGATGGCAACGATCTCTGATATCTGCCACTGCCTGTCCTTTAACTGCACAAAGGTCTGAGAAAGCCCCGAGGAGTTGGATGAGTTTTCTTCAAGCTTTGGCAGCTCTGGCTCAGGGGAGATGTACGATAAATGGTGCCATGGGTGCTTTGAGCAGAATTCTTGCTGCAATAACCTTGTGTGCCTTTCCATCCACCCTTTTCCCCGTGCTAGCAGAAGGAAAACGGGGCTGCACCGTGACGGGGATGGGAAAACTCATCCGTGTGGAGTAATTCTGCTCTTTCCCTCCACGCTCCCCCAAAATGTTGGGGCAGGTTGAGCCTGGTTTCCTGGGACGAGCAAGTTTCCTGGGCTGAGCAAGACCTGCAGCGCTGGCTGACAGCACTTTGAAGTGTTTGTGAAACTACTGCGTAATACGGGCACCTTCTTTCCACAGCCAAATAGGTGACGGTGCCTCAGTTGATGATACCTGTAGATAACCCTTGAGGAGCAGTCTCCTCTTCTAATAGTACACAGAGTAGCCCTTTAAAAAAAAAAAAAAAAAAAAAACAAAATTAATTTTCTTAGGGAATTACCAGCTGGTAATTTTTTTTCTCGAGTTGGAGTCAGACACAGACATTAATTTTTCCTGGCTGTTTTCTGCTTTCTGCCGTATTTCCCTTCTTTGTTTGCTACTACTCCAAGCCGTGTCCCTGGGTATGGAACGGGCTGTGACTGGGTGCACGGGAGTAAGGAAAGGTCAATGTGCAAACGGATTTATCCATTATCCCAGCAACTGCCCGAGTCATGGCTCTTTCTTGGCTTCTATCTTGCTTTTTGGGGAGGTGAAAAAATGTGCTGCTGAAATGCGCCAGTGGCAAATCGCTATTTGTCCCACGCTGGTTTTGCTCGCTGTGCCAGAGCATAGCATTACGAGTTTAATAGGTGAGTAATTGGAAAAGCGTTGTGGTTTCTTTGTTGTTTTTAACCTTTTTTTGATTTGGCTTGGATTGGGCTGAATTGTGGTTGTAACATACAGCTGTCACTTGTAATGTGTAATTGCTCGTCGTCTTAATGTTTTCTCTCTAAAACTGCGTTGATGGATGTTTTTGGGGGTAGAATAAAGTATTCATTGCCCCACAAAATGTATATACTGTTTTTACTAAAGATTCAGCACACGTGATGCAAACTTGCAGCAAAAAAAGACCTGAAAAATGAGACTCGTCTTCCTGCCACAAGCATGAGTTTCGTTACCACAGCCACTGCATTGTTTCTTAAAAAATTACTTTTCAGTGATATTTTTGCGTGTGCGTTTCTCATAATTATTTAAATGACTGATGGACTAAGGTAACAGGAATAGTAGAAACAATTTAGTGGGCAGTAGCAGATAGCAAATGTGAGCTGATGAAGTTGAGAAGTCATTTGGGTTCTTTTCTGTTGGAGAGTTAAAAATCTGTCAGTTCTACTAACGGTAAAATGTGGACCAACAGGATTGTTACAGTGATAGTTCTTTCTCTTAGGAGCACACGTTCTTCCACCTCCATCCAACCTGGACTACTCATTTATCCAAATCTGCACCCTGAACTGGACGTGGAACCCCCCAGAGAACGTCAGCAGTAGCTGTGACCTGGAGTATTCCAGCGACATCGTGATTGATGAGGTCCCTCTGCAAAAAAGAGTAAGCACATCGCCTCTTTAAACTCTGCTATGCTCCAGGAAAAGGGCTTATTACAATAAAACTGTCCCTGTGTAAGCATATATATGTATAGAAATGTATATAAATACCTTTTTTATATAGCCTTTGATTCTTGTCATGGGATCAAAGCCCCAAAAATGAGTCATACCAGCGTGTGGGATCTTCAGATCAGAGAAATCTGTCTGTCGCTCTCTGATAACTGAGCTGCTACTGATAACATGGAAGCACCATAATAATAATCATGTGAAAAAGACTTGTTTCAGTCCTTGCTTACACGGCATTTCTAGAAAAAAATAAAATATATGCAGGGCAGTCTACATCCCTAAGACTTACGTGGGAATTTGCAAAAGCTGATCTCCTTCACTTTGAGCTCAGTTCAGGAAAGCAGCTGCACGCTGACCTAGGTTTAGCTGTGATTTGGCAGCACAGTGTCTCTTTTGGAGGTAATGCCAGGTCTTAACATATCCCCACACTTACCCCGTCCCTGCGCTTAACAGTTATTCATGGGGGGGTTGTGTTATGAAGACGACGTGGAACGCATTTGTCCCGCGGAACAGCAATTGTAAAACCTCCTTGTTTGGGGGTTTTGTTTTTATCCCTGTGTGAGATGGTTGGCAGCCCAGATGTGTCCCGTGCTGTGGATTAAGAACTGTTTGGTCAGGACTGAGCGCAGCATTGCCATGGTACTGAAGGGACTGTAGGACAAATAATTCTACAGTTTATTGCCAGGAAGGTGATACACTATCAGTCCATAATTCCGAACAGTCAGAATTTGAAGCCTTGAGTACCCACCAACTGTGGGGTTGGCAGTGCTGCTGGTTTGGGCATGGTTAAAATGGACACAGCGCCTCTTGAAGCGGCCTTTGGCTGTTGAGCCCTGTCAGTTTTACGTCCTGATGTTTGCAGTGGTCTCTTTGCAGTGGCTGCCATAGTCTTTCGGACAGCTCCAGGATATCCTGGATTTGAGGTGAGGGCTGCAGATTTAATGGCTCAACACTGCTAAAAGGCTGATGTCTCATTTTTGACACCCCTTTCTCTAATGTCCTTCATCGGACCTTTAGATGAGCCAGTCAAATGTGCTAACTCGGCAGAACCCTATTTACCTCTTCTGATGGGTTCATTAATAAATTAACAAGTCGAAAGTCCGTGTGGTTAGCAAGCTGAAGGAGTCTGTGGAAGGGTCTAACAGACCTGAAGGCCAGCAGCAGTGGAAGAGCTGTGGGACAGTGGTTTCGTGTGACAGGATGAACCAGACTGCATAGCGTCTTGCTGCAGCTTTTTGCATTACAGCTGGGGAACGCAATCTGTTCGTTGCTGTTTGATTTCCTTGCCCTCTCATTAGTGCTAATATTTATTATTATTTTTTATACAGGAGTGGTTACACCATTCTTTGGTCTTAACAAAGACTTTTGTTCTTTTTGGTCTTGTTTCCAGTTAAGTAAAAGGCATCCCCCTAGCCCAATAAAAGATGCTCAAAAAAGCATATGAGAAAAGCCTTTTTCTCACACAAACATGTCTTCTCTTCTGAAACTGGAAGCTCATGGACTGCTTAGGCCTGATGTGGTGTCATTGTTTTTAATAAACAGTTGTGGATTTGTTTTGATTTTTTTTTTTTCCTTTGCTCCTTAAATCCATGCAAACTCTTCTCGTTGCTTTTTTGGTTACATCTTGAAATGTTCTTTCTTCTGTTTGTCACACGCTCGTGTGCACACACACACAGAAAGGTGAGGATTACATCTGTAAACTCCTGTTTCTATAGCTGAGGACTTACCATAGGAGCATTCTCCCCCATGTTATAGTTGGTCCTTCATCTCTGTGTGGCCATTGCTCACGTCTGGAGGTCACTGGAGTGGAAGCAGTTTTCCTGTTGTGGGTTCTGGCGGTGCCTGGTGAGGAGAAAGAAAAGCTACGTGATGCTGAGGCTTCCCGTGTTGCCAGATGCTCATTTCATTTGGCTTGGGGTTGCAGTGTTTTTTAGGGGCCCTAATGGATTCTTACATCCAAGAAGGCCAATGGCATCCTGGCCTGTATCAGGACCAGCGTGGCCAGCAGGAGCAGGGCAGTGATGGTGCCTCTGGACTGGGCACTGGTGAGGCCTCACCTCCAGGGCTGGGTTCAGTTCTGGGCCCCCTCACTACAGGAAGGACATTGAGGGGCTGGAGCGTGTCCAGAGGAGAGCCACCAAGCTGGGGAGGGGTCTGGAGAACAAGTCATACGAGGAGAGGCTGAGGGAACTCGGCATGTTTAGTTTGGAGAAGAGGAGGCTGAGGGGAGACCTCATTGCCCTCTACAGCTCCCTGAAAGGAGGGTGGAGAGAGGTGGGGGTTGGCCTCTTCTCCCAAGGGAATCATGACAGGAGCAGAGGAAATGGTCTGAAGTTGGGGCAGGGGAGGTTTAGATTAGATCTTGGGAAGAATGACTTTGCTGAGAGGGTGGTCAGGCACTGGAACAGCCTGCCCAGGGAGGTGGTGGAGTCACCATCCCTGGAGGGATTTAAGAGACGTGTAGATATGGCACTGCAGGGCATGCTCTGGTGCCTGAGATTGTTGGGTTGCGTCTGTTTGTGGGGTTTGTTTTTGTTTGTTGTTCTTTTTTTTTTTTATTTTTGTGGTTGGACTCAATGATCTCAAAGGTCCCTTCCAACCATGAAGATTCTGTGATTAATAGTAATTCCCATGGTGTGGGTGTGGTGTGCCAAACGTTCTGGTTTTCTTCCCCCTCCACCTAAACCCAGGAATGGAGCAAGAGTCGCTTCCGTGTGACGGATATGTTCCTGAATGAGGAAATGCGGTTCAAAGTGAGAAGCGAATGCAAGAGCGGCAACGCCAGCGAGCCCAGCCGATGGGTGGAGACCTCTCTCCTGCCAACAGGTAACCTCTGGTGCGGCTGGACCCAGGGCACACCTGCACCTCGGCACCAGGAGAACCCAGCCTTGCTTTCTGTCCTGTTCTAACAAAATACTGTAGAGAAATCCAGAGAGATACCAGAGGTGAGGGCTGGTTCAATGGGTGGAGTTTAGACAGAGCGATTGTACTACGGGTAAACACAACCGAATTCTTCTAACGCCTAAAACCTTATGGGCAAGCTCGTAAAATTTAAGTGGTCTTCCAAGACGACAACGTGATTCCTGTTATTTTTCTTGCCCCTGCCATGCTGTGAGATAAGAGATAACTTGGGTTGTAGTAAGCCTTCTGACTTCATGACTAACGTCTAAGTCAGTTTATTTTGTATGTTTTTTTCTGTATGAGCAGGAGTCCTTAAAATAACCCTATGTTTGTAAATGTTAGAGGGATGAATCTAGCATATCTAACGACTTGTTGAATAAATAAGTGACTTAAATCACTATGGTAGGGCTCCCTCCTTTCCAGAAGAGGTGTCTGGGGTCTACAAAGCTGTGCACAGCTAAATAAATGGAGGAAAAAATATTTTTTTGTTTCTTGACATCCAGAAATAAGGGATCCATAGCAAAATTATTAGGAAGCATTCATATTATTCTGCCGGGAGCTAGGAGGTACAGCAAGGAACTTGCGCCTCGTGCCTTGAGTAGTAAAAGTCTGTCTAACCCAGCATGACTCAATGTGGATGAAAACGGCATGTGGACCAGAATCTGAGACCTTACCCAGGCTTGTCTGTGTGTCTGTCGGAAGGGTATTCTGGAAAATTAGGGAAGGAGATCATTAGGATAGCATGTGCTAAACAGGCTGGGGCTTTTAGAAGTCTGCTTACAGGTAAAATATTTTCAAATACTTCCTGCAATAGGAAAACCAGTTTCATTTCCCTGTACTCTTTGACAGTTCCTACTTAGGAGGAATTCAACCTCAGAAGGAGAAGGTAGTTTGGGGTTTGCTATCAATAAAAATCTGGATTGTTGATAAAATGAACATGCATTTTATTTTTAGTTTGTGGAGATGTTGCTACTTGTTACAGGGGAAAAATATCTAATATGCTGTAATAAGATAATACAGTATCAAGAACTTGTACCATACAAAAAGGCAAGACTGAATTTGAAAGGCTTTGTTCTGTAACTGCTCTGCTTGGGAGATACGTTGATGTCTCTATTCACAATTGCTGTGTACTCATTTAAAGAACTCATTACATTCTGTAATTTGGGTTTTCAATATGTTGAAGAAGTTGACTGTCTAGACGTACATGAGTGTCAATAAAAAATGCAACCAGTGTTGCTTTTGTCCATATTTAAGATCTACAGGCATTTCCATATTCAGAATATTGAGAAACTAATGTTGTATCTTGAGAAGATAACAGATGCTGACTGTTTTTAACGTGGATGACTAACAATTATAACAAAGCTAAGTGCTATCCGTATAATTGCTAGTTACTTTAAATCCTTTTTAAAGTATCTGTAGTTTAGTAGAACAAGATATTTTCCTGTCTCAACACCTTGAACTTAGCATCAGGTAACTCCAAGTAGAAAGGCAGACGTGGTGGAAAATGAGATTCACTGTTACGAGTGGCTTGTATTTAGAAGTTACTCTGAGATTTCAGCTGCTGCGAGTGATAAACAACTGGAATTCATCATTTGTGGTGCTGAGACAGGCAGTGAGGGCTGAGGTAACCCATCTTTGCCTTCCAGACAGTTATGTAAAAAGGGATGTTTTGCTTCTGGAATTTGGGGAGAAGACTTTGCTGGCAAAATAAATCTTAAGAGACCTTTCCAACTTGCCTTGCAGGTATTCCAGGTACTGCTGCTGTTGGTTTGAAATGTGTTTGGCACAATTTGGAGTACATGGATTGTTCGTGGCGTCCCGGGGAGAACGCAAGCAGTGATACCAATTACACGTTGTTCTACTGGTTTGTATGAACTTTTTATTCCCAACTCTACAGTGATTTAGCGCTAATCTTCAGCTTTATGTGACGCCTTTTAATTGTCTGCTCTTTCTGTTGCTCTGAATGTCTCGGGGCATTGCATCCAAGTAAGTGTTGGGTCCTGTCCAACAGAAAACTTCACTGCTGAAGTGTCAAAAGGTTGCTGTTGCTCCATCTTTTTGGGGAAGTTGATGGAACCTTTATGTGAAATACTGACTACTTCTGTAGCCCATTTTAAAACAACCACTACTGCTTTTCTGATTTTTTTCTAATTGTGGATTCAAAGCGGGGAGAATTAAGACCTGAGATAGACCGATATGGTATTTGCATTCTTTGGAGCCCAACACACATGGGCTGTTTAAGTTGGAATCACTCACTAATGTAGGGGTCAGCTCTTAAATCATTGGGAAATGGTATGAAAGCATTAATAACATTTAGCAGTAGGGTTTTTTTTATATCTTCGATGTAATAAATAACTGATTCACCTTGAAAGTTGCGGAGAATATCTTTTTATCATCATCCCCACTTGCCAGCTGCCTGCCATAAATAGACTCTTGTTCCAAAGGAGCAGAGTTGTGGTGTGAGCAAACACTTGGCAGCAGGATCCGTACACGCTAAACTATGCATACTTCTACATGTCGATGGGGCTTGTGAAATGCCAGATTGCATTAGCTTCTGCAGAAATATTGACGTTTTCTTTCTGAAAGCCCCTTGTTGTAGTTTTAAATCAGCTTTCTATCTTATCTGAACTGACTAAATAAACGTTTTCCTCTTCCTCTCCAGTTGCAGTCTCGCAGGCAAACTGATTTAATGCCTTTGGACAGCAAACAGCAGGAAACTGGCTGCTTTAGTTAAGTGCAGGGAGGACTGTTCTCTCTCTAAATTGCTACTCAAATATTTTTATTTTTTTTTTAATTACAAGAACAGTACCAATGAGACAGTGAAGATCTGAATTTCTGGAACAATGCTTTAGATTAGAGCTATGTATTTTCAATTTACCCTTTAGTGAAAAAATTATGTGTGGTGACAGCAAAGTGTTGTGGTTCATGCTGTTTAGAAAGAAAAAGACTTTTTTTTTTTTAATTTTAAAGCTGAAAACTAAGGAAACACTTGACTTTCGGACCGAAAGATACATTTTCCATAATGCTGGTGAATGGGGGTTTTTGTTTTGTTTTCAGGAATGAATAGACAACTACCGGAAAAATTATGGTTCCGTTTTATATTCTTCTTCATTGATAGTTTCCTCTAAAAAAACCTCTCTTTTCATCCAAAGTGAACATGAATATGACATTAGCTTAGAACAAACGGATCCCATCAGCTCACAGTAATACTTGCCGAACGCCAGGCGCACCAGAGCAGGTTGATGCATCGGCACGGTGCTGTCTGCTCTGGACATCCCCCTCTTCATCAGCCCCATCAGGGTGGGGAGGGGAGAAGGAGGGATAAAAAAAAAGGGGTCTGGGCATGAAAACAGACGGTTTTAGTTTCTCCAGCCCCTGTCCAGGGAGGTGTGAAACAGGGGAGTGTCATTCTTCTTGCGCTCCTAAATGAAGCTCTGATTTGCTCCATATAGTTAAAAAAAAAATGAAATAAATCAATTTCCCAATTTTCTATGGAGGAAAAGCTGCTGGTGTATTTTCATTGGAACTCGGGGAACAGCGAGGAGCAAGGAGAAGGTTGTTACAGCTTCTCTGTTACGGGAAGTAACAGAGGCAACAGGTAGGCAGGCAGTAGGTAAAACTGGACCGTCTCAAGCAAGAGCTGTGGTACCCAAGGCGTTGCTGAAGGAGACTGATCCGCTCATTCTATCCCAGGATTGAAATTCTGCTGACAGGAAGTGGTCTGAATTAGTTTGATTTCTAAATAATTTTTTTTTTTTTCCTTGAAATTGTTTTCCCATGTGGAAAATGTGAACCAAAGCTGAAAGCAGCTGTTATCTTTGATGCCTGGGTATAAAGCAAACTTGCCTCTCTTTCTGCTACGTGGTACTCTTTACAAAAATAGCGTTCTTTCTAAAGCTTGAGATAAATGAGAAGCTTCTTACTTTGCTTAGCTTAACTTTTACATGTGCTATAGCACCATTTTAATGCAAGATCAGTCTTTAGAATTTGTAATCAAAATAAATTTGCCTCTTGCTGTCCCATTCTTTTGAAGTGTAAAAAAAATAATATTTATTTCCTATAGGTTTGACGGTTTGAAAAACCCTGAGAAGTGCAACAACTATTCTATGGACCACAGGAGATGCATTTTCAGTCTTAGCTTCCCCAAGGTCACCAATACTTACCCAACTATAAGTATTTTGATTAAAGATGATTCTGAAGACATTAGGCCTGTGTGTGCAAGTAAAAATCCTACCACCCTTGGTAAGTTTTAACACCACGTTACAAAAAATATAAAGAAAGAAGTTTACTAGTGTATCACTGTGTTTGAGAAGTTTGCAGCTCATAAGCTGTGGATGACACGATATGATTTGATTTGATCTTCGATTTAGGAATTATATAGACAGGGTTTGCTTTTTGAGGGGTGGATGTTTGGGGTTTGTTTGTTTATCATTTCCCACTCAATTTTACTCTCCCTCTTTTGTTGTTTTTATTTTTTCTTTAGTTTTTGGTGCTAACTTTTTTCCTCTTTCCGTTTCTAAACTGTTGCAAGTGTAAAGTTATACAATACAGGACTTCCAACTACTTTTGTAACCAGTGAAATATTTTAACTAATTCTTCCATTTTGCATTTCAGTAAGGCCCGCTACGCCAAGAAGACTTACACTGTCAAAGATTAATGATGAAATATATGTAAAATGGAGTGAATCAGACACCTTCCCAGAAAATTGTTTGTTTTATGAAGTTGAATATCACAATGGTGATTTGGACACTGCTCAGATAATTCAAGTAATTTTTCATTACTTACAGTTAATGGATTTTTTTTTCTATGTATCTTTTATAATTTGTGTTGCTATTCACAGTAACTCAAATATTTGCTGTTTAAAATTGAAAAATTATATGTGCTGCATGTGAATGGGTCTGGTGCACTAGCTGATCTTCTGAATCCTTACCATCATTTGTTATGGCAAAGCAGTAGTGTGTAAGAACAGTCTGATAAAGAAGTATTTATTAAATTAAACAACACTTATCAGGAAATACCCTGCAATACATGTACCTGTTTGCTTCTCAGTGGTACAGGACTTTGGTCTTTTGGTATTGGGTTTTCCTGTTGTTGACCTGCACTGGGTCAGATGATTCCCTTGTTCTTGAATGACGCGACTTGATTACCAGAAAGCCAAATTAGCTGCTGGTGCACACAGGAACACAGAATGTTATACAGAAAAGGAAGGGGATAAAAAGACTGAGGATGCAGGGCAATAAAAAGGTGTGCACTGATAGATACACTGATCTTAATGTACATATAAAAGCAGTGACTTCAGTGTCTGGATGTACGGTGCCTGGATCTGCACAGCCAAACTGACTGGCCTGTTTGATCAGGATGGGAAATGGCATGATAAATTTAAAAGTAAGAAGGCGGTCTTCTCCCTGTGGGGCACAGTTAGCTGTTTGTCCTACCTCAAATTTAGCAAGCTCAAATAATGTCAACATACCTCAGAAAACTGGCATTTTGAATCAATAATACGAGAAGTTTGATTCCAGCCAGTGTAGTTGCATGCCTCTGTAGAGGCATCACAGTAGACTGTTATGTGGTCAGTGTTGGATCAGTGTTGCTGCCCTGACAGAGGGGAAGGCAGCAAAAAAAAAAAAAAAAAGGCACTGTTCCAGACACTGAGTCTGAGTTTAATCATTGATGCCAAGTGCTGGGTGATAGATGTAGCAGTGAATAAGATTAAGTCTTCGCCTTGGAATCTCTTTTTGGGCAGTCTTTGCCTGTTAAATGCTACTGTGTCCTTTTTTAGGAAACTTAGTATTTACAAAAAGATCTTCCATCCAAATATTCAGAATACATTAACTGCACAATGAAAAGGGGCTGGTAAATGACTGAGAATGTGCTGATAATTGAACAAAGCAAGTTACCTTTTCTTTTTACCTTAGGTTGAAAATAATTACATGACAATTCCTAGTGTTGATCCTAACAGCAAATACACCTTCAAAGTGAGAGCAAACCCAAAGCCCGAGTGTTACAGCAGCAAGCTCTTCAGTGACTGGAGTGAAGAGAAGAGTATTGGTGAGAACGATTGTGCCTGAAATTTGTTGCACTTTATTCTTCATCTATAAACTGTCTAAGACCTTCTGTCTGCTAAGTAAATGGGAGTTGAAGATTATCTCCCTATGTATCTATGTAATTTTAGGTGAAAAGAGGGCAAGGGAGCTCTAGTCCTTCAGCAGTGCCATCAGTTACTGCCTGCACTGCTGTACGCACTGGTGGGGTCACCACTGGTCACCACTGTGCAATAACAACATCTTTCCAGGGCTGTCAATTCTTCTGCCCTGAGCCTTGCTGGTGGTACTTTTCTTGCCAAATGTATCTACGTTATAATATCATGCTTTGAAAAAATGAGCCCTTGCCTACAAACGTGCTAGTGTATTTGAAGAACATTCTGTCTATGAACAAATTAGAGAATTAATTAACTTGTCATTATTCCTAAAAAGCCTCTCAAAACATCCCCACGTTTCTGCAATTTTTCAGGTGAGAAGACGGGCTCTACATTCTATTTGGTTTTAATCATCACCATTCCATTAATAGTAGCAGTATCTACGATAATTCTGCTAATTTATCTGAAAAGGTAAATGACGTGTTTACAACCCGCTAATTCTGATTGATCTTTGACTTGCGTTATAATTCATGTCTCTTCCAGGCAACCGTCCATGATGTGGCATGTTTCAATAGCAGCTGTTTTATCCGTAACACACTTTGTATAACAGAAGTGGCAGCACCATCGTGCCTCAGTCATTAGAATTAGGTTTATAGACCATGTACGTGCTCTGGTTGCACTTGGGTAACGTTGCTTACGTATGCTTACAGGTTCGTGTTGCGCAGCTATTGCATCCTCTTCTCTCCTTAGGCAATGAAGTCCAAATTCAAAATTAAGCTTACGTAGTTTATTTTACAAGATTTTTTTTTTAAAGTCTCCTTTTGTTGCTGTCTTTGCCAACACTGAAAGTTATTTAGCATCTGTCTGTGTGAATGTTCCCATTTGCTTGTGGTTTGGGGAGTAAAAAGTGAGAATTGGGCTACAGTTGCAGATAATGAAAGCTGGCCAGTAATGTCAAAGCAAATTTCTTTGACCACACCCAAGTATGACGTTGAAATGGTGATTTTTAAATGAATAAATCTTTCATCTAAAATTTTTCTTTTTTGATTTTCTGAAGGCTGAAGATATTAATTCTTCCGCCAATTCCAGACCCTAGAGAAATTCTGAAGCGCATGTTTGGAGAGCAGAATGAGGACTCCCAGGTTAGTGAGAAGCTGTTGGGACAACAAATCTGTTGAATCGGAATGTATAGGCTTCCAATTTTCTTTTTCCTAATATCTATGTCTGTCTTAATACCAACTGTATATAAGTAAGTATGTCATATGAAGATTAAGTAGTCACAATAGTAAGAATTGTTCAGAAACGATTACCTAAACCTGAGAGGGATTTTTCTTTTCCCTCAAATTACATATACTTTTCTGGGCATATTAGTAGAATTGCATTATTCTGTTATTTCACAGACTGCTAGTTCTTTAAATGTTTTTTTGGGTTGGTTTAGGGGTGGGGGTTTTTGGGTCGGGGTTTTCTGGTTGTTGGGTGAGTTTTTGGTTTTGGTTTTTGTTTTGTTTTCAGCTTCATTAAACTACTTCTCCTGAACATCGAGGTCTTCCTCTGCTAGTTGCTCATATTTATGATGCTGAAAAAGCTATTCATATTTGACTTCCAGAAATTAATATTATTAGCACTTCCACATTTATCACAGTCAGTTAGCTATGAAGTAAAACAGGACACTTAGTTCTGTTCTTTTGCCAGCGAGAAGCTAACTATAGCTGCTTCACACTTTGGTTGATGAAAGACTTGCTGTGGGCCCTTATTTCAGGAAAAATAAACATAATACTGATTTATGGAAACTGTTATTTCTAAACAAATCCAACTCACCAGCTCTTTATAAAAGTCCAAAGGGAAGTACGCTGAGGAGCCCTAATTCAAACCTGCACCCAAGGCAACGTGTGGTGTTCTCTGAACACAGTCCTTGTATGGAAGGGACCTTCTGACTCTCTGTGGCATCTCAAAATTGATGCCACTTGTGAAACATTTGGAGAGGATAATGACTGTCTGGATGTCTGGTGCTGCATATGTGTTGGATGTTCTCAGTGGAACAGGAGTTGCAGGAATTGCTGACTTCTTGAAAAGAAGTCTCCTTTTGTGACCTCCCAATTGCAAAAGGAGTCAGAGTCCAAAATCCAGTGTTCCCTTTTTCCACAGGAGTTTTCTGAGTTCACCTAATAATAAACCAGAACTATGTTGAAAGCATGGATCTAGTTTACTACCTCTTAGTTTACGACCTTATGGATATATATTTCAGCATGTATTGGTTATTATGGGACTAAGATGGGACTCTTGGCCATGAGGATCATAAGTATGGTAGCTGTTACGTTTTGGTGTGCTTTGACCTGTGCTTTGTTACTCCCCTTAGTAATGCTATGTTCTTGCCTCTGAGTATTATCCTGACCTTCTCCGTGCACTCAGGTTCTCAATGAAAACTCTACTGTGTATATCCTCACTTCTCCATCCTCCTGCCTGAGCTTCACCCATTAGGTCTAGTTGGAAGCACTCTTAAGATGGGGGCCAACCTTCAGTTCTTCTTTGTCTCCAGGGAGGACAACTATTCTGTCAACCAAGCCTAACTCTGGCCCTAATAAGCACAATTTGTTGCCCAGCTACCTTGGCTTTTTCACCATAATACAGGCTTTATGTTGTGAAATGGGTCTGTCTTATTGGGCTGAAGAAGCAATGCTTACCATGAAGAAGCACCGCTAAAAATGTTGTTCTTTTCTTTCAGAGCTGTGCAAAGGATGATTCTATGAATGCTTACGACAGGTTAACTAAGGAAGAAGAAATAAATTCTCTAATTTTAACGGAAACTCCAGTCTGTGCTAATTCTGAAAAAGAAAACCCATAAACTCTACCAGTCAAAAGATGAGGACACTTTCATTCCTGCTCCTGTACAATGTAGATGTGAAGAGGCCTGCAAGACAGTCACCAACTCTGACCTTACTGAGTCCCTTCTGAGCCTTACTTCTGTGATGCTCAGAAGATACATCACTAGCAGTGGTCATTCCTCCATCTCTGCTAGAAGTACTTATCTTGGATCATTCAAGAGGAGCGTGTACATACCTTTCCTCTGACTGCATTGCAGCATCTCCCGTTCTGGCTCCAGCCAGCTCTGCCCTATTACTTGTGTTTGTGCCTCACCTTAGACCGTAAATGGGTCTTTTTGGAGCAAGCCCTGGGACTTCTCTGAAGCATTTGGCTGGATTTTGCAGCAGGTGAGAGGAGGCTCATTTACAGTAGATGGGCCGTTATTGCCGCTACATGGAGCTGCTGCCAGAGCATGGACCTTCAAGGGTGGCCTCTTGTGTTTGCTCTGAGGCAGGGTGCTTTTCAGAGGGCATTGATTGCTTCTGTTTGATGTGTGTCAGCTGTGGCCTGGTTAAACCCCATAAAAGAGGGTTGTTTTTTTTTTAAAAAATGCGTATGAAAAGCCTTTCAGCGTCCCAGCTGGTATTCAGACTAGTGATAGAAAAGGCTTAGGTTTTTATCCTTTCAAGTGCCTCTTCTCAGATGCCTTGCATTAATTGTACTTTGTTTAAAATGATAAATAGATTATTTTTTTTTTACCTGTGTTGTGCAGTGGCATATAACTGTATTGAATCTCACCAAACTGTGATTCTACTTTGGCCATATTGGCCTGAAACCACCTTGATTTTTGGAAGCTAAGTCATCCTGAGTCTGTCCAGCAAAGTTACCGGGATGGATGCATGAGTCTAAGGAGCTGTGGTCAAATCGATTAGCAAGTGCTAAGCCACTGAAACCAAATAAATTCAAAGACTTCAAGACCCATCCATACTGCTGAGCTGATGGATTTGGGGGAGGAAGGCATGACAACCTTAGCCTGCTTTCTAAGGGAAAAGCTTATTCCTTCTACAATGATGGGGCTGTGATTTGAGCTTCCCCTCTACGAGCTTAGCAATGTAAAAGCAAGGTGCTGATTTGAGTTTTCATTTTTAAAATTCTTTTTTTTTTTTTTTTTGATAAATAATTACTTTATTTGTTCATGCACAAGGGTGTAAACAGCAGTAGCTTGATCATGCTGGAGGCAGAAAGTAATGTAACGGGGAGAAAAGGATGCATGTGAGCTGTTTGTGGTTAGTGTTCAGGGACTTCTTGCTCCTCCCAGCTACATGGAGACATGTTAATCGTTGATGTAGTCAGTCTTGGCAGACTGAGAAGAGATCTCCTCAAAAGTTTGCTAGGAGCAAACTCTATAGCCACTAACCTTCTTAAAGTTCAGCCCTGTCCTCAAACTGTTCAGTCAACGAAATGCTACATTTTCTAGAACATACTGTTCTGTGAGGAGTAGAACTGAGAGCGCTTGCTTTTTAGCTACAAATTTACATCCTTTACCCTGTTACGTATCCCCTCCCCCTCAATAAATCCCATTCTTCCTCAAGTCCCCACTGAGCCTCTCAAATACAGAGTTTCCTTCACATCTCTTATCTACCTCTCATTACTGATGGTAGAAAGGGAAGGAGAAATGTAGCAGAACTAGCAGATCCCGTATTAGCTTAAATCTTTCACTTAAAATCAGGCTAAAAAAAAGAAATAATAAAAATTGGTTCACGAGACAAAAGAAGAATAAAGCCTCAGGGATTTCAGTGAGATAAAACAGAACTCAGGTTATACCTAGTCAGCTGGCAGCACTACCTGATATTCCAGAGGTAAAGGACTAGCATGGGGAAAAGGGTAATTAAACTCCTGTGCCAACTTCATCCCTGCTCCCCTGCAACATTTATGTCATTACAGTGACATAAATATTTCTCAAATCTACCTCATCTACAATGTTGCTCATCGTACATCACTAGAGAAACAGAAATGTATGATTTCAACATAATATTCAGTGTAATATCATGTATTGTGGCTTCCAGTACAGCAACCTGGGAAGACGATCCTCAGTACTTTACCCTAAATTCTTATGACTTTTGTTTTGGTGTTTATGCTAAAACCGAAGCTTATTTGTTTGAAAAGCAAGCAAACAAAACAATCATAAAACCAAAGGAGTGGGACAAACAGATGGAAGTTGTTAGGCCAAAAAGAAGACTTAAATGCAGAGGACGGTTTAGATCACTATATGGAAATGTTTGGGGGTAATTCTTTGTTTCCTGAATAACAGTAATTGACACACTTCCAAATGGATGGGTTGTTTGAGCCTGTGTCTTGTCATGTAAAGTAAGCGTCTGAGTATATTTTCATCTTTGAGTGTCTTTTTTATGGTTGGGGGGGTTTTAGCTTGAAATTTTCCAAGTTTTGCTATCATTTGTTTGTTCTTCATTGCATTTACTTGATCTGTAAGTTTGTTTAAAGACTGAATAAATACGTTTGAACATTTTTCAATATAACTGGATGGCATTTCATTCTTGGGTTGAGAAGATAAACTGAGACAGAAGAGGTGGCAGTGGTTTTATGAGAAACCTTGTTTGAGTTGTGGCAGAACCCAGAGAACTAAAACCAGGTGTTGCTTTGCCCTCTTCCCTGTCAAAAGTGAACTCGACCCAGGCAATCAGTGCCAGTTTTGGGCTGGGGTAATGAAATGGAGATGGAGCTGGGTGCGAGACGAGTGCTCTTACCCTTTGTGTGCCCAGTGCCACGCTCCTGTTCTCATCATGCTGTAGACAGTAAGTTCTCAAACTGGAGATTGCTGCATCCCCATCAAACCTAGCTCCAATATTTTATGTCTTTGTTAGCTGCTGAGGTGGTTGAAAATGCCAGGTTGCTAAACCGATGAAAGCCATTAACTAGTTGCTTAGACGCGAATGTGTTCAAGTGCCAAATAAACACATTAGCAGGGGCTGCTTTGAAAGATTCGGAGGAAGCATCCTTTGTTCCCTTCAGGTCAGTGAGCAGAACGTTCAAAATGAAGGCATAAACTGTGAGGTTAAAAAGCAAGTCCATTTGGATTTTTCTTTTCCAATTCTACAGTTTTTGTGGCAGTCATGATTTTAATCACTCCCCATAAGTGACCTTTTCCTATTTTAATACATTATGTTAACTCATTTAAGTTTTCTGTGTTTGGCAGGAAAACTGCCAAACTAGGAAAACTAAACACTTTTTTTTTTTTTTTTTTTACCTGTGAATTTTAATTTATTTGCATTAAGGAATGCCATTACATAGTTGGATAACTTTAAAGGACTTGATAGATGAATAAACAGAATTGTAACCATGGTGTTTCGATGCTCACTGGGCAGAACTATTCAGATTGGATATTTCCATTCACTGGCAAGTATGTAATAAGCTGAGTTCTGAATTGGAACCTCAAATATTCAGAATTTCCCCTGGAAGGGAAAGGTTGATTTCTTTTTTCATCTAAAACAAAAAAAAAAAGAAAGAAACTTTCAGTTTTGGGGGGTTTTCCCCTCACCCGAGCGAGAGTGGGAGGCAGGTGAGTGGAAAGCCTGGAGCGGTCAGGGCGCTGCAGAGACCTCTCTCCCTTCATCTCATCTCAGCTCTGCAGGGCCAGGAACAGGCATGGTGGGGCTGGGAGGAGCAGAGCTGCCAGGGTTGTTGGAGGTTCATCAAGATGACTCCCAAATACTGGAGTTTCACTCAATATTTGCCAAAAAACCCCCAACATTTTATGGGAACAAGCCCCACAGGTTGTTGCATTGCTGGCTGGAGAAAGGTAGCTTCTAGGTGGCACTTAAAACCCAAATGTAAAACCAGATTAAAATCCCTCTGGTTGGATGATGTTGAATCGTGGTGAAAGGAGGAGACTTGCCATCACTGTGATGTAACTGAATCCACGCTGTCACCACAGCAAAGCGATGTGGGTTTGGGTGGGAGGCACGGGGGAGAGACAAATTTTCTTTCAGGTCCGGAAACTCTGCCTCAGGCTTGTAGCGTGTAAGAGCCTGAAAGCTTGTTGATGACTTTTGGGGCTTTTTTTTTTCCTCTCTCTTTTCTCCAACTCTGTTGATTAGGTTATTGAAATCCTTTCTTTTGGGAAGGCCTTGTGGTGTTTATCACTAAAGTAGCCCTTCTACAGCTGTACTCGGATTATTGCCAAGTAGACTTCTGAAGGTAATAACTCAGCAGGAGAAGACAATCACTGCTGTCACCGCAAAGCTGTAAAACAGCCAGTGTATTCTAGTAAAACTCCCTGCTCCTTGTTTTGCTTTTGCCAAAGTACTGCAATTATTTTGATGACTCTTGCACAAGGCATCTACAAAGAGATGCTTTCCAGTTAACCAGTATTTCCAGTAATTATGCCCTTAGCTTACTGCATTGAAGTTTTCCACTATTTAATTTGGCTCAAACTGCTATAATGGACTTGGCTAAGAGCATGAGGAGATTGAGAGCTTAGTGAGAAGAAGGTTTTGTTAAGCTCAGACACTGTCACTTTTTGGAACCTTAGGAGCAGCTTGAACATGGAGTTAAGTTAATGTCTTGCTTTAGAAGTACAGCTGGCCCTACATCTTCTGTGCTTAAAAAAAACCCCACCAAACAACTGAATAGATGCTTCATGCTTGGAAGAAATTGGTGTGTGCAATGGGGCACGTTTCCTAGTGATCTAATGAAAGATCAATTAGATCCCATGCTATCAGCAATTGCTCTCTCAGAGCTCTCTGCACATGTGCAGTGTAATTCTGTAAAGTCTGAAATACCAGAAATGAGGCGTTTTTAAGACACGTAGCTATGTCATTGCCATTGCTTCTTCTGAACCTGTTTTAATGTAGGAAGTTGAAATAAAATTCACTGATTTTGTGACAATGGCGGTGAGAGCACTAAAATTAGCATCTGTTCTGCCTGTTGGAGCCTTTCTGCCTCCTGCACTTCAAAGCCTTTTAGTGTCACTAGTTTCCTTCCTTCACAGAAAATGTCAGTGTAGAAACTTCAGAAATGCCAGTTAGGTACTCTTTAAAGTATGAAACTGCTCAGTCCTTCAAATGTCAAAGTCAGCTACAGGGGAAGTTATACAGGGTATGGCTATTTAGTTTTAACCCTGGCTAGATTGGCAGGTACTCAGGCAGAGCCTTTAATTGGCATTTTTCCCCTGCTGATTTTCAGAGTGCTTTTATTGCATACAAGACTTTGTGACTTGTTTTCCTAGGAGGAATAAAAGGTGGAAAAGCTGACAACATCTCAGAGATGAGGGAATCTGCCTTTCTGTATGCAGGACTTCAGGGCTGTGTTTGAGCTTGGATTGCAGCGAAAATCCTGCAGCCTTGTAAAGACTGGGCTGTTTTTATTAGGTGTGTAACATTATTTTCTTTGTTGTTTCTGGGTTTTATGTAAAATGGTATTGATCATCCCTTTATTAGAGCTTAGGCAGGGCTGGGAGAGTTGTCAGGGCACTGCCTGCCCCACGTTCTCCTGCTGAGCAGCGCCAGGACAGAGTGCTCTCGGTGGAGGCTTGTCCAACTGGTAAAAAAAAATCTCTTATGAAAGAGTCTCCCCAATGTTCTGTCGCACTGCTGTATTCTGCTTAATTAGAGCACTCCCCCAGTAACTGACCTAAATTGAATTTGCTGCCAATTAAGTTACCTTCTCCTCCTTCCTCCCCTTGTTTAGCATCTGGTTTGCGCTCTGATCATGCTGCCTTCAGTTCCACCTCTGTTCTTTGCTGCTTAGGAAAAAAAAAAAGAAGAAAAAGCACCCTCTAAGTTATGTTTTCTAAATCATTCATCATTCTTGATGGTCTTATCTGGAGCTGTGTTGCTATCTTAGCCAGACTGCATCATCCCCGAGCCAGCAGAACAATTACCTTATTTGTCTCTCAGTCCTCTTGTCCCCAAGTTCATCCAGAAGGAGTGGCTGCTGCTTTCTGTGCCCACGGGTTGTTATACAGCTGCTCCTCAGCTGGTGGCTTTCTGTGATCCCTGAGCTTTTTAGCAACGCTGCTGCCCTCATGGTCACTCCTTACTGCAAAATTGATTTCTCCTGCCTAAGAGGAAAGCTTTTAACAATTTTATTGAATTGCACTGTTGTCGCTTAGGTTGCTGTGCCATTTGGAACATGGTCGCGATTTTTTTTATGTACTCTAATTGCGTCCCTGAACATCTTTCTAACCGTTCCTCCTTTGGTACATTCCATGGAATACCTTCTTTCATGGGATCAAGTTGTTTAAGATGCTGAAAAAAGCTGCTAACCTGACAGATTCCTGCAAAACAGCAGCACTGGCTGTCCTGCTGGGTGGTCAAGTGCTCCTTTAAGAGGTTTGGTTTTTTTCAGCTGCATATCCATCTCAGTGATTAACTGTTGTATTTCCTCAAGCTGATTAGAAGGGTGTTGCCTCTCGGGTGTTAGGCCTATCAAAAAGGGAAACTGGATTGGTTTGGCACAGGCTGTTCTTGGTGGCTGGTAAACAACACTATGAAGAGGAAAAAAAAAAATAAAAATTGTTTACTTTCTTCCAGAATTACTCTAGGGATAAAAGTTGGACGATCAGACCAATAATTTCTTGGACGCTTCCTTTCTGAAGACAAACACGATGTCGGTCCTTCAGTTTTTAAGGACTTTGTTTGCTCCAGGCCTCGAAGAAAACTGCCCCTGGTTCAGGCTGCATCAGTATTTAGATCATTAACTGCTGCAGGATTAATAAGGTCCTGCCCACTGGAATCATGGAAACATGGAATTGTCAAGAGTTGGAAGGGATCTCCAGAGATCATCTAGTCCAACCCCCCTGAAGACATCCACTTTATCTGGATGTGCTCCAGCCTGTTTGTCTGGGTGTAAGATTATTTGCTTGTTAAAGTCAATTTGCTCTGGTTAGAAATAATCCTTTTTTTAGAAAGACTAAAACAAAAGGAAAATGGACTGCACCCAGCACTGTTACAGCCAGCATGGTCGGATCTTTCCTCGTGTCACGAGCCTGCACGTCTTCTTCCTTGAGCTCACAGGGTATCTAAAGGCTCTTTTCCTCGCTCTTTTGGCCACTGTTAATCCAACGGCATCCTGGCCTGTGTCAGGACCAGTGTGGCCAGCAGGAGCAGGGCAGTGATGGTGCCACTGGACTGGGCACTGGTGAGGCCTCACCTCCAGGGCTGGGTTCAGTTCTGGGACCCTCACTACAGGAAGGACATTGAGGAGCTGGAGCGTGTCCAGAGGAGAGCCACCAAGCTGGTGAGGGGTCTGGAGAACAAGTCACACGAGGAGAGGCTGAGGGAACCGGGCATGTTTAGTTTGGAGAAGAGGAGGCTGAGGGGAGACCTCATTGCCCTCTCCAACTCCCTGAAAGGAGGGTGGAGAGAGGTGGGGGTTGGCCTCTTCTCCCAAGGGAATCATGACAGGAGCAGAGGAAATGGTCTGAAGTTGGGGCAGGGGAGGTTTAGATTAGATCTTGGGAAGAATGACTTTGCTGAGAGGGTGGTGAGTCACTGGAACAGCCTGCCCAGGGAGGTGGTGGAGTCACCATCCCTGGAGGGATTTAAGAACCGTGTAGACATGGCACTGCAGGGCATGCTCTGGTGCCCGAGATTGTTGGGTTGTGTCTGTTTGTGGGTTGCTTTTTGGGTTTTTTTAGTTTGGTTTGGTTTTTTTGTGGTTGGACTCGATGATCTCAAAGGTCCCTTCCAACCATGAAGATTCCGTAATCAGCACTCAGTTTAACCTGTTGCTTTCAGGCCCTTGGTCATGCTGGGAAGAGTGTGGTTCAGTGGGGTGAGGGCTGGAGGGCAGAGGAAAAGGCACACTCTGAGCAAACCAAGTGACCCCAAGTCACAGTATATACAAAACAGGCTTCGTTTTCAACTGCGTGCCAAGCCAGGCTTTTTCTTCTGGTCTTCCGTCCTAATTACTCGACCAAATATGGTCCCCGTCCCTGGAGGGAAGGCAGGGAGGCAGAGCCTGGCCGGCACCCACACCAGCCCACCCTGGTGGGCAGCTTTCCCTGCGCGGCCTCATCTCTACGGTGGTGCCGTATCATCCCGAAAATAGTTAACTGGCTTGTTTTCTTTCCACACCATGTATTCTAGCACATCGCCAGCCATTAATTTTTTAAAAAATATAGATATTTAAAAGTGCATGTAATGCAAATTTTTGCTCTGTTGCTGTGCTCTTGAAGTGGAACAGAAATGGGAAGTTTACTCTAAAGAGCAGCACTGGGAGAGTTCAGGGCTCTGTGGTGCTCAGATAAGACGCACTGTAAGTAGTAAGATATTTTCAGCTTGCTGGGGCCCAGCTTCATGGTACTGGTCTTTAAATGGTCTTATTTATACCTGCAACCTTTTCTTTTCTGTATATAAGCGGGGAAGCTGTATAGCATCTTCTTAATGCACACGGGGTTTGTGGTGTTCATTTTATTTGCGCAAAAACTTCCGGAGCTGCAAATTCACCGTGACGTTGGGGTGGTCCATGCGGATTTGTGGGTGTTTGTAACCCTGGGATTAGAGTGGATGTTCTCTCCCTTGAGTGAAAGAGATGCAGTTTATACAATGCAGAGCTGATTCAGCTGTTGTACAACTTTACTTCCCCTTGAGGAAATGTAACACCCCGCCTGGGATTGGGAAATGTAATTTTATTTTATTTTTTTAATTTTTTTATGCAGCTAGGGAGGGGAAGCAGCCGAGGGCTTTGTTGCTGGTGCAGAGCAGACCTTTCATCGAGCTGTTTTCCCTCCTGTGGATGCAGGTGGGCAGCCCAGAGCGGGGCGCGATGCCAGCTGGTTCAGAGCAGAAGGAGTTCAGCGTTCCGTCCCCAGCCCCTCCGGCTGAGAAGCAGCCGAGGAGCCAACACAGGGGAAGAGGCGGAGGGTCTCTGCTGCCATCCCTCCCTGAGCATCTCCTGAGGACTCTGCCCTGGGCATGGCTGCTCCCGGCATTTCAGCTTTCCCGGGGGCTGCACTCACCCAGCTCATGAGCACCCACGTGCAAGGAAGAAGTTTTCCTCCTGTGACGGGGTTGAAGTGTCATTCTAAATGATCTGGAATATGGCCATGAGTCTTCATGTTTAAATAACAGACGTGACAGAGCGAGGAAGGCGCTTTCTGAATGATTTTATAAACGTGCTTCTGCTTATATTGTCCTTCTACTACGTTTATCTCCTGGTTTGTCATTGTCCGTTTTTATTCCTCGTGAGGTCAGATAGGCAGAATAAGCTTGCAAAAGAAGCATTTTTTTCAGCATGCATAGCTCATGACACACGGACAGACTTGTTACCAGATCCTCCTACCAAGGCCCCTGTTGCTATTATAAATGAGTTTTGTGCGGCCTCTACAGGAATTGGTACACAATTAATGCTTTTATTATACTGCCTGTTTTGGAGATACCTCTGCGTGAGTGATAAAGAGACAATTAAGGCAAGCTGCTGTTGTGTGTAAGCTAAAATGATGCATTTTATTTTGTAGTCCTGTTTTGAATGCCAAGTAGCATGAGTAAAACCTTCCACTTTGCCAGAAGAGAGGGGAAAAGAAAAAAAAAAAAAAAAGCCTCAGTTTTTAAGGCTAAATCCAGATAAAACTGAAAGCACAGAATCCAAACTGACCGATCAGGACTAAAGCAACACATATACAGATGGGTTACATCGTATTGATGTTTTTTATTCTTTTTTCCTGGCTTCTTTGCCTTTCTGGTGTAATCAGGTCAGTTCCTGGCTCTCCCTTAATAATAAGGAAAATAAAATCTTTGCTTTCTAGTGCCCTTTGTCTCCAGGACATGGAGCTCTGGCAAAACATCAAACACTTGGACACCTCTGTCTGCTCTGTTATTAACACTGGCAGAAACTTGCTCCTTGGAGGAGCTTGGGCTCCTGTTAGATTTTATCTTCTTTGCTCAGAGGGTGGAAAGGGAGAAAGGTGTCATGCTTTCCGTGCCAAAGAAAAAGGCTGTGAGCAAAGCCAATGGCATCCTGGCTTGTATTAGAAATAGTGTGGCCAGCAGAAGCAGGGAGGTGATTTTCCCCCTGTACTCGGCACTGGTGAGGCCGGACCTGCAGTGTTGTGTCCAGTTTTGGGCACCTCAATCCAAGAGAGATCTGGAGGTGCTGGAGCGGGTGCAGAGGAGGGCAACGAAGCTGGTGAAGGGCCTGGAGAATAGATTGTACGAAGAGTAATTGAGGGAGATGGGACTGTTTAGTTTGAGGAAGAGGAGACTGAGGGGTGACTTCATCACTCTCTACAACTACTTGAAAGGACACTGTAGAGAGGTTGGTGCTGGTCTCTTCTCACAGGTAATTAATGACAGAATGAGAGGAAATGGCTTCAAGCTCCAACAGGGTGGGTTTAGACTGGACATTAGGAACCAATTCTTCACAGAAAGAGTGGTCAGACACGGGAATAGGCTGCCCAGGGAGGTGATTGAGTCACCATCCCTGGATGAGTTTAAGAGTCGTTTAGATGTGGTGTTGGGGGATATGGTGTAGGGGAGAACTTTGTAGAGTGGGGTTGATGGTTGGACTCGATGATCCCAAGGGTCTTCTCTAACCTGAACAATTCTATGATTATATGAAGACCTTACTTCTCATGGGTTCATGCCATGGGCCCTGGCAGCCCCTGGTGTGCCGTCATCCCTTGCTGGGGATGCAGCCACAGGGCTCATCCTGCTCCCGTCTTCACAGCCTTGCAGGAGCAGATCCACAGAGGCGCCCTTTCAGCCTTTTAACAAAGTCGGCGAAAGTGTCCAGAAGGTCCAAAAGATACTCTGGACAGGAAGGGAAACACTTAATCCCCATGTGCCTCCAAAAAATGCTTTTTACACAGAAAGGTTTACACAAGGAGTGGCAATGTAAAATCTGAGTGCAAACTGGTGTCTCACTGGCAACAGGACAAGGGGTAACGGTCTTAAATCAGAAGAGGGGAGATTGAGATGAGATACCAGAAAGAAATTCTTTCCTGTGAGGGTGGCAAGACACTGGAACAGGTTGCCCAGAGAAGCTGTGGCTGCCCCATCCCTGGAGGGGTTCAAGGCCAGGTTGGAGGGGGCTTGGAGCAACCTGGTCTGGGGGGAGGTGTCCCTGCCCAGGGCAGGGGGTGGGACTGGATGGTCTTTGAGGTCCCTTCCAACTCTTAACCATTCTGTGATTCCATGATCATTGCAAGGTGACTAATGACCAGAGAATGGCAGGACAGGCCTGGGGGTGCCACCATCACCAGCTGTGAGACCAGCGGGCACGGCCAGCACGGGACCACAGACTTGGCGTCACCCGTGGGGTATTTGTCCCTGTCACACGCCTGTTTGGGATGCT
>QJSC01027314.1:0-18874 GCA_003697955.1 Calidris pygmaea | reverse complement strand
AAATTCCCCTGCCCCTGGTTGTTACAGCAATAAGTATAAGCAGGGGCCTCTCTGCTCCCCATCCCTTGGTATAATCAGGTCTTGTCACTGTGAGAGTGAACAGTTTCTGAACAATATGCTGTTAATTTCAGAGTTTAGTTCGTTAGAAGAGGCCCAGCTAAAAAAGTAAAATTACTGAACAGAAAATTAGTTCTGTTTTACCTCAAACCAGGACAGCTGCCCTGTCCCTTCCTGGCCTGTCACCTCCAGCACGGGTGGCACTGTGCACCCTGGGCATGCCCGGCCACCCTCGTGCATGTCCAGGATCCCCCCGTGCATGTCCAGCCCCACCTGCACATGCCCTGGCACCCTCTGTGCAAGCCTGGCCCCCCCAACCCGTGCATGCCCAGGCACCCGGCAGCCTCAGGGCCATCGAACCACCAAGATTGGGCATGCAAGTGTGCCCGGGGGGATGCAGGTGTGCTCCAAGGTGTACATGCACCCTCCAAGGCACGGCCCACACGTGGCTGGTTGGGTGAGCAGAGGGAGTTCATCCTTCCAGCTGTTGGAATAAGCTGGGGGATCACAGAATCACAGAATCCCATGGAGTTGGAAGTGACCTCCGGAGATCATCCAGTCCAACTCCCCTGCCAAAGCAGGGTTGCCCAGAGCACATCACTCAGGACGGCATCCAGGCGGGGCTTGAAGATCTCCAGAGGAGGGGACTCCACACTCTCCCTGGGCAGCCTCTTCCAGGGCTCTGCCACCCTCACCCCAAACAAGTTCTTCCTCACATTGGAGTGGAACTTCCCATGGTCCAGCTTGTGCCCGTTGCCCCTCGTCCTGTCACTGGGAACCACTGAAAAGAGTCCGGCTCCATCCTCCTTCAACACACCCTTTAGACACTTGTCAGCATTAATAAGGTCTCCCCTCAGCCTTCTCTTCTCCAGGCTAAAGAGCCCCAGCTCTCTCAGCCTTTCCTCATCAGGGAGATGTTCCAATCCCTCCATCATCTCTGTTGCCCTACGCTGGACTCTCTCCAGTAGTTCCCTGTCTCTCTTGAACTGGGGAGCCCAGAACTGGACGCAGGATTCCAGTTGTGGCCTCACCAGGGCAGAGCAGGGGGGGAGAATGACCTCCCTGTCAGTCTGTGATACTTCAACAGTCAGATACTTCAACTGTCAGTCTCTGATACTTCAACTCTGATACTTCCCTGATACTTCAACAAAATCTGTTTTCCTTGTTTTATCTGAATCTGTGTTTTCTAACAAGCAGGACCCAGCAGCCTGTGACCTCTGGCAGCCACTTTTGGGGGGCTGACAGTGTGCTACACCCCGCCTTAGGGCTCCCAGTGTCAGAAGACAGGCACTGTGGTCATGCAGGACACGGCAGCAATGAAGCCTCCTGTGCCCGCTACATCTCTCTCGGCCACCAGCAGGTTACTTCTGCACCATGGACTTCCCATGGGATCGTGGGCGTCCAGCTCTGGTACCCAAATGAGCGTCCACGAACACAGCACAAACGTGGTGACTGCTTCTGCCAGATTAAGAGAAATTTATGCAATGGGACAAATAGAATGGAAAAGACAAAGGTTTGCCCACCCCCCGGGACAGCTTACCTTTACAGACTAGTAAAGGTAAAGTGCACCTGAGAAATCCCTTAGGGGCAGAGGGGGGTGCCCAGGCCCTGTTCAGAAGCCTGAGATGACAGGGAAGGGTGACACTTTATTAATAAGCCACTAATGACCATCTCTTTGGTGTTTTCTGAAAACTTTGTGTGTTGGCTTTGCCTCGGCTGCTCAGGGAGGCCCTGATGTCAGCAGCCAGAAATCCTGCTCGACCGGCCTGACTTGCAAATGAATAAAAGTCAGCTAATCTGCTGTCTTATCTGCCCTCCGCCCCCGAATCACCATCCACTTCAGGCATCAGAGGGAAGCTAATTGACTATTGAGCTTCCTTTTGGAGCTCAGACACCTCGGGTGACTTGGTTATTTTCTTTCATTTTTTTTGTTTCCTAAGCAAATGGGCTTCAAAGGCGGTGCTGGTGCAGGTGTCTGTGCTGCGTGATAAATATCTCCCAAATTACTGGGGGAGAGGCCCTGCTCCGCCAGGTGCTGGCTGTCTCTCTGAGAGATCTGGGTGCAGTTTTGCTGCCCCTCCCAGCAAACCAGGGCGAGAGTAAAGGCTGGGGAAAAGGACATCAAGTGCTGCTCGCTTTCCCTCTTGTCCCTTATCCCCCAAAGCAGAGGAAAGTGGGGATTTTTGCATGGAAAGGGCCGGTGTGGAACGGCTTTCCAGGGAATGGGACCTTTGAAGGAACAAGGTACTGTTTCTCAGAGTGGCTTTTGAAGGTCCCCTTCCAACCTAGATGTTTCTACGATTCTGTGTCCGTGGGAATGGTCCCCTGGTTGGGGGCTGGCCCAGGGGGGGAGGCTCCCATCCATCCCCACCTTTATCTGACACACTGAGGGCTGACTCTGACCCTCGTCCTCCTCCACCCTGCAGCTTGTTGGACCGGGCGTGCTGCCAGGCTGTGTTTTCCTTCCCCAGGCTGGAGATCACAGTAGAACCTCGGAGGGAGGTGGGAGATGCTGAGCTCTTGCCCTGGCATCAACTGGGGCAAACTGCTCCCGTTCCTGCCATCTCGCTGGAGTGAGGAAATAGGAGCAGGTTGCAGAGAGGGCTGCCTGCCCTCTCGAGGCTCCCCATTCCTTAATGCCCTTTCAGGGAGCCTTGGGGGGGAAGGAAGCCATAGCCCTCCCTGTTGGCGTTTGCCAGGGGCACGCACCGAGCTAAGGGCCAGCTGGGCATCACCACCATCCCCAGCAGGGAGAGGGCCACTTGGGTCTGCACCAGCCATCCATGGAGACAGGTCTCAAAAACCATTGCAGGGCAAAGCGTCACCCACGTTGGACCCCAGGGAACCACAAGTGGTCTTTCTGTGCTGTGGGACAGAGCCCAGGCTGGGAGAATAACTGGGACACAACTGAAAGGCTGAGGAAGCTGTGCTGTAGGGTGCATCAGGGTGCTTACGGTGGTGATGGAAAGCAGGGGCTGCAGGCCATGCGTGCAAATATTTGCATACGTGTGTGTGAGCTGTGGTGTTTTATTTTGATAGAGCACCAGCAGTGATACCCAGCTGGCCCAATCCAGCAATTTGCTCCAAAATTCAGGTATTTGCATGCCACGGGAGTACCAGCCTGGGCACACCGGGGACGGAGGGAGGCGAGGTGCTGGAGCTGGCAGGAGAAGCGTGTTAATCGAAGTGGGTTAAATGGGATCCACCTCTATGGGCACCTCTAGAGCACAGCAAAGCACCTGCAGAAACCGCCGTTCAGAGTGCTGGGGAAATCCAGGGAGGGGTGAGGGTCAGCGCGGTCCCCGCTGCAGCGTGGCAGAGCTGTGCAGAGCCATGGTGGGGACAGGGAGGTGGATGGGAAGCAGGATACACTGCCAGGCCCTTACCTGCCCATCAAACCGTGCTGCCCCGGATGGGGAAGCACCAGGAGAGGCTTCAATCTACCCCAGCTATAATTATCCAGGAGGTGAATGCAGCTGTGCAGGCAAGGCTGCAGGAGCGCTGTGTCTGTCTAGCTTGGACATGGCACGTTCCTGGTGGTGCTGCCTGCAGCAGAAGCAGGAGGAATCTGGGCACAGGGGACCACGGGACTTGGCATGAGGAATCCTGGCATCCTGGTGAGTCCAAACCCACAGCTCCTGCAGTACTGTGCTGTGCAGCTCTGCCAGGGGTGACCCACTGCTGCTGGCCACATCCCAGCTCCCTCTGCAGCCCTCCACCAAAGGTTTCCACCCTCTTTGCCCACCACAGCAGGGAGAAGTGAAGGAACAGGACTGCAGGTCAAAACACAGCTGCAGCTGCCAACAGCAGGCACTTCAAAATCTGCTCCTTAGGTTGGCATTTTCACAGGGGTAAGCCGTCAGTCCATCCATCAGAAAAGCTATAAACCACCAAAGCACAGCATGGGAAGAAGTGCCAGAGAAGACATCTAGGACAATAAACTGGCCAGGTGGGACCTACCTAATCCATGGGGGCATCAGACCAAACATGGGGATGGCTGGCCCTGTTTCTCAAGGCTTGGTGCTACCCCGAGCAGCTCACGGGCTGAGGACAGTCTGGGGGAAGCAGCTGAAGCACAACCCTTGGTGGCCTGGCACCACGTTGGGCCAGTCTGGGTACGTTACTTGTCCCTCCTGAGCTTACGCTTGCAGATGGGTGGCTCATGTTCCCCCAGGAGCTGGCAGGGGAGGGAGAGCCCTTTGTAGGGTTTCCTCTCCTTGGCAGTGGGCTTGGGGCAGGGAGGACATGGGACCAGCAGCACCCGCACCCATCCATGTCCCCAAGGCAGCATAGGAGGACAGCAGTGACAGAGCTGAGATGCCACATGCACCTCATCCTGCTCACTGGACCCCATGGCCCAGGCTCGTGCCGCCTGCCACTGCAACATTTTTCCTGGTTCTTAGGCTGCTTTTGAAAAATCACTTCCTTTATTTGTTTGGTTGTTTTTGTTAGTTATGCCTCTATGTCCTAGGCCAAACAGTGCATCCTTATGGCTTCTGCAAACCCTTTCAGGAGGGTGGCTTGCTCCTCTTATCTCTGAGTTGATGTTTAACCAAGTCAGGCATTATTTTGTTATAACCTTTCTGCATTAGCACTGTTGCCCTTGGGCCTTCCCTCTTCTCCTCCGCTGATTTTTTTCAGTCTGTCAGCATCTTCCTTGACTTGCTCTGCCATGAGCACAGGCTTTTCAAGGTGACGCTGTGCTTCGCACCCATCCTGTTCAGCTTGCACAAACTCCCAGACCATCTCTGCTCTTCTGCCCACGTTGTGGCGCGGCCGGAAAGCAGAGAGTTCTGCTAGAGAAGGCTTCTGCGCAATTCTATACATTTCCCATGTCATCCATAAGTTGCCATCGAAACTGCAGAAGGGTAATAGTCTTGCCTTCATTTGAGCGCAAAGAGGAGAGGGGAGGGAATGGAAAAGAGGAATGCAAAGAGAAGAGATGCCCTGTTGTGCTGCACGGGACAAATCAGACTGGCTCAGTGCAAAAACTACAGCCTGTCGAGTTTTCTTTCTTTAAATTGCAAAAAAGAACTGGTTTTTTTTTGCAAGAACACCCAGCTACGCTGGGTTCATTTCCTCCACAGGGTTACAAAATCTGCTCCTAGGCCCCCATGTGACAGTCTTCAGCTGCAAGGGCAAAGCCTTGATTTGGTGGGCGGCTCTCAGGGCAGGAGAGCATTCGGGGAGTTCACTGTAACCTTACAAAGGAAGGGCAAGCCAACCTCCTCGCAGCTTTCTTGTGCATTTTGTCCTGCGTGCCATAAATACAATTTCGGTCCATAAAATCGGTGTGTGAAATACGGTTAGTCAGAGGACTTCCTGGCAAAGCAGCTCATAAACAAGCTTTCCTCACTTCCCTCTTATGAAGGCTCAGCTCTCCTCTGCTGTGCTGACTTCTTTGTTTCCCTCTTCTCTCCCTTATCCCCTGACTCCCATTAGTATCTGAGTCAGTCTAGTAAACATGTCGCCCCCGTGGCAGCCTCTCCAAACGCAGCAGGAAGATCAGGCTCTGGAGTGCACTCTTGACACATCTCCCGGGGATCCTTCCGCACTATTTGGGCAGTTTGTTTTGCTGTTGTTCCTCATTCACACATTGAGAAAGGTGGGAACAACTGGTCCATGTATTCAGCAGCTCGTTAGCACTGAATGGCAATAGGGTCTGTGGCGCTTCCTCTTCCCTTCTTCTCTTTCTCACTCATATCCTCCACGGACTTTAACCTTTGTAGCAGCAGTTTCCTGGCCCACATCTGCTGGTAGAAGGTGGGTACTTATCTAGGTCTCACCATCCTTTCTCTTTCACTGAAAAATACGCCCACTTTCCTGGATGCCAAGGTGGTCAGGCACCAGCACACACAGAGGATGCACCAACCACTGTGCATTGGTAGATGTGCACAGGCCCCACTGTCATCATCATGGCATTTACAGGCTCTACCAGTAGCCTTGCTGGCCCTGATCCACATATTTGTCTGGCTTCCTCGTTAGCACAAGGGATAAGTGTACGTAGCAGTTGGACCAGATAGAAGAGAGCTCCCAAAGCAGCCAGGAGAGATGTGTACTTATGAGTCATCTGCTCTTCGGTTGCTTCTAGTTGGCAGAAAAATAGCTCCGTACACACAGGGTTGTCCTGGAAATTTCCCTTCCTTGCTGCAGCCCCTGTCACTGAACCCGCTTAGATCCATGCTGGTGCCTTGGCCTCACCCCTTCACCTGGAGCGACCCCGGCCCCCACAGAGTTATATTTTAGCTACAAGGCTCTGCCCGTACCAGTTTGATTGCAGAGCTAGGACTAAGAGTTCTCAACCCTGTCCTCACCCCATTTGCCCTCCAGCTAGTCTCAGCCATGCTGGCAGCTGGGCTGGTTTGCAGCATTGCTTGAGGGTTCATTTCCTGGAAGCAAGAATTGTGAAGGCAGGAAATTCTCCAGATCACCCTACTTACATATTCAAATGGAGACGAAAACCTAGCAGGATTTTCTGGTAGCCCTGTGTTTCCTTTTCATTTCTGTTATCTTTCACTCTGCCTTGCTGTAAAACTGGCAAAACTCTGAATTGTCCTCACCTCGGCTTCTCAGCCCCCTCCCTTTCACTCTCACTGTCCTTTTTGAAGTCTTGAGCATCTCCTGATTTTCTCTGCACAGGAACCACCATATGTGATGTCTAGCAGCAGAGCCAAAGCCAAGCGCTTGCTGTTCTTGTCGAGTGACAGCCCAAGTGAGACACAGATGTTGAGCCTCATTTCCCACAGCCCAGTGGCTTTTGGACATTTTTCCAAGAGATTTGTTCCATCCTCTCCTCTTGCTCAAGCTCCCTTTTAACAACCCACTCGACTTAGCATGTCTTTTCTACAAACATCAATTCCCTTTTGAAGCTCTCAGTAAAGGCAGCGTTTGTCACTTCGTGGTCTGGGAGGAATTTGGGTAAATTGGACCGGAGACAAAAATATCTCTGTTCCCTCTCCCAGGAAGGTATCAGATTCCTGCATTTCATGGGCGTTTCTGCTCTGAGAAGGATCTCAGTAACAGTGGTGTTGTCAGGCTGCCCCTTCACATTGATTCCTGGCTCAACCACATCCAATTCACTCCTTAAAAAGACTCATTGCCATGGTTACTAAGTTCCAGCTGGAGGCTCAGGTGGGTCTCCATGTGGTCCTGCCCCTACTACGGCATTGTCATTAATAGCAAAGAGTATACATGACAAGCACAGAACTTGGGTCCACTGCCTGTGACGCTGATGCTCTCCTGATGGTTAGAGCCCACTGTCCTGTTTGGACTTGGCTCACTGTTGTGTCACAGTGCTGCCTCTGCAGGGACGTGGGAATGCAAAGCTAGAAATGGGAAGCAGAGGGGTTGGTTTGCATTTAAAACCCTGGTTTGGCCTCGCAGAAGCTGTAGGCAGAGGCAAAGACAACGGATTTTGGCCTACTCTGACCACTCCTCAGGGAATTGCATGTTGAGACCACCAAATACACTTCAAGAGAAGTGTGGCCAGCAGGTCGTGGGAGGTGGTTCTACCCCTCTGCTCTGCGCTCGTGAGACCCCACCTGGAGCACTGTGTCCAGCTCTGGAGTCCTCAGCACAGGAAGAACATGGACCTGTTGGAACGGGTCCAGCAGAGGGCCACAAAGATGCTCAGAGGGATGGAGCCCCTCTGCTGTGAGGACAGGCTGAGAGAGCTGGGGTTGTTCAGCCTGGAGAAGAGAAGGCTCCGGGGAGACCTTAGAGCAGCCTCCCAATATCTGAAGGGAGCTCCAGGAGAGCTGGGGAGGGACTCTTTGTCAGGGAGTGCAGTGACAGGACAAGGGGGAACGGTTTTAAATTGGAAGAGGGGAGACTGAGATGAGATCTCAGGAAGAAATTCTTTGCTGTGAGGGTGGTGAGAGCCTGGCCCAGGTTGCCCAGAGAAGCTGTGGCTGCCCCATCCCTGGAGGGGTTCAAGGCCAGGCTGGATGGAGCTTGGAGCAACCTGGTCTGGTGGGAGGTGTCCCTGCTCAGGGCAGGGGGTTGGAACTGGATGATCGTTAAGGTCCCTTCCAACTCTAACCATTCTATGATTCTATGAAACACATGCCTGGGCTCCAGGGGCGAGTGATTTTTCCACAGGCGCATCCCACTGTTTTCTTCCTCTCCCTGCACCGGAACAACTGGTAAGAAACTGCCCTTGTGCTGGGGTGCTAAGCACATGCCCCAGCCCCATGGAAAGAACCCTGGTGCTGCTGCCTCTTCCCATCTGCCAGCATCGCTGCAGGGGCAGTGGATTTCTAAGCCACATTCCTCCAAGGGAACTATGAAATTATTTCTGGCTTTGACCAAAGTTTTCTCTTCTGCGTGTCCCCGTCTGTGCTCCCCACCGTGCCGTGACCGCTCCGCCAGCCTGTTTTCAGCAGGTAGTGATAGCTGTGATGTGCCAGGAACCCTTGGCCGGTCGCTGGCGCATTTCTGAAGCCCTGTTGCCACGATACCGAACGCGGAGCAGATGTTTATTTCCACAGAGATGGCTTTGATTCCTTTTCAACTTTTCTCTCGAGCTGCCATGGTGTGTGAATACTCCTTCCCAGGAGCCAAGCGCTGTCAGAGCCCAACAGGCAGGCATTGTGGCTGCAGCCAGCGCAGAGGGGAATGGGGTTGGGAGGCAAGTGGCAGGGTGACACAAAGCAAGCTGGTGGCCCTGGCCACTCAGGAGGGATGGCTGAGGCTCTGGGAAGACTGGCGGAAGACGGGTGGGCATGCATATGTCTGTGCACACGCGTGTGTCTGTGTGCACATACACACACGTTCGTTTTGGTGCTGGAAGCCTGGTGAGGATGGGGAAAAGCAGTGTCCTGCTCACAGCTGGTGCTCCCAGGACTTCAGGTCTCTGTTTCCTCCCAGTTGCCTTCATCAAACCCTCGCTGCCTTGCTGCAGACTGGGACCAGTGTGGCAGGGGGTTGAGCTGATGAGACCATCCTCCTCTTCAGAGCATAGGCCAGGCGCCAAAAAATATTGAAGATGTAGTAGAAAAGGTAAGGATATGCCTTTCTTTAGGACAATAGTTCCACATGAGAACTCAGTTACACTTGCTTCTGGCCTTTCCGTGTCTTTCTTTTTAAAAGTCATTATAAAGAAGAGCTGTTAATTGTGAATTTGCAACAGCATATAGCACCGAGAAAACTGTTGTCTCAACCTATGAAGAATTATAACTTTTAGATTCATGGCTGAATTTGTGGCTATGAGCAACATGACCTAGTTGAAGATGTCCCTGCGCATTGCAGGGGGGGTGGACTAGATGACCTTTAAAGGTCCCTTCCAGCCCTAATAATTCTATGAGTCTATGAGAAGAGATACTACTTCTTCCTGAAATTATTTTTTTCTCTTTTCGTTTCCCCTTTCATTTCCTTCCTAGTTTTCCAGTTGGAATCTTTAAAAAAGTATCTCTTTCTTTTCTCTCTTCTCTCTCTCCTTTAACCCATCTCGTCTCTTTCTTTCTCCCCACCCTTCTCTTGGTGGTGGCAGAGTCGGGTACCGGGAGCAGCCTGCCCCGAACCCACCCAGCCCGGAGCCCTGCCCACAGCTCCTTTGGAGTGGGTGCTTTAAGAGTACAGGGGTTCCACCAGAACCAGCTTCTTGTTGCTGCTCCCTTATATAGAAATGTTTTCAATTCTATAAATACTGCATGCATTTCACTAAAAAAAATATATTAAAAAAAAATAAAAAAATGTGTTTTATCAGCTCTGCGAAGACGCTGTGCTGGTGGGGGTGGTGTTTTGTTTGCCCACTGGCAGGGCCTCTCACTCACTTCCTTCACCCCTTCCACTGCTGTGAGCAAACTATTTTTGGTATTCCAAGAGCACAAGCTTTGCTGAAATTTTGGGTTCCTGCTAGGGGGAAAATAGGGAAATAGTAGGAAAGATTTATTTAAAAGAATAAAATATATTTGCAAGCAGGGAGGAGACTATACGAGAACATTAATTTGAGAAGATCAATGTTCTGTGATGTTGAACTACTGAATTGGATATAATTATACATAAATATATATGTGTGTGTATGGTTTATTTTACACATGGAAGTGTAAGTAGAGTATATTTGTAATAAAGAGGTCAGAAACACAACACTAACCCCATCTCACTTACATTGCAATATTGGAAGCACAGGACCATCCTACAGAAGACGACCTTCTTTAAGCCAAATACTATATTGAAATAAAAAGTTCAGTATCAAGGATCTTTTTGTGATAAAGGTGGAAAGTTTGCCCTTGAACTTGTGAACAATCTCAATTTATCATAATCCTTAGTCACGTAGTGACTCACCATTCACCACACTGGTACAATACACATTCACTGTTAGCTTAGTACCTGCGTAAAGACAACTTACTGATTTTTTTTTTTTTTTCCTGTTATGAAGAATTAAAGATTATGTCAAGGAAGAACTCCCGGGAAAGAAATGAAACCATGCTGCAGACTTATCTGGTACCACGGGTACAAGTCTACTTGTCCTGCTCACATGGCAGGACATCTCATCCTCCCATCTCAGGTGCGTACTGCTTGACCAGATGTTGACCTTCCAGGGTGAAACTCCAACACGAGCACAACCCGACCGTGCCAGAACAACGCCAGCTCATCTCCAGCTGGAGCCGATGGCAGAGGCTTGGGGAAGCACCTGAGAACTGAGCGAACAAGGGCAATGCTTGCACTTGCCTGGGGGGGTTTGCAGCTCACATACTTCCTCAACAAGAGGTGCTAGTTTTATAAACAGGATTTCCCAATGTTGTTGCTTTTCTTCTTCCATTAGATTGTCCAGTCACTTTTGGCCTGTAGCAAGGAGTTCACCAGCTTAACTATACCCTGTGTGAAGAAGTGCTTACTTTTGTTTGTTTTGAGCTTGGCACCTGCTTGTTTGATTTAATGATCCTCAGTCCTTGCATTGAAGGAGATGGTGAACCGGTGTCCCTCACCCACTGTTTCCATCCTAGGCATTTACCTCAGCCTGATTATTTTCCTTAAAAGTGCAGGAAGTGTCAATTAAGAAATAGTTCTGCCATTTCTAAGAAGATTGCAGGAAGATACATCATTTTGCCCTGCTAAAATACATCATTTTGCCCCCTTGCTTTTGAGGGAGGTTGTGGAATGTGGTAAAGCCATTACCCTTGTGTCAAGAGCGTGCCATTGTCTCCTGGAGAACATGGAGTTGGCCATGTTATGTGACAGTCATCTCCATTTGTGAATACCGGCAGACTTTTGGCAGCTGAATTCCCTAAATAATCCATTTGTGCTGAAGGAGCTCCTTGCTCTCCCTCCCACAGAATAACCTGGCTGTATCCTCTAAGGGAACCCAGAGCTGCAGAAGGCTTTTGCCAGCCAGTTCTCCTGGTGGCACAGGGCTGCTGTTACCATGCTGGGACCAAGGGGAACCTCTGCTTTATGTCCTGGCACTCCGTGGTACGTGCCTGGGCTGGAAACAGCCACGCCAGGTCACGGAGGCAACAAGGAAGGTCAGATGCTGCAGAAGCTGGAGAATGAGAGGAGGCAAAGAGGATGGATATAGGGCATGCGAAGGAAAGTGCTGGGCAGAAGCAGATGTACTGTCACACTGTGTCTAGTCCAGCTGCAAGGGTTTATGATTTTAAGTGATTAACTGGATACAGGAACATGAAATTTGTAATATGGGATTGACAAGAGCTACAGCTATCTCCCACGTTAATGAGCATCAGCAGCTTCTGGTGGCAGTGCTGGAAATTCTGCAGCTGCTGAATAAGTTGTCTCTAAGACAAAGTGATTTCCCTCATGCCCATGAATCAGAGATTGATTTATGTCAAAGAACTGAGAAATTGTAGCCTTGCAAAAACATTTTCATTCTTCCTTTTACATCTCTGGCGTTCTCATTCATAAAATTAATATGCAGCCCTTTCTTCCCAATCCCAGTCAACTTTTAACCTCCACAACATCTTTGGCAAGGTGTTTCAAATGTAAAAACTTGAAAGGCATTGGGTTTTACCGTTTTGGGATGCCGTATTCCACATTTACGGGATGACGCGTTAGCTGTGCTGTTTGTATTGATAGAAAGGCGCGAGGAGGAGAATTGTGGATCATCACCACGAGGCCGAGCCAGCACTGCACCGGCCAGCTGAACTCCGCAAAGGCACCAGAGGGTTTAAAATACCCAGATCCACCCTGATACACGGAAACTGGGCATCACGTTTCCTGGACAGATGTGTGAGTCTAGTGGAGTCTTTCCTCATGGTGAGTTTGCATCAGCTCTGCTGGAACCAAATCAGATACCTGCTCCCTCCCTCAGCCCAGCAAGTCGCTGTCAGGAGTCCCCAGAGTTCCCAGCTGTAAGACACAGTATTTTTCTGTTTAGCAGCGTAAGTAATTACATTTTCTTCATTTATGTTTGGAAGTTTGAGAGACATTTCTACCACTTTTTGTGGTAGGTCTAAACCAGCTAACGTGGCACAGGCACTCTCAAAGAGCCCAGTGTTTTCATTAGCTCCCTGCAGTCTTCTGATGTAAAAATAATTATATTTTCACACCGGCAACACAAAAATAGTAGTTAAACACACGAAACAGTAGAAGGTCTGACTTGGGTCACATCGCTACTGCGGGGCCCTGTGAGCTGTCCTAAATGAATTGTAGACCTGTTTTAAGGCTTTGAAAACAGCAGCAACTGGTATTTACAGGGCGGGATGCGAGGGGGCAGGGAAGGTCTTTCATAGGGCAATATCAGCAACTGACCATCTGACTTTCTCAATGCACAAATTAGAACTTGCTAATTACAGAGTGGCATACAATATTACAAGTCTTTTCTTAGTTGTTGTGGTGCCAGCCTACCTCGCTGCACAGCCTGGCTCGATGATTCAGGTGTTACGTGACCGGCTGATTACTTAAGATTCCCTGACAGATCTTCCTCCCCGGCGTCGCTCTCCCTATCACCCAGGGCTTTCTGAGAGAGGATGGCAGAAATAAGTCTTGCCTTTTTTGCTGGACATTTTCCTTAGTGTTGTCCCTGCAGTTTTCTTGGCCAATCTGCCATGGGTGGGAGATAACTACAGATAGAATCACCAGGGAGAACAACGCATCGCACACACAGCGATTGTCCTGCTCTAACTATTTAAATAAATCTATTGCAGTCCCTGCTGCATGCAAGTCAGAAATGCGTAAAAGGCCAAAAATCTCAGTATATGGCCCCAAACAGGAAGTGTGGACTGGGAACTGGTAGTCTCTCTGCTACAAAGTAAACAGGTGCCTCCAAGAGGAAATATGTGTGGGAGAGTATAAAATCCAGACCAGGCTGAGATAACCGGTTAGCGGGATGCGGGGGAGATAACTCAAGGTAAGGAATGGATAGAGAAAGAAAAGCAGAGCCTCAGAGCCAGAAGAGGAACAAAGGGATGGTAGTGCATTGCCAGCAGGAAACAAAAATCCTCCAATTTCATTTGTCAGGATTTTTTCAGGGGTCATGTTCTGAAGATTATTAAGAGGTAAGAGGAGAAGCAATTTAGCTGTGTTTGAGCAGGACAAACCGGGCAGGACTGAGAAGTTCCATGAGTGGATGTTAATCCATTTATTTACTGAACCACTGTACACAATTAAGAAAGCTTTTTTTCAGTAGAAATCTCCCTTTCTTCCCAAATGTTTATTAACAAAAAATATATTTAAATTTAAGTATACAGTATAAACTTTCAAAAACTACTTACTTACCTTAAATATCCCACGCAATAAAATCATCTCCTTATAGGTAACTTAGACATATAACTATCACATAGAAGCCTTTTAAAGCTGTGAAAAACCAGCATTTTAAAAATATTATTTTTTAAAAGGTGCTGAAGAAAGTAAATATTTTAATAACAGGGAAGGCTCAACAGACTGGCAAGTTGGAAAAAAAAAATATTCCAGCGTGAGCCATGAGTCTGTCCTTAACTAACATCACTGTGAGTTTGTTTTTTGGTTCAAACCACAGTGAGTTAAGGATGGAAAGACTGCCTAACTTCGAAATTCTTGGCTTTCGCCTGCGTTAGCACAACCTTACCTTAAACAGAGGTGTTTTGTGTTCCTCGCCACAGCGCAGTACTTCTCTGAGTCCTCAGGGAGGGAGACCGCCTTCCGTCACATCCTTTCCGAAGGGACCCACCCTCTGAACAGGGCAGCTCTGATATGGCCAACAATCCAACATCTCCAGCTTACCTTAATGTTTTCCTGTCTTTTAGACCCATAAACCTGTGAATTTGAGAGAAGTCCCTGCATACCCACGAGGATATTTGTGGCGGGCCCACGTGGTTTCTTCGTTCTTGCTCAGAAGGGTGAGGGGAAGACCAGCGGTGATAAAAGATGTCATTTTTAGCTTTAGCTGGCAAAACTTTCATGTACAGGAATGTGAATCACACACATGAATAGGTGACTCATGGCTGAATGGGAAAAATGTCACCCGAAAACACTGTTATTTCCTCCTCCCCAGGCCCTGGCAGATCGTGTGGGGCAGCCCACTGGGGAGGAAGGTGGTGGTGGGGGACAGCAGCGTGGGTCTGGGGGGTCCCGTGGCAACTGGGACAGGGCAGGCGGGGAGCTGGTCCAGGGGGTGGGTGTTAATCCTCCAACCACCCCAAAGAGGGAGCTGAACCCCCATATCCGCACGGGACTTGCCCACACGGCTAGCTGCCAGGAGTGCCCCGAGATGAGCGGGCACCCCCTCTTTGTGTGCTAAAGCAACTGAGAGAGCTGGGGTTGTTCAGCCTGGAGAAGAGAAGGCTCCGGGGAGACCTTAGAGCAGCCTTCCAATATCTGAAGGGAGCTCCAGGAGAGCTGGGGAGGGACTCTTTGTCAGGGAGTGCAGTGACAGGACAAGGGGGAACGGTTTTAAATTGGAAGAGGGGAGATTTAGATTGGATACCAGAAAGAAATTCTTTGCTGTGAGGGTGGTGAGGCACTGGAACAGGTTGCCCAGAGAAGCTGTGGCTGCCCCATCCCTGGAGGNTGGATGGGGCTTGGAGCAACCTGGTCTGGTGGGAGGTGTCCCTGCCCAGGGCAGGGGGTTGGAACTGGATGATCTTTAAGGTCCCTTCCAACTCTAACCATTCTATGATTCTATGAAGTCTTATGAGTGTACCTCTGCTTTATTGACTATATATTGCAGACTAATTATTTAAGTAGATTAACTCCTGTGAGTTTACCTCTGTATCCTGAATACCACGGAATAAGGAAATCTTGTTTTGTAACATCTATGAGAAAGACACAGATTCATGGCACAAAGCACAGGCCAGTGCCTGTTGGAAAGAACCTGCAGTATTGCTTCAGCTACTGGTCTTTGCTTATCTCCCTCGCAATGTTTTAAAGCAGAACAAACATGTCACTACACCCTTCCTTGGGCAGGAGTGAAAGGTAACTCCAGTAGAACAGAAAAACACCACCGCTTCCGCAGTAATCATTTGAAAGAACATCCCGTTGCAGGCAAGAAATGCAATTTGGTGCAGTGGAAATGGAGATAGCCCCTTCCTCGGTGCTGGGGCAGAGCAGCCCTGGTGGAGCAAGGGCAGGAGGGGGTCCAGCATGGGGTGCCGTGCTGAGGATGGCACCCCCGGGCTCCTCTGCACCTCCTGCCAATGGGGTTTGGGTGTTTCCACGTGCAGATGGCACCGCTGTGGGGTTCTGTGTGTTCATGAGTGCAAGAGCCATGCTGCGGGCAGGGGAGACATCTGCTGCCAGGTCCCCTGTGGAGCCATCCTGCCTCTAGAGCCAAGGCAGCATCAGCACTCCCTCCCCCACCCCAGCACGCCTGAATCACGGAATCACAGAACTGTTGGAGTTGGAAGGGTCTTACTTCTTGCAGAGAAGATCAAAATAACCCCTGAGAGCTGCCACAAAGATGAGCAAGTGGAAAGGTCCCAAGGGAGTGAGAACACTCAAGTTCAGCTTTCATATGGAGGCAAAGAAATGACAGTTTTAGTTCCTTTTGCCATCCCCCAGAGGGAGGCATGATCCGTTTTCCCCCAGTGTGGGGGCTACGTGCTCCTGCCCAGTGCCCAGGCGATGGGGGACATTGCACCCACCCCACGGCAGAGCATGGAGCACCTCGTTGGGGGCTGCCTCCGAACCTCACCACAGCCAGCTCTTGTCTTCAGTGCAGCACTCTGCTTCGAAGCAAAACCAAGGGAATTTCAGCCAGACGAAACATTTCTCCCATATTTTTGAATCTACAGCTTTGGTCTTCTGCTTTTTTTTATTCACTGCCACCCAGTTAATTTATAACCTCTCTGATACAAGGTCCTGCTCTGGGGGATTCCCTGCAGACTGCTGCACACCAGGAGTTCAGGGGCTGCTGCAGAAACCCCCGGCCAGTGGAGCTCCTAGTTTTGCCCCTTGGCTGCCGGTGTCGGAGCATCCCCGGGTTGTGGAGCATCCCCCAGCTGTGGAGCATCCCCTGGTTGTAGAGCATCCCCCCGGTTCTGGAGCATCCCCCAGCCAGAGCCGCCCGGTGTCGAGGCATCCCCCAGTTGTGGAGCATCCCCCAGGTGTGGAGGATTCCCCGGCAGGAGCCACCCTGTGTCGGAGCATCGCCCCAGTTGTGGAGCATCCCCCGATTGTGGAGCATCCCCCAGCTGGACCAATGTCGGAGCATCCCCCGGTTGTGGAGCATCCCCCGGCTGGAGCCTTCTGCAGCCGCTGAGCTCACGGTGGGGCCCAAGCGCCACCCTCTGGGGACACTCCAGCGGCCACCCTGGCCTCCCCCTGCTCCCCTCGGCCACCCTGCTTCACCCCACCGCCACCTGATGGGCCTGTGCTTCTCTTCTCCAGCACCCCTCAACTCTGCGTTGAGGGGCGCCCAGCCCTCTGCCAAGCAGCAGTTGCCGTGGCTGGTGCCACCCCGCAGCGACATGGGGCTGGAGCGTGTCTCAGAGGAGAGCCACCAAGCTGGTGAGGGGTCTGGAGAACAAGTCCTACGAGGAGAGGCTGAGGGAACTGGGCATGTTTAGTTTGGAGAAGAGGAGGCTGAGGGGAGACCTCATTGCCCTCTACAACTCCCTGAAAGGAGGGTGGAGAGAGGTGGGGGTTGGCCTCTTCTCCCAAGGGAATCATGACAGGATCAGAGGAAATAGTCTGAAGTTGGGGCAGGGGAGGTTTAGATGAGATCTTGGGAAGAATGACTTTGCTGAGAGGGTGGTCAGGAACAGCCTGCCCAGGGAGGTGGTGGAGTCCCCATCCCTGGAGGTACTTAAGAACTGTGTAGACGTGGCACTGCAGGGCGTGCTCTAGTGCCCAAGGTTGTTGGGTTGTGTCTGTTTGTGGGGGTTTTGTTTTGGTTTGGTTTGGATTTTGTGGTTGGACCGGATGATCTCAAAGGTCCCTTCCAACCATGAAGATTCTGTGATTCTGGGTGTGGGATGGGGCTCCAGCACCCTGGCACCACCGGCTCCCAGACAACTCTCTCGCCTTGGCAAAAAAAAAAACAGGTTTGCTGACGGCCTTGCCATGCTCCAGAGCTGAGCCCTTTGTGCAGCAGTCACTGGGCTGTGTTGGTTGTGGCCTCCCTCCTTGCATGGCCATGTGCGGGCACCGATGGCACAGGGGTACTCAGGACAATTGTTGCTATGATTTGAGAAACCCACAGCAATTAATTGCCATTTAGACAATTATTCCCTCACCCCATGAGCCCTCCCCACCCGGGAAACAGAATCAGGGAAAAACAAGGAAACAAGAGGATAGAAATATAAATAGATTTAGTAGAATAGCACTACATAATTAACATTAATAACACTAAAGAACCAATATTGATCCCAATATAAAATCCACAAGGCCCATCCCCAGCCCGTTCCCCAGCAGAAGCCCTGCCCTCCCCGCAGGGACAGCCCATGTGGGACCCTGCGAGCGCCGCGGCTCCGGGAGGAAGGGAAGGGCTCAGGGCTCCGGCACCGGGGCAAGGAGTTCTCTGGATCCCAGCCATCGAGGGGGAGAGAGAAACTCCTCAGCAAACTTTCTAATGGATATTGAATGTGCTGTTCATGGTATGAAATAACCCCGTTGGCAGCTTGGGTCAAGTGCCCGGGTCTTGCTCCTCCTCGTCCCCTCACCTGGGGACCTCCCCTCACCGAGACCTTGAAACCCGCACCCCAGAGCTGGTCAGAAAGTAAATATTGTCACAAATTCTGACACCAGAGCCTTCTAAAAGTGCAGTTTTCCCAAGCATTAGAAGAGAAATTAGTGCTGTGTCACTCAAACCAGGACAATAGTGCATTTAATCACAGCCACGCTGGCCCCAGGACACTTCAGCAGAGCCAGGTCAGGCTGGCCGTGCTCTGGCAAAGAAGCCTGGCCCTGCCGGTACACAACAAGTTTGCCAACGTAGCCCACGAGCCCGGCCACTGGCCATCGCCCTTCCACCTCTGATGCTTCTGGGCAGAGCACCAGCCTGTCCTGACGTGCACCCAGCCCCACCACGAGGACACCATCGACCAGTACACAGCACTTTGTCTGGAATATCTGTCTCTACCGATCGCTGTGCAACCCTGTGTGGTCAGCAAAATACTGCAGACACCGGTTATATTCCTCTTTTATAGAGTGAGACTGTGTCCTGGTTTGAGGTAAAACAGAACTAATTTTCTGTTCAGTAACTTTACCTCTTTTAGCTGGGCCTCTTCTAACGAACTAAACTCCGAAATTAACAGCATATTGTTCAGAAACTGTTCACTCTCACAGTGACAAGACCTGATTATACCAAGGGATGGGGAGCAGAGAGGCCCCTGCTTATACTTATTGCTGTAACAACCAGGGGCAGGGGAATTTGTTATTTGCCCCGTTGGAGGGTCGGAAGCGGAAAAGCGTAGAGGGGTCACCCCTGTGGGGAGGAGCGGAC
>QJSC01027313.1:117123-201443 GCA_003697955.1 Calidris pygmaea | reverse complement strand
TGGTGAGGCCACACCTCGAGTATTGTGTCCAGTTCTGGGCACCTCAATACAAGAGAGATCTGGAGGTGCTGGAGTGAGTGCAGAGGAGGGCAACGAAACTAGTGAAGGGCCTGGAAGACAAATCATACGAAGAGCGGCTGAAGGAGCTGGGACTGTTTAGTATGAGGAAGAGGAGGCTGAGGGGAGACCTCATCACTCTGTACAACTACTTGAAAGGACACTGTAGAGAGGTTGGGGCTGGTCTCTTCTCACAGGTAATTAACGATAGAACGAGAGGGAACGGTTTCAAGCTCCAACAGGGTAGGTTTAGATTGAACATTAGGAAGGAATTTTTCACTGAAAGAGTGGTCGGGCATTGGAATAGGCTGCCCAGGGAGGTGGTTGAGTCACCGTCCCTGGATGTGTTTAAGGGACATTTAGATGAGGTACTGAGGGATATGGTGTAGGGGAGGACTTTGTAGAGTAGGGTAGATGGTTGGACTCGACGATCCCAAGGGTCTCTTCCAACCTCAATGATTCTATGATTCTATGATTCTATGATTACCTATATATGTACATAATACACAATGCACTGACTATTAACTTCATGCTTCTGCTTACATGTGCTTTGAACACAGGCTTGCTCAGGTGGCCTGGGCTAAAGATTTAACGCAGGAAGGGTCTCATCCCTGTTTCAATTGGAAATGTATGTTATAAATGAGAAAAGGCTACAAAAGATATATAAAATGCCAACTGTTTGATGCCATCCCTTGCTTCCCCAGACTTGTGTACTTTGTATGTTCAGGCCTTTCTCTTCACTTGGTTGTCTTTTCTGGGTGAAAAGACATATGTTGCATTATAAGCTCGTGTTAAAGCTTTATGAGCGCTCAAGAGGGGACTGAAAAACGAGAGGGAGATTTCCATGGTGTGCTATGGAGGGCAGAGAAATTACATCTGGCCCAGGAAATGACTGGGGAGCAACCCTTGGTGGAGGTATGCATGCTTCAATCTTGGGGTGTCTTTATGTCCGCGTTTTGAGACAGGACTCTGGGAAAGGTTTTTGGTCCAACCCAGCAATGTCTGTTCTTGTGCTTATGTAAGGCCCAGGCTGGGCCTTACCTGTTCATCCTGATGAGCTCAGAGCACAGGATCTGATACAGCAATTTGGGATTACCACCTGAGACCTGACCTCTTGAGAGAGCCTGGCCAAGCTTGGGCTTCTTTGTTACTGTGTCCAGTGCTGGGATCCCTAGTTCAAGAAGGACAGGGAACTGCTGGAGGGGGTACAGCGAAGGGCTAGGAAGATGATGAGGGGACTAGAACATCTCTCTGATGAAGAAAGGCTGAGGGACTTGGGTCTTTTTAGTCTGGAGAAGAGAAGACTGAGGGGGGATCTGATTAATCTGATCCTAATACATACTAAAGGGTGGGTGTCAGGAGGACGGGGTCAGTCTTTTTTCAGTGGTGCCCAGGGACAGGACAAGAGGAAATGGGCACAAACTTGAATATAAGAAGTTCCATCTAAACATGAGGAGAAACTCCTTCACTTTGAGGGTGTCAGAGCCCTGGCAGAGGCTGCCCAGAGAGGTGGTGGAGTCTCCTTCTCTGGAGACATGCAAACCCCGCCTGGACATGTTCCTGTCTGGCCTAAGTGGACCTGCTCTGACAGGGGGTTGGATTGCATGATCTGGTGTCCCACAGTACAGTCCCCGTACTGGGACACCTTTTCTTTAACATCTTAATCAATGATCTGGACAAGGGGATCGAGTGCACCCTCAGTAAGTTCGCAGACAACACCAAGCTGGGTGGCAGTGTCGACCTGCTGGAGGGTAGAGAGGCTCTGCAGAGAGATCTGGACAGGCTGGATCGATGGGCTGAGACCAACGGGATGAGGTTCAACAAGGCCAAGTGCCGGGTCCTGCACTTCGGTCACAACAACCCCCTGAAGGGCTACAGGCTGGGGGAAGGATGGCTGGAGAGCTGCCTGGCAGAAAAGGACCTGGGGGTGTTGGTCGACTGTTGGCTGAACATGAGCCAGCAGTGTGCCCAGGTGGCCAAGAAGGCCAATGGTATACTGGCCTGTATCAGGAACAGCGTGGGGAGTAGAACCTGAGAGGTGATTGTCCCCCTGTACTCGGCACTGGTGAGGCCCCACCTCGAGTGCTGGGCCTGGTTTTTGGCCCCTTACCACAAAAAAGACATTGAGGCGCTGGAGTGAGTCCAGAGAAGGGCAACGGAGCTGGTGACGGGTCTGGAGAGTAAGTCTTGTGAGGAGAGGCTGAGGGAACTGGGGTTGTTCAGTCTGAAGAAGAGGATGCTGAGGGGAGACCTTATCGTGATCTGTAACTACCTGAAGGGGGGGTGTAGAGAAGCAGGGGTTGGTCTCGTCTCCCAAGTCACAGGAGATAGGACAAGGGGAAATGGCCTCAAGTTGCGCCAGGGGAGGTTTAGATTGGATATTAGGAAACATTTCTTCACGCAAAGGGTTATCCAGCATTGGAATAGGCTGCCCAGAGAAGAGGTTGAGGCACCATCCCTGGAGGTGTTCAAAAGGCGGGTTGACATGGTCCTCAGGAATATGGTTTAGTGATTTTTATTTTTTATTTCTTATTTATTTTTTTGTCAGAGTTAGGTTGATGGTTGGACTAGATGATCTTAAAGGTCCCTTCCAACCGAGACGATTCTATGATTCTATGGTCTCCAGCAGTTCCCTTTCCTTTTTGATCTGGGGAACACAGAACTGGACACAGTACTCCAGATGGGGCCTCCCCAGGGCAGAAGAGGACGATGACTTCCCTTGACTTGCTGGTCGCACTCTTCTTGATGCCCCCCAGGATGCCATTGGCCTTCTTGACCACAAGGGCACGTTGCTGGCTCATGGCCATCCCGTTGTCCACCAGGACTCCCAGGTCTGTTCCTTCAGAGCTGCTCTCCAGCAGGCCACCCCCCAACCAGCATATTCTATGCTTCATTCCTGGAGCCCCGCTGCGTGGATACTACAGTAGCTGCTGCCACCCCCTCATCATGCTTCCCCCTCCCCCCTCCTCTTTTTAATGATTAAATGATTGCATTTGGTAAAGGCACAATAGGAAAAAAAAAAAAAAAAAATTAATAGAGGCTCCTTCCTCCCCTCCTGAGCGGGGCAGCGGCACAGAGGCATCTGTGTGTGTGTTTAATGGGTTCAATTTCCTTTCCCTGCCATGGCTTGGTGGCCGACAAGGGAATGCAGCAAGATGGTGGTTACTGCTGCTTTATTGAACGGGACCCCATGAACGCTCACCTGGGGATAACAGGAGCAGTGCCCAGGCTTCCGTCGCCTCAGCATCTGTGCTCGTGGCCAAGGGCAAGTGTTTCTTTGGGAGGGATCTCCCCCCCTCTTTTCTCTCCTCTCTTTCCCCCCCGCCCGCCCCCCGTGACTCCCTCAAAGCAGCGGGACTGGCACAAAGGATGCTGGCGAACTGGATGTGCTGGAAAAGCAGAGCTCCTGGAACGCTCCTTGGAGCGCCATAAACGTGTGCCGAAGGAAATTAATTGAATGCTGTGTTTCGAAGGAAATAACAATAACAATAATAACGCACATCCCTAGCAACTGGAGAGGGAAAAGATCTATGCGGTTCTTTCGTCCCTTCTCTGCCAAGGAATGATTATTCTCTTCTCCAGTTAGTGCCACAGTCGTCAGGCAGAGATTTTGAAGAGGGGAGGTGCTTTTCCAAGGGCAGGTAGGTGCTACCATCAGAAGAAGAGGCATGACCCTTTTACACGTTTCAGCAGAGGTGCTGGAGGTGGGGGGGTCACAGCAGTGCCCATCTTTAGAGTCAGCAGTCCTGGTACACGATGGCCATGAGAACCACAAAGGTGGACTTGGAGCTCACCCAGGGCACATGGGCAGCACAGCAGATACACTGCAAGGTTGGAGTGGCTCTGCTGGCACGGACTGATGTCTCGTGCCGGCTCTCTGCTTGGGGTGCTTTTGAGGCCAACAAGCTGTTTTTTCATAAATTAACTTCAGATCCCACATGCGTGCAGATTTTCACCCACTGGTTGAGCTGCCATCCTCAAGTCTGTTTTCTCTGATTCAGCCATCCAGCTACCACTGGGCTGTGAGAACCCAAGTGATTTCCCCAGTATCTAGGCAGGGATCAACATCCAGCCATATGTGGTTCTCCTCTCAGTCCCTTGCATGATACTTTCTTCATACAGGACCCCAGACAAGCCCTGAGCTGAGATGTCACTCCACGTTCAGAAGCTGATGGGCAGTCCTTCCACTCCTGGAAAAGGAGGCTTGGAGGAAACAGGTGACCACTGTCACCACAGGAGGCCATGGGACCCGCTTGGAAGAGCTGTGCACATTGGGGATGGGACCCGATATAAAGGATGGTCTTCAAGCTGGGGCTCACGGGATATAACCGAGGAGCGGGAGGTGTCTGACCAAACAAGTGTCTATGACTCGGTTGGGCCAAACCCAGCTCTTCCCTTGAAACCCCTACAGCTGCTTTGCCTCTCTGCACCTTCACTCCCCATTTATAAAGAGCTGATGAGAATATGCCTCTGCTCTATCACACCGAGGCTTCATTCATTAATACTTACAAAAGGTTTTGAGATCCTCAGATGGCCAGTGCAAGAGAAGTAATTATTTATTAACAGCCTCCGTGAAGGTGTGGGCAGCCATATTACATCTCTCCTNGTATTTCTTACACCGGAGATAAAAGAGTTGATACCTAGGGACTTCACCAGCAGTCCCCGAGACCATAACAGAGGCGGAGAAGTGTCCCTGTTAAATTCTCCGTGGGAAGGTGCTCGGGGAAGGTTGGGGTGATGGAAGCAGAGGGTAGCATGCTGCTCTCCCCCCTTGGCATCCTTCGGCTGCTGGTGACGCTTTGCTCTCGGCCAAGTTGGCGATGGCCAAGCGCAGCGAGCATCCCTTCCCGGATTTCTCCCAGGCTGGTGTCCTACCCATCCCTTCCGGACACCCCCTACCCCAAAAACCACCCCATGCCCTCCGCAGGTGTGTGGGACCACCTCTTGCCTCGGTCCCCCATCGCGCTCGCCGGGGAGATGCGGCGAAACGCCGGGCCTTTGCCATTAAGCGCCTTCCGTCTCCTTTTCTTTTGTTAAAGCCAAATGGAACAATGTAATTAGCTTGTTACAATTAAAGTGACTCGACTGGATAAATTGTAATCACCCAGACTGAAGTTAGGCATCCCTGCAGGTCCCGGCCAGAGCAGCTGAGCTGCCTCATTTGCATAATTAAAATATACAAATGATAATGGATTTTGTACTCAATTTCCAGCGGCTGTAAATTCGAGAAACTATGAAATTAGAATAACTGAGATGGAGCCCGCCTTGAGGTAATGAGGATGACAAGTTTTGACAGTAGGGGTGTTTATAACACTAGTTTCTCGCTGCAAAATAAATAAGTACAAAAAAGATTAGACAGTGATATTAGTTAATAGTTCCACGGGCAGTGGGGAAAGGAGATAGACTGGTGATTACCTCTGCAAATTTACGCTGCCTTTTTGACAAGCTCTCTCCTAACCTTAGGGGACACCTTTCGCCTGATTATGAGAAATTGAGAATGAATTAAATGCATAAAAAGGGTTGTCACAGATAGACAAACTAAAGGAAAAGAAATGAAATTAGTCTTGCCATTTTAGCTCGCCGCAGGAGGAGGGGGGGAAGAGGGAAGGGGAAAAGGCTGGGAGAGAGGTTTCAGCATTCCCGCAAGGAGGAAATAGAGAGATCGAGCGGTCCTGAATCAAGGCTGATTTTGAAAAAAATGGAAAACCCCTGGGATCCCAGGTGAAAATAGAATAAAAATATTTTGGGGTAGATAATGTCTTGGCCAGGTCAGCTCCAGGTTCTGTCTGGGACCAAACTGTGATTTTCCATCAATGTGTTTTTTGTCTTTTTTTTTTTTTTTCCTTTTAATTTCTCAGCAAATATTTTCTGGCTCCATTTTTAAGGTTCTGGTTTTCCTGAGAACCTCTCAGAGTTGGAAATCTGGGCTGAGCAGGGAGTGGCCAGGTGGCACGCCATCTCTTTGACTTCTCTTTGCACAATCCTCCAAAATCACAGTATTTTTTAACAAATAGAAACACAAACATAAGCTTGTTCACAAATGTTTTGCAAATCCAAGCTAAAAAATGAGTGTTTCCATTTTCATCAACTTTTCCCCTCATCCAAAAGAATTAATTAACAATTGAATGTAGTTACTAATGACTTTTTGTGACTTTTCTCGCTCTTGGTGGGACATTCAGGAGCACGAGGAGCAGTTACCTGGTGACACCAAAGTGATGAGCAGCAGATGACCCTGGAAAGGTATGAAAGAAGGGAGTGGAGGGCTGGAGCCAGGACTGCTTGTGGTGTGCAGGATTCTCCTGCTTCCGACTCCCATGAACTGACCCTTGCATATGCTGATTTTGCTCTTTTTTCCCCTTTTTTGCTCCGATGGGAACCGCCAGCGCTCAGCTGAAATGGAAATCCCAATCTGATAGAGGGCTGGATTTTCCTTGGGATAAGAAAAAAAAAAGGTAATTTCCTTGTTCCAGAGTGAGAATATCAAAGAAGAACTAGTTAGGAGGAAAGCTGGTACGGTGTGGGTGATGTTTTCCTTGGGTCTGTGCAGAGGCATGGAAGGGATTATGGATGTACAGGAGCACTGAGGACCAAACCTGCCTTGCAAGGAAAGAGCAATGATGGCTCTGCTATCCATCCTCCTTCTCTAGGATCCCTGGGAGCTGAGGGCATGGCTTAAAAACATTTAAATCCTTGATACTCCGATGATATTCTAATGATATCATTGACATGCTGCAAAGAAGGTGGAAAAAGGTGCAGGAAGACAAGAGGGGAGGAAAAGGGGGAGAAACAGGGAAGAAAAGGAGGAAGAGAGTAGAGAGGAGAGGGAAGAAGGAATGGGTGCCTGAAATGAGTGCCTGAAAAGCAAAGGGAGCAGACGCGCAGGGAGAGATGGGCTGGGGGCCTGCAGGGATCCACAGGCACCCACCACCACCCACAAGTCGCAGCAGGAGCCCTTTCCCACCCTGCCGAGGGAACATTTTTTGCAGTAACTCCATGTTCCCCCCCGTTTGCCCATAGCCATGGGTCAAAACAGTCCAGCGCTTTGTATTTATCCTTTTAAACGTCATCCAAATGAATCCTCTGCTCCACCAAAAGGTACTGCTCGTTTTCAGACATGTTGAGTACAGCTTCCCTTCCCCTCTCCCTGCTTGTCCAAGCCTCCCGTGTGTTCTCAGTTCAGGTACAGCCCTCATTTACGCTTTATAGTTTGCTTTACAGCATCTTGTTATGGTGTTATCTGTTAAAGAATGTATTTTTAATGTGTTTTATAGCATGCTTTATAAATAAGTTATTAAAGAATGTACCTGCAGCTAGTGATCACTTAATAAATATTAATAAAGCAATTCCAGATGAGGCCATCATTAAGAGTGTTGCAGCACACCCACGCTAGTTACCTAGAAAGAGTTTGTGTGCCGGTTACCAAAAAGTTCAGGAGGGCTGTGGTGAGAAGGGTTGAGAAGCAGAGCTGGGAAGGAAACAGTTTTGCAAAGTCCTTTTGGCCTTGAACTTCATACTGAGTAATTTTTTGTTTTGTTTTGTTTTGTTTTTTCATCAAATACAAATGGCAGATGAGAAAAAGGGGTAAAAAAAAAAGGGAGATATTCCTGGGTTGGTGTCCATAGCAAAGGAGAAACACAAAGGTGGCTTTGCAGGAGGACAACAGTTAGCTCACCTGGCTGGCTTTTCTTTTCCTGCCAAAAATATTAGATTAGCCCCGAGAAACGTGGAAACCTGGTCAATTCCACTTCTGTTTCCATATGACTGAATTTGTATTTTTTGGTCTTTCCAGTTTGGATCTGGTGCAGCCGACAGACTTGCAGATCCAGGGTAAGCATGGTCATTGCTCTCCGGACAAATCCATTTTGGTTCTAGCTAGAGAGGACTTAAAAGCACACATGGGTGTGAGATCTGGGTGACAGGTGCGGGCCTTTTCTGTGGAAAAGCCACCCAAACCCAAGGAATTTATGAACTTATTTTATGTATAATAAGGTTAATTAATTTTTAAGTTTATAAACTCAGTTTGTGCACAGTCTGTGGAATCATGGGCAGCAGCTGGATTATTCACAACACCATGGGACACTGTGCAGTGGTTGCACAGAGCTTTCCTTAGTGCCTGGGACCAGAGAACAGGTAGGTGTCCACTTCTGTTTGTGCAGGCACTCATGGAGGAGACCAGATGGAGGAGACCAGCCCTCCTGGGGTGTCTGTGTTCCCAGTGGAAAGGGAGAGGGAGATGGTGCTTTGGAGACTCTTCATAGCTGCCTACCCATTCTCCTGTCCTCGGTTGCCTTCTGGAGCAGCAAACCTCTGGCAAACACCTCTGACAGGTATTAGTATCTTTGTTACGGGGTGCCAGAAGTTAATTATGACCATTGTGGATATATATGGATCAACATCCAGCTCCTTCTCCAATCGTGCGTGAGGTCCCTCCCACTCAAGCCTCCCTGCCCTGCTCCATGAGACTTTTTCAGAGCTGGGTTTCCAGCAGACCGGAGATGTTCCTGGAAGGGAGATAGTGCTTCATGAAGGAAGAGGCAGCAAAGCTGCCTTCCTCCTTCCACCTCCCCTTTTCTGTCATCACTACGGGCCAGGTATTCTCCTCCCGCATCACGGAAAGCAAAAGGACGGGTTTGAAAGGTCCCTCCTCTCTCTGCGGCTCCAGTAATTGCCTTTGACACTGTTTATCATCTGCGATAATACAGCTGTGCCCTGTTACCTCCAGCTGCCCTAATTCGTGTTATCAGTCTGGCACCAGGGAGAGGGAGGTGAGAGGTAGGGAGGAGAGGTGAAGCCATTACGGAGCTGACAGGGCAGTGAGAATGGATCCTGGTGATGGACTAGCCATCACTTGACCTGAATGCAAACATACATCCTATTGGATTGACCTTTCCCTGAGAGTAATGGATCTCCTCGTGCATCATTTTTGCTACATTGCTGGCCATTCCAAGGAGATGGTTTCTGGTAATTAAGATAGATCCCTCATATAATCCACCCACAGCAACAATCAATAGGTACCTCCAGAGGGATATTTCCAGATTATTGCTATGTCAGCACAACTTTTGGAAGCTTTGTAGATCTTATCATGAGAGGTGCAATCAGGAAAGCAACACCGGGGTGGTTTCTGGGGAGGCAAAGCGTTTGCAGGAGCCATGCAGGTGTTTGTAGGTATATATGGGTGCCCTCTCTTGTTTGGGATGAGAAATACAGAAGAATTATAGACGCTAATACTGCTGTAATGAAATGTCATAGCAGAAACTCTGCACCCCTGCATGATCACAAGCCTATTGCGGCAACAAAGCAGATTTGGGAGTCTTATTTTGAGAATGGAATTACTGCAGCTAAATCAAACTCCTTCTCCCACTCTTCTCAGGACAGAAGGCACTTTATTACTCATGCTTCATTCCTTTTTTATGTGGTTTTTGAATAGGTCTAAGGTAAGGCACAAAGGCCCCCAGTGCTGTATAGAGATACCAGGCTGCACTTGTAGAGGTGGAACTGGGAGAAAAAGTTTTGTCTTCATTTGCAAATTGAGTATTTGGTGGAGGTGTCACCCCAGGAGTGTATTTACAGAGGACACAAGGGCTTCTTGCTTCTCTTCATTCAGTCACTTTTCTAGCTGAAACACAAAGCTAATATCATGGTGTCTTCAAAATCCAAATCTGCGTGTAGGAATGAAACTCCTGCACGTCACAGCCGTACAAAGCAAGAAGCTACCCCATTCGGGCTGCCCTCTTTAGCGACACAAAGTCTTAGTGAAACGAGGGAATTCAAAATTTCATGCGGGGTTCAATTCCCTGGTATTTGAACCAGCTAAGTGAGGACACTTCCTCTGAGCTCATGTCTATCCTACTAATTTAAGAGAAGACCTGGGAGCCGTGGAGTCTCTGCATTCCATCCTTGCACCTTCCACCAATTCCTGACATTCTTAAGAATGTCTCTTTTCTGCTTCTTGGTTAATTTTGCGGCAGGTTTGGCTGTATAATGTGTATTCATATCCCACCACGGAGTCTGGAAGAGAAATATGAATCTTAAAGAAACACTCTGAGGCCCCAGAGTACGAGAGAAGGCAATATACAGCACATTTTATGGACTCTCGATCTGTTTCTCATTTGCTATAGGCACCTAGATCAAAAGATGTGCTTTTGAGTGGTTGGGACTGCCTGAGCACGTGTTTGGGGGGTTCATTAACCCATCTACTTGGTGGGACACAGCGGCAACATGGGTGTCTTGGAGCTCCAGAGTGAGCGTTGGCTTCACAGCTGGGTGGTAAAACCTGTGTTGATGTCAAGTGGCTCCGAAATGTGTTCCCTTAGTCATATTGATCTAAGAAATGCAGCCAAACGCGAGTTGGGATATGTGCTTTAAAAATGTCAAGGGGAAATTATTTCAAGCTCTGAATATATATGAAGTTAATAACTTGGCTCTTCCCATTTCCCTTTTTAGCTTTTACTCTGGATCGGTGACCTGATTTTCCAGAAAGAGATGTTTGGTGGGTCAGTGGTGGGGAGGGATGCAAATGATTCCCTGTAAGGTTCAGACACCATTTCTGCAACCAGAGCCTGGTCTTCTTGCACTGTCCTCTGAGGGCTTGTGGTCTGAGAGGAGACCTCCAGAGTGTGACATTTGTTTTCTTACTGAGCATTTCACATTTAGCTGATGTCTATTTTTCATCTCAGTCATCTTCTAATCTGTCTTTGCTCTGGAAATGGTATCTCTGGATGTCCTGGTGAAAGGCAAACACAGAAAAACCCTCTTGCAAGCGAAAATCTCTTATGGAGGTCCCCGACCTTAGAATTACATTTCAAACATTGAGACACAGAGTCACTCTCTTTCGTCTCCAGATTCTGTTGTTAATGTTTCCATGAATTCGTTGGACATTTCTGCTCTTTGTCCCTCCTAATCTTTTAAATCAGCTTTACATATCTTCTGTGCCCACTCTGATCTTCATGGCTTTTCATGTTGTTTTTTTTTGTCATTATAGCTTTCCATTTCATGTTAGCACATAAAGGAAAACACTTTTTATTGAAATAGCTATGTCACAGCAAAGATTACTCTTCTCCCTGTGGATGAAAACAGATAGTGTTGTGCCATGTGGCTCATGTTATAACAATCTCACTCTGGCCGTATGGCCACAACCTTATAGTAGTATTTTGAGATTCTTATTATTTAAATGCAGTTTCACCCATGATACATTTCAGAACCATAAAAGAACACTAACTGGTTCTTATTTTATTTGTTTCATAATACTAAGGGTTTATATGGATTGATCCAGCTCTTAAAAAGTCAATTATATTTGTACTTCTCCATACTACTGCATTTGTAAACAAAATTTGTAAAAAAAAATAAGAGGAGGTCTGTCCACCACTAAGCCAATGCAGTACCCTTATTAAAAGGTATGGGTTGCTTTTCTGATTGGACTGAAAAAAAAGCATCTGAAGGATGATTTCTGTTATTCCAAATCAGTGCTGTCCCTTTGGGTGTACAGAGGCAAACCCTGCCAGACTGGAGGGACAAGGCTTTAAATATAGCTATTCAATAGATTTAAATAGAGATAACTCTTGATTTTCCATTTGGGAGTAGATATGCAACAGCAAAACATAGCTGTTTTGGAGAAAGTATGTGACTGAAGATTTTACTGTGTAACACAAGGGTTTATAAGAGCTTCTGAGTTTCCTAGTGATTTTTTCCCCCTTAATTACTCCATAAGAGTGCTGCAAGAAACTACTGCCAGCTCACTTGACTGTAGGATTAGTGGGTCCCCACTAATTCACAGTTCAGCCTATGTTATAAGGGCAGCAACGCTATTGCCAGCAGGTGCAAGTCTGTAAGGATGGGCTTTGGAAAAAAAATCCCCAAACTCTTCCGTGACTCACTCATTTAATCTGACCTTGAAGATAATTCCTAGCGAACAGAAGAATATGAATATCTTCTGATCTTGAGAAACAATCCTTTTCTTTGTGCGTGTGTGATCATGGATTAATATCCTTCTGAGCTCCAGTGAAAGGGGCCATTACAAAAATGAGGTTGGCTAAGATGATTAAATGTTATTTACAGCAAGGACATGGGTCTGATTAAATCACAAGGAGCGGGGTCTCTTCTACAGTGACAGGAAAAAATACACATCATTCAACAGAAGTGCTTGCTTCTTTTCAGTAATTAGGGACTAAAGCAACTTGGACAGTCTGTCAGCTTCAATATGGTGGAGTTAACTAGTAGATCATGTAAATAAAAGCTGTTTGATTAGATCAAAAATTAAAGGGCCACCATTTTTCCTGTTATCTTGCCATTTACTGTTGAGAGGTGTTGAGATACTATCACCAAGCTCACATCTCCAAGAGTAATTATGTACTGGGCTATATTTTTTAATAGTCACTTAACAATTTCCCTCTAGGACCCAGACAAGTGACCAAATTTTGGGAGAAGTTGTCTAGACACCTCCATGAAGGTGATGTTAGCAGGGCTCAGCATCTGAAGTTCCTGTTAGCTGCTGTTTTCAAAATCAGACCCTAAAAATTGCTGCTATAAACATTTTTTACCTAGTCTTGGGCCCAAGTTTATTTTATTAGTGTGGGCAAGAAAGAGATTTCAGTGTTTTTCCAATAAGCTCCCCGGCGTGACAGAGATATAAAATGCAGTTATCCCATCCCCAACACATCCTGCCCAAGGTTTGGGCTTCACTTGAATCATGCTGAAATGCAGAATGGGGTAAGTGAGGCTGGAAACCCTTGAAAAGTACCATATTGAGGGTAAGTGTTGGTAAATTCTGGGAGCTGTGGAGTGAGAAGGAACCTTTAAATTGCTTGGCATTAATAACCACCTGTTTCTTCCAAGGTAATTCCTTCCTGGGGGACACCTGACATTTTGGGGAAGCCTCAGGTCTAAATCATTGTTGGGCTATGGAGACGAGCAAGCAATATGTTTCACCCCTGCACAGATGCCAGGAGCAGGCTGGATAAATTGCACCCAAATAGCACCTGTTTCTCCTGCACAGAATCACAGAATCACATGGGGTTGGAAGGGACCTCTGGAGATCATGAAGTCCAACTCCCCTGCCACAGCAGGTCCTCCTAGAGCAGGTTCCATAGGAACATGTCCAGGGAGGTTTTCAATGTCTCCAGAGAAGGAGACTCCACTATCTCTCTGGGCAGCCTCTTCCAGGGCTCTGCCACCCTCACAGGAAAGAAGTTCCTCCTCATGTTTAGGTGGAACTTCTTCTGTTCAAGTTTGTGCCCATTTCCTCTTGTCCTGTCCCTGGGCACCACTGAAAAAAGCTTGGCCCTGTCCTCCTGACACCCTCCCTTTAAGTATTTATAGGCATTGGTCAGATCCCCCCTCAGCCTTCATTTCTCCAGACTAAAGAGACCCAAATCCCTCAGCCTTTCCTCACCAAGGAGATGCTTCAGGCCCCTAATCATCTTTGTGGTCCTCTGCTGTACCCTCTCCAACAGTTCCCTGTCCTTCTTGAACTTGGCAACCCAGAACTGGACCCAGGGCTCCAGATGGGGCCTCCCTAGGGCAGAGCAGAGGAGGATGACCTCCCTGTGGTCACTCTTCTTGATGCATCCCGGGATGCCATTGGCCTTCTTAACCACAAGGGCACGTTGCTGGCTCATGGTCATCCTGTTGCCCACCAGGACTCCCAGGTCTTTCTCCTCAGAGCTGCTCTCCAGCAGGTCAGGTCCCAACGTGTCCTGGTGCAGGGGGTTATTCCTCCCCAGGTGCAGCACCCTACACTTGCCTTAGTTGAATTTCATCATGTTCCTCTCTCCCCAACTCTCCAACCTATCCAGGTCTCATGGCCACCCATGGTTGAGGAGCTCACTCCATCTCCAGGGATATGGATGACGTATTGCTTGGTCAAGTTGATATGCTGCAGCAGCACATTTTTTGAAACCCATTGAATCTTTTCCACTGACAGCTGTGATTTTGCCACCCCTGATAGTCTTCTGCTCTAGGCAACTACAAGCTTTGTCTGTGCTTGACGCTGGTACCAGCATCGTCAGCCCAGGACTGATGCCTTTCCAGTTTACACAGCCTGAGGCCTGCAGGATGCAGCTGCCTGGTCTTCCAGGTCTTTCTGGTCCTTGGAAAGGACTGAAAACCCAACCTGATGGCTGGGGTCTCTCTCTTTCCTTGGGAGGTCTGTTTGGATACTGCCTCTGACTGTTTCCAAAGCAACAAAATAATTTCCAAAGCTTTTCCAGTGGTTTTATGCTCACGCTCCCCGTGTCAAAACAGTTGCCTGGTTGGACCTCATTTTGGGCACGTTCTTAATGTCTGTTTAATCAATACCTGAAGCATCATATTTGTCTGGACTCTGCTTCCAAAGCGAACATGGGTATTGGCCATGGGGAAATGCAAGGCAGGTGTGTGCCTGTCTATAAGCAAGGAATTCACAGCAGTTACTTTTTGTCTTGTTTGTTTTTTTTTTCTTTTTTTTTTTTTCCCTTTTGTGGCACATAAAAGAATTTTGAATAAGTTGATGAGGTTTAGTAGTCTCCTGTGATGCAATGAGGTACTTTTTCAGACCCATAAAAATCAAAATAGGATTAAACCCAGCATTTGAGCAATGCCGTTCCTGGCAGTGGCACAAGTTCATTGCGTTCCAGGTCTCTTTTGTTATTTTTATTTATTATGCGTACTCTATTTGCTTCTAAAAGTGCCATTTGGAGACCATTGCACAAAAGTATTGTGCACGAATACATATCTAAATGACCATTTTTGGCAAATAAGCCTTAAAGACTTTTTTCCACTTATAAATTTCACTGCTGTTTCCATCATGCTTTTCCACTGGATGCGGCGTTGACTCAAAATGCCTTTTGTTACATGCAAACCGCCATTTCTATTCCTCGTTCACGTGAGGGGACTGCTCCTGCCCTCCTGCCTCTCCGGGAGTGGGTGAGTTGCAGGTGTTGTGGAACCAGGGCAGATCTCCCGTGCAAGAGAGCCATGATTCCTGCAGGAACGTCTGACCTGCGGGCACTCCTCCTGCGGCCGTCCTCAGCACACCCCTTGGAGAGGAGTGGGTGGTGAGATCCAGCTGGCCGTCCTCCCTGAGGCTGCTGTTGGCAGCGAGTAGAAAACATGAGCAGAGGAAGGATTGTGTTAATTTTTGCCCCCATTGGATAGGTCCAAGGACCAGGCTGGGCTAGACTGATGAAGTGAAATGCCAAAAGCCAGAGTTCCGACACAATAAGGATGACAACCATGGACCTGGATGGAGCTATTCCAAATTTACCCATTGGTTATGTGCTCATTACACTAATTCCTCCTCCTTCATGCACATCCAATATTTAGGACTCTGACACCTTTGTTTTATGCTACCTGACCCATTGTTGGAAATCCATGTGAAGACGGCCAGCATCAAAGCATAGCGAGAAGTCAAGAAAAGTTCTCCCTGTATTCACACCAATGTCAGGTCATCTGCAAACGTTCAGAGCCCTCAACACCAGCTGGAAAACTGTTTTCTGGTACCTTCGCGTATTTTTTTTTCCCTATGAAAATGAAGAGCAAGACAAAATTCCAGATTCTGTTGAGTGACAAACTTGCTTTGCCCACCCTCCTCTTTGAGCCTGACCCCACCAGTGCTTCCAAAGCTCTGCAGTTCAGTGCTCTGGTTGTGTTTATACACTCCCCTGAACTAAATAGCCCGACTGGAGGGCTGTGCATCCCCTTCATCGCTCCAGTGGGTCAATGTCCATGCAAAGCAACTTAGATCTTGTCTTTCAGCTCTGGCCCCGGCTCCCATGGGCTTGCTGAAGCTGTCTACTTCACCTTAAAATTGCCACTTAATCTCCGTGCAGTGAGATGAGAACAGGGCCGACGATCTGTTAATGTTTCTAAAGCAAGGCAGGGGAGTGCTGAGTGTAATTTTAATAAATGGCAGTGTGAAAGTTTTCTCTGCTCCACTGCTTTCTCCCGCAGCCGATACAAACCACACGAACTACCTTCTCTCCCTTTAACACTCCCTTCACTCCAGTGGAGTTAATTTGATTGAATGCAGTTACCATCCTGACAGTTACATTTTAAGCGGTGCACTTCTGCTTGCAAAAGGTAACCTTTTAATGACATTTCCCCCAGCTTGCAGCTCCTTTGTCAGGCCTCTTTCAGGAGGAGAGAGCCCAGACCCAGCACTTTTCCATACCTTCAAGATGAGCCTGGTGGCCCAAACCAGCCCTAGGGACGGAGAACGCACACGGTGACTCTGGATTTTGAATCCCCTGACTAAATTTGCAGCTCGGGGTCTGGGACAGGGGCTGGTGCCCTTGGGTTCTGCCTGCCAGAGGATGTTTTGGCGTGCTAGCACGCTCTGTACTGTGCACGTTGGGCTTGTCTCCTTCTGCTGCGGTTACAGTTGGCACCATTAAACTCTCGGTGTTCACTGCCTGGGGATGTGCAATTATTGTGGAGCCTTCTCCTAGTTACAGTAGGAGACACTGTGTTACTGCAGTCACTACGGAGTGACAAATGAGGTTTTAATGACACCTACTCTACCTGGAATTATCTGTAAACTACAATTAAGGAAGTAGCTACTCAAGGAATTAAAGATCAGAGAAAAATGACATGCTTTTATGGTGACTTATGGGGAGATCTGCAAATTCGTGATCGTTTTCTGTGGAACAGGTTGGAAGAGGCAACAGAATGTAATATCTTTAAACGATCTTTTCTCCACCACCATTGTCGCCGTGTGCCAGCACTACAGTAGGGCTTATTGGCCAACTCTTCAGCTGGTGCACGTCTGCAGGGGGTCCACTGGGGTCAGGGGTCTAGAGTGGAGTTTATTGGCCCGTGTGTATAGTGGACTTTGAAAGGCTGGTGTGAATTTTAGTGGAGCAGTTAATTTTGATGTCTTTCTCTGCCGCCGTAGGGTCTGATTCTGTAGAGCTGCCAGGCATTTGCAAGGGACCCTGAAAGGGAACGTGGTCAGTCTGCAGGAGCAAGAACCAAATTAGCCAGTCAATTAGCAGGAGATCCAAAGGCAGCTGGGGCAACCTACTCATTGTTTTAGGGGTCCCAAAACTGGGGAGTGCCCAATGCATCTTGCAGTGGGGTCCTGGAGCAGGTAATTAGCCTCCCTTTATGGTCGTGGTGTCCACAGAAAGGATATCTGTGGTCTTCCCGCAAACGTGTCCTTGTGGAGGAGTGGTCCCACTGTTTTGCAGGAGGATGAAAGAGCGAACGAAGAGCAAATCAGAATAAAAAAAATAAATTACCAGATCCCTCTTCAGTCAAATCTTCTGCTGGAGTCACAGTTGAGGCTAAATGAATGCCCTGGGATTTCACTCTACAAAACCATGAAGCTGTGGATGCACACTCAAAAATATTGACTGTCCCTAAGATGATTTTATCATGGGAATCACTCTGAGAGCAAATCTTCGGAGCATGGCCCAGGAAAAAGTTGCCGGGTATTAAAAATAGAATTACACTAAACAATGCCTTTTTGCTTAGTCATCTTTCCTTTTCTGTGGTATTTTATTATTGCTATTCCAATGTGCTGGTTATTGAGTATATGATTATTCTTTCAAATGAGTTTGGACAGCTTCTATAGCTTTGTAGCAATTAAGAGGCCACAGACTTTAGCAGCTCAGGAGAAATGGAGTAGGTTTTAATAGCTTTATTTATCTTTAGCTCCTGCAGAGCTGTTTGGACTTCCTCAATGGTGGGCAGTTTTGTATCAATAAAAGGATGCTGGAACTTATTTCTTGTAAATGCAAGTAGGTCATTATCAATGGCGTGGGGAGCCTTGCACTGCGCTTGAGGGAGACGCTTTCTCTCTTAGGCTCTGTCATCAATTTCAAGACTGCCAATGAATCTTGGAAAATGTGAACAAAAGCATTTTATGACCCACCTCAATAAAAGCCTGGCAGGCTGCGACGCTTCCTTGCTGCTGCTAATTGTCTTCCTCACGGTGCCTGCTGCCAGCTCTTAATGTCCAACACCTACATTTACCTGAGGGCAACGGGGTGAAATCTTGCCAGGTAAGTCAGGTAGCTGGTACTATTAAATTAATTCTTCTTGCTTTACCAGTTGCGAATAGATATTTTACACATAATCCCAGTTACATGTGAAGAACCCTTTGTGTGCGCTAATTACAGGTGCAGGCTTGCAAAGGGATGAGGGGTGAGCGCTGGTCTCAGCACCCCAGCTTGTTTTGCTCTTGAAAATGATGAGAAATCAGCCCCTTCGCACAATCACACAGTCCATCATCTTCATCGTCCTGCTGCTGTCAGTAGATTTTTGTGCCTGTGTCTGGCGTCTGTGTTTGAAAGATTGGTTGCAAACTGATGGACAACCAGAAAACAAAGCCTCTTTTTATTTTGAGGAACATACGCTATTGACTGAAACTCAAATATTGTGATTAACTTGTCACTAAATGCTGAAATTGTATAGGAAGAATGGGAATTGCTAAGGTCCGTTAGGGGAAATTTGTACCCAGCTCTGTTCCGTTATCTCCTTTCCTTGCCAGGTGATTAAGAATCTTATTTTCCTGGTCACCTCTGATCTATGATATTCTCAGTACTGTACACATAAGTTTGTGTCCTGAATTCTTACTCAATATTTACTTATTGCAGTTCCCACTGGGGCTATCGAGTGGCTTTACTCCAATGGCCCACAGAAATCAAAGCGTCGCGGAGCAGTGTTTGAGTGAGGAACCTAAACACCACCAGAGAATTTTCCTGTACAACTTTTACTGTATTATAATGAACGAGCCTGAGAGACTTCAGTGTCCTCAGGGGTTTTCTGACTCAAGTCAGCATGCCAAGGAGGTCAGCTAACGAGAACAGGGTGGAATAATGGTGGATGATGGGGGAACTTCTTCCAGTCCTGCCAACAGACTCATTGCCTGACTCCTGACAAGTCCCTTTACCAGTGATTTGCCCTGCATCAAACGAGGACACCACTGCCTCATGTTCTTAATGCAACAGACTTTAAGAAACTTCTTCCTCAGTGTCATCCTGAGGATTACAGCTCATGCCAAAACAAAGTCCTCCAACACTTGTGGTTCAACTGACACTAGCAAATCTGTGCATTAATGACAAATAATTGAATCACTACAGACACAACTGATGTTTAGGTTCCTATTCAAAGAAAGTGTCATTTCCCTTTGCTTAGCTGTCATTTTTCAATTATCCTTTCTCTTTTTTTTTTTTTAAAAAAGTAATTCTCACTGCTCTCAAATTCTTTCTGGCTAGATGTCCTTATTTCAGTGCAAAAGCACAACCTCTTCTTACATTGGCTATATATATATACACGTACAAATTTATAAATCAGTAATACATACATGTATTTATATACATTTTGTGGAGTATAAGTTCAATATTTTAAGAAAAAACAACCCCTTTTTCTAGGCATTTGGTTTAAATGAAATGCACTCCTGTGTTGCAAGGACAGAGATGGGGATCTTAAGTTCAGCGCGAAGTTGTCAAGCCCGTCTGGCAAGATGCAAACCCAAATTTCTCACCTGATTGCTCTTTGCTGCCTACAGGGTAAATGTTCCAAATGATGCACAGGAGGTGTGTGGACGAAACCTATTAATAACTAATTGGTTTCATACCCATGCCTCCTGCACACTTTTTTGAAAATTCCCTTCTCTTCCTTGCCTCCAAGTGTCATTCACAGGAGCCTATAGAAAATAAGACTGAAGAGTAAATGTAAGGTAGGAAGAAGTGCTTAAGGGAAGAGCTCTCAGCTGTATTCCCCTCCCTCTGAGGTTATGAAGGCAGATAGGATATTTCCTTACGTTGAAGGAGATTTTTCTTGAACACGTATTCCACATCACGTAGCACTTCTCTTATCATCACACAGTGACAATCCCTAGAAAGAGGAATATGGCCCTCAGGCCTCATAATATCATCCTTTATTAGAAATAAGAACAAAGGATGCAATTAAAATACAAATATTTCATATCCCAGTGGTCTAGATACTGCTCGGCAGTTCCCTGGTGGTTTCCCCTTTGAAGAAACATCATGGATGCGGATGCTCGGGAGGGGTAGCACCACTGTAAGGGGAATGGGAATGTGGCTAAAGAGGCACAGACACGCTGCCGGGGAAAAAAGGAGGAAATCTTTAAAGGAAATTTTCTCTAGACGGTTAGGAAATCTCCCGAAGGTAGTGCCTGAAGCCCCAGGTGTTGGGGTCTTTTAGGTTTTGTGTTGATCCAGGCAAGTGGGGGATAGATTTGCTTGCAGGTCACAGCCTTTCCCCACTTGTCTCCACATTTTGGGCTGTAACCTTGCTGGAGCAGGGGCTCTGTGCAGCCTCCAGATGGACACAGTCCTGGGCTGTGATATTAGACTACTGACTAAATCACCTCTGATTTGAAAACCCCTTCTCGTATAACATAATATTTTTCTACTGGTTTTGCTTCTGGAAAAACTCACTGGTAAGTCCCTAAGAAAAAAAAAAAAACAAACCTTCTGGGTTGTACTTGGCCAAAAATAATCAGACAAAGAACCAATTGATTTCTGGTGTTTGAAGATCTAAGAGATCAGTAATACCACCGTCTGGAACAATACTGATAAATCACGTTACCTGGTAGTGTTGCATTTATTATTTTATTTAAACTTCATCCAGATCTGCTGCCTTTTGCCCCACAGATGCTGATATTTATTCTCAGGTGATCAATACATTTTCACTACAGATCTCTTTAAAGTGCTGGTTGAAAAAGCTCCAGTGCCCAAAAATATCAGGTGCATTTCTGGACATTCTTTTCCTAACAGATCCCCAGATATTTCTATCCAAGTCAGTCCATGCTGGAGGAACACTCAAACTGGACCCCCTCTTCTCCTGCCCTCTGTGATAGCTAGACACTGATTTTCACAGAATCACAGAATGCTATGGGGTTGGAAGGGACCTCTGGAGATCATCTAGTCCAACCCCCTGCCAAAGCAGGTTTCAGGTTGCACAGGAACGTGTCCACAAGGGGTTTGGATGTCTCCAGAGAAGGAGACTCCACCACCTCTCTGGGCAGCCTCTGCCAGGGCTCTGCCACCCTCAAAGGAAAGAAGTTCCTCCTCATGTTTATATGAAACTTCCTATGTTCGAGTTTGTGCCCATTACCTCTTGTCCTGTCCCTTGGCACTACTGACAAAAGGCTGTCCCCATCCTCCTGACACCCACCCTTTAAGTATTTATAGGCGTATTGTTGCCCGGCACATGTGACAAACTTCACCTGAGCTTCACTCAAAAGGGAGAAAAGGTCCTAGGTTTTGGGAGGTCTTCCTCCAGGGAAATAAAAGGATTTGGGTACTTTAACTCTGCAAATGTGGATCTCCTGGCAGGGTCTGTGGTGGTGGCAGCCCATCCTGCCCCAGGAGTTCCCTGCACGATTGTCCACCACTGCGAACCACGGGGTTGCTCCCGCCCGTGGCTTCGTGTTCCTATGAAAGTCAAGATTTATCATCCCTTGACAATCGATTGACCATTCCTGGATCAATACTTACCACTTGGGTCAATTAATCTTGATATTCACTTTAAGAGTAGTCAGTATCTACTTATTGATTTTAAGAATAATGAAAAGTAAGTACATGGGACCCAGTCCCCGGGCTCCTGGTTGGGGCAAACCTCCCACCGCAGCCAGGCTGGGAGCAGATTCCTCGGGGGGTTCCAATTCCCATTTTTCCCTTTAAATTCTTGATCATCTCTTTCACTCTTCCCAAAGGTGTCATGTCACTCACAGACAGTAGGTGCTTGCAGGGCGTTTCCAAAACGTTCGGTGAACAGTTGAACCGTGCTCTACTGAGACAACTTCTTTGGTGCTAACAGGCTACTGGCACCTGTTAGAGGAGGTATTCTCCATATAAAAGATTAAAGAATGTAATTGCCTAACTAGGCTTTGATGGTTCAGACCTCCCACCATTTCTGCTTAGCATGTTCAAAGAGGGACTATGAACTCATAGGTGGTACTTAACCAAAAAAATTAGATCAAACAACTCATATAGATACATATATTTCAACTTTTTTTAGGCATTTCTTGATCACCTGTGAGAATTTTGCCTGAAAAAGCTCAAAGGACCGCAAAATTTGGCCTTCTATTATTAATTGATGTGTTTGCAGTAGAGCAGTGTATACAATTTTACGCATGAATTGTAAGAGTATATTTCTTTGACTTGAAAACAAACAATGATGTATCTGTAAATTCTTCCATGACTACAAATTTATATCCTGGAAAGTATTCATGAAACGTGTAGCCATTTGTATTCTCTCTGGTATTATTTCTGTATCTTTAGAATGCTCTGAGAATAATAAACGAGCTGCCAGTTTAGAGTGACAATATGTTCAATAAGATGGAAATGGGCTATCTAATATTTGCAAAAATAAAATAAAAAATTACTCCCTGGAGGTAATTTTTAATTTTGGAGTTTTGTGCAAAATAGTACAGCAGACCAAACCATTCTTGTAACCAAAATGCATCTCTCCTCAATTAGTTGTCAAAATGAGATTTTTGTTCTGCTACAGTGAAAAACTTTCTCTCTTTCTTCTTCCCCTCCTTCTTCTTTTCCCCTGTCCTTTTTTCCCTTTCCCTTCCCTTCCCATACCCTTTCGCTTCCCCATTCTCATCCCCTTTCAGTTTCCCTTTCCCTTCCCATTTCCCTTTGCCATCTCCATACCTATCCCTACCCCCTTTGATTTCTCCTTCCCTTTCCCTTTCTCTTTTTACTTCCCTCCCGCTATATCAGCTACCACAACCCCCCCCGATCTGCCCTGTTCAGATTACCAAGGAAAAGAATTTAATCATATCCACATAAAGAAAAAATGCCCTTCAAGAGGGGGTGACAATCAATGACAAAAAATTAGACATCAGTGCCTAGACCAGCAGAAGAGGAAGCTGAGCATGGTCTGGTGATGGTTTGTTTAGTCGAAGGGATTAATTATTCAACAGTTGCAGTCATGATGAGAGCGTGCACACTAGACTAAAACTGGCACAAAGGTTAATTGGTATCTAAGGGCTGTCTCTAGTCATCTGATACTGTTAAGTAGTGTGGTTGCTATTTTAGTACATTTTTGGACTTTAAAAAGAACGCTAAGTCACATGTGAGGAGGTGGAGACATGATTTCCTGGCATGAGGAGTTCGGGAAATTGGTACCCAGCATTGGCTTACCCAGCGAGAAGAGAAGGAGGAAGCTTTGTGAGCTCGCTACGACTGAAAAATGGATTCCCCATTGCTGCTGGTTTAAGCCTTATGGGTGCTATTTAAACTTGGCGTGTCATAAATCCAGTATCTACCACAGCCTTTGCTCTCCATCCTGTTTTATTTGTCAGCATGCACAGAGAATTGCAGTGGTGCAAACGAAGATGTGTCACTGCAGCCAAAACCAAGCAAGCCCCAAACTTTGCAAGGGGCCTTCTTCAGTAGAAACCTTTATTTTGAAGGCTGGTTTGCTCAAATCCTTTCGGACATTTATTTCTGGGATCCTCCTGCCAAACCATAGAATCATAGAATGGTTTGGGTTCGAAGGGACCTTAAAGATCATGCACTTCCAACCCCCCTGTCCTGGGAAGGGACACCTCCCACCAGACCAGGTTGTTCAAAGTTCCATCCAACCTGGCCTTGAACACCTCCAGGGATGGGGCAGCCACAGCTTCTGTGACAGCTGCGTAGAACAATGTTGTAGAACATTCTCTCAAATATTCTGAAGTACCCTGTGCTCTGAAGTTCCCACATCCCAGACACACTGAGAAAGCAAAGACTGGGAGAGGAAGCAGAGGGAGCAGGCTAGGACTGGACCTGTGTCTCTGCCTTTAGATGGGCTCTATCCAGATAGACGGCCAAATCTGTGAGTATCTGCAGGGGGCTTACCCTGGTAGAGAAGGTGGTGATGGTCCCAAGTTGGATTTCAAACCATGTCCAAATATCTGGCTATGCCACAGCCACCACTGCCACAAAACCTGAGTGTGCATACAGTAAGTCTTTGGCACTCCAAAAATGCCCGATGGACTTGGAGACTTCAATTCTTCTCAGGGCTAGAAACTGGAGTTATTTTGAGTGTCTTATGATACAAAGACCTTTGGAAAAGGAAACTAGCGCTCATACCCAAACTGTGGCTTCCTTGAATAACAGACAAGCAGAAGACATTGGGAGATGTGCACAGGAAGATAGACGGAGCAAGCTGTAGGAGGGACATAGTTAACATCTTTGGGGCAGAGAGAGTCCCAGTCTTGTAAAGGAGATTAACAATATGTGTTGGAGAGACAAGAACAATAAATTGCAAAAGCAGTAACTTCGACTTGGCCAACACCTCCAAGACGGGAGCATCATCCAAGAGCTGCCAACAACATAAAGGGAAGAAGAAGCCATCTCACTGCCATCTGGTAAGATCTGACAGCAGCATCGCCTTGCCCGAGTGAGTGCAAGGAGATGCCCAGTGTCCACCCAAAACCCTTCCTGCAGGGTTTATAAATCAGGAGCTGCTCCTGGCTGGCACCTGACATCCAAGGTCTCCACCTGAGAGCACCTGCTGACTTTATTTTCCTCCACACTTTTCCTCTCTCCCACGACAGACCACTGCAGCATCACTGGTCGGGCTGAAACGGCAGTGAACTTGGGACGTGAGAGCATGGTGAGATAAGCCAGGGTGTTCAGGAATTTAGAGAGATGATGTCTGCTGTTTTCTAAGTTCCTGTGATGCAGAAATGATCACGTCCTCTGTCGGGGAAATGGGGAAGTAAAACAGCGAGTGCCAAGTAAGAAGAAGATATTATACTTAATGAAATTGGATTCGGAAATGCTTTTGTTCCAGCTACTCTAAAACACCACCGGCTTCATAACTGAGGAACTGCCAAGAAGATAATATTTTCTTCTGCTGTGGTTGCTTTTCTCCCCCCTCCCCTGGCTTTTTTTCTCGAGCGTATTTTGGCAAGTGATAAATCATGTGGTGGAAGAGTGCATGTCTTTTCTGTTTGTCTTTAACATTGACCTCAGTCCCAGGCAGCCTCAAACAACAACACCTTTCTTGGTCCAGGATGTCTTCTGGGTTACCTCGGAGATTCTGCACAGGGAGAGGAGGGACACTTTTTTATTGTGCATGAACAACTCATAGGTCCTCAGCCTGTAAACCACATAGACATCTTAAATTCAAATAGTGGGACTGAAGCATATGCCCTGATAGGAGTCTGAGCTCAAGTGCATTGCTGAACCCGTTCAAAGGAACAAAGTTGGCCACCTAATATCTTAAGTTATTGGCACCAAATGTTATCATGATTTAAGAGAAAGCAGTAGTTCCAAATACTCTTCCTGCACCTGCTCTGCACAGCTCCCGAGTTATTAAAAAAACAAGTGGACTGCCCCAAAGAAAAGGACCCCTCAGTGTAAAAAAGAAGGCTATTTTCAGCATCCCTGCCGTCAGTAGGGCACACACAGACCCTGAAAGACTTTGCAAAGAAAATAGCCGCTGCTTCTGTGCGCTCATCTCCAGCCATCGATGGAACACACCAGGCCACCTCCCGTGGTGAACGTCACATCAACGCTCCATTTCCCACATCCCTTCAGTGTGTCAGAGTACCGGGACAGATCCTGAGCTGTTCTGCTGTTTGCAGCTCCCGTGACCATCTGGGGAGGATGCAGATCCTCTGCTGGACCCAGGATGGAGTTCTCCCAGCCTCGTGTTGCGAATCCCTCGGTGAAACCACTGGGGATGAATCCCCTTCTCTGGTGCTCACGAAAAAAATCCTATTTAGCAGCACCACCGTCCAGGAAGAAATTGAAAAATCTTTTGTTGAACAAAGTACCTTTCACTTAAAAAATCCAGGCAAGATAAAATGACACGTGTGCTAATGATGTATTTTATGAACCACCATCTGTCTCGGGAAAGGTCAGAGAAAAATGGCAACCGCTGCTCAGGTGATTGGTGGTGGAGGGGGGAAAATGGCCTCATCTGAACGTGACAAGAAGCTTCAGTGACATCATATAAATGCCATAATTGGGAAGTGGTAAATTGAACAGGGCTGCCTTCGGAATTTGATGTGTCAATAAACAAGTTCAAGGTGACACGTTGGATCAATACGGCACGACAAGAATCATCCGACAAATTTACTGCAAAGTAATTGGGTGCAAAATGACTCAACTCAACCTTCACACTGCAGAAAATCAAACAAACAGGCAACCTACAGGCAACAGTTTGTATATGTCAGATGCTGCTTAAGGTAGCTTGCGCAGTACTAATAGAGTTGTTTTAAAGGGAGACAGGGAAAAAAAAAAAGTGAGGTTCCCGTTATTATGAGTGTGACCTGAGGCATTGCTATAACCCTCTATGCACCTTGAGGGTGTATAAATAGAAAAACAAAGCACACAATTGCTAGAGGTAGTCTTAAATATTAATATTTTTCTTCCTGTCTGTGTTGAGATGACAAATAAAATAAACTGGGAACACCTCTTTTTCTCCTAGCACAAACAAGAGGCTTTTCATCTAATAGGTTTTTTACCTCTCATTCCCCTTATTTTTTGATAAAGGAAGGTGTAATAAGTCTCTTCTATTAAAANAGGTGTAATAAGTCACTTCTATTAAAAAACTGTATTTGCCCACACGACACAGGGCTATTGAATGCAAATCATTGGCTACTGTTAGAATTAACCATCCCCACTTACCCTAAACCTGGAAAGAGTCATTCAGAGAAGTCTCTTCATTGTATTAATTTGTTGACAACAAATTTGATGCTTGATTTGTCCCCACTCGACAACCTTTAATCTTGAGTTTCTCCGAGGGGAAAGTCGAGAGCTTATTTTTCAGAGAAATTTGGGCTCTCGCCAAGGCTAAAAACGAAGCCGGTACACTGACTGCACACTTTGCAAATGTCACAGAGATTGATTGTGTTTTAATTGTACGTTCCTGCTGGAGTGAGAAAAGAAAGAGAAGATGAGTGGAAAGCCACAGCCAAGGAGAAAGATGCCATTCACATTTGCATCCCCCCTCAGCTGTAGAGGATACCACTTCTTTTTTTTGTTGTTGGTGGCTTTGTTGGTGCCTGGGAATGATGGGAAAGTCTCATTCCTGCCCCATTCCTGACGCTGCTGAAACACAAGGGGTTGGACCGTGGGCCCCGGAGCCCAGTGCTGGCACATCGGGATCGCCGGCTCCAGCATCCACATAATTTACAGTAATCCGAAAATGCAGGAAAGCAGACAAACTCAGCAGCTGAGCTTTATTGATGGACTGACGCCACTGGATAAAGCGGTGTGCCGTATTGGTAAGCTTTGGGCACACTGAGAATTTAATGGATGTCAAGATGTGGACAGGGGAAAAATAGGAAGATTGAGATAGAAGATTTGTGCCAGGAATGGGATTAGTGTGAAAAATTACGAGTGCAGTAGTTACGTTGAAAAAAAAAAAAGCCCCATATATATATTATATAGAGATTTGCCCCTCGCTGCTGTGTTGGGGCTCTCGTGCTCCTTCAGTCATGGACATCCCTGGAAGTGCTGCCCAGGGCCAAGGGCTGCACTGTAGGAGACTCTAGAAATTGGTAATTGCTGCAAAAACAACTAGGTTCATGTCCCATGCAAAAGGTGAAACCTGAGCGAACACACCCCTAGCAGTCCATTCTTTTAGGGGAAAAAACGTCCAAATCTGGTAAATTAAAAGACAAGGCTATTCACATACCAGAGAATTTCTTTGTCTTTCAAGACTGACCTGAAAAATCAGCTGGGAAGTGGGAACCATCTTATCCTAGTATCATGGAATGGTTCGTTGGAAGGCACCTAAAAGATCATTGAGTTCCAACCCCCTGCCCTGGGCAGGGACACCTCCCACCAGACCAGGTTGCTCCAAGCCCCCTCCAACCTGGCCTTGAACCCCTCCAGGGATGGGGCAGCCACAGCTTCTCTGGGCAACGTGGGCCAGGGTCTCACCGCCCTCACACCAAAGAAGTTCTTCCCCAGATCTCATCTAAATCTCCCCTCTTTTACTTTAAAACCATCACCCCTCATCCTGTCGTCCTACTATCATGTAGGATTAGGCAGACCATTCTGAAAATCTGGCATTTCTAGTGGGCTGATTTTCTCCACTTGCTCTTGCTGAATCACAGAGGAATCACAGCAAAACATTATCACTGGACACCCTCGGCTGAAGGAAAAGATGTGACACAAACCAGCTGCCAGGGGGCTAAAACGAGTTCAGAAGTTTCAATATAGATCTTTTTGTCCCTTCTTCAAATGGTATGTTGAGATGGCTTTACTGTTTGAGGGGTTTTGTTGCTGGTTTAGCACATTTTTTGCCTTTTTTTTTTTTTTTTATATATATGCATCAAAGCCATCTCTGGCAGTGGGGGGAACCCCAAAGGATAGTTTGAAAGCTGGGAAAGTAGAAACGCATATTTTTGGCAGTCTTTGGATTATGATATATTTTTTTAACGTAAGTCCAGTTTTTTTTGTACTCTGGGCACAAAAAGTGCCTCTTGGTAGGGCTGAAAAAAACCACGTTGCTCTGCTGCAACACATCTTTACCACGTGAGACAACGTTATTTCTAATGAACAGAGGAAAGAAATAATTTCCACCAGCACTGCCAGACATTTTAGATTTTTACAGCTATATCCATAGGCGTATATCTGCCTCTGTATCCTTCTCTCCTTCGAAGCACCGCGCACACCTGAAAAAGCACCTCTACACCTGAGAGAGGAGTCCGGGATGTTCATTTCCCATTAATTAAAGTGGGAACCGGACACCCAGTCTCTCAGGTTGCTGTGCAAACAACACCGCGAGGGAGTCACACGCTGTGCAGGGCACAAATAGGAGACCTGTCAGTCTGGGGACACCCGTGTCCTCTGAGGACACGGCTCTACAGCCCGTTCCCACCTGGAGCGTGGTGGAAAACCCCCAGACCGTCAGTTCTTTGCATTAGTTTTGCTGAATCTCTTCTCCCCAAACTGAACTCAACTGATTTTCTGCCTTTGAATGCTATTGATTTCCAGTGCTGCTCTAATTTATTCCTTATTGTCTTTGTTTACTTGTAATGATTATTCTGTTGTTAATTGATATTTCTGTTGTGTTCCTTAAAAGCCTGATTGAAAACCAATGGAAATCAATGGTAAAACTGTCACTGATTTCAGCATATTTTCAGGTTATAATGGTTATTTTTTCCCTCTTTTAGCATACCAACAGGGGAAAAAACTCAAACAAAACAGCCCTTTAAACTGTGTAGTTCTTTCTGGAAATATTCTGTACGTATGGTCCCTTCCCTAAACCCTAACCACTTTGATTGTCTTTGGGTTATCAATCACAGCGGTTATTTTCTGTTCTGACTTAAGAGGATTATTGGGACTGGATTTTGTACTTTGTCAGTATTACGAAGTGACACCTCCACACCCGGGGCTGGGTTGCAGCCTGGCAGTGAGCCTGCCTGTCTCCCCTCTCACCAAAATCACCTGGAGATGCTGCTGAGGCTGTGAAATCTGTGTCCAGGGAACCTCTCCACCCCGAGCAGAAAATTCAAATTAAAGCCCCTGGGGGGTAGGGAAAGAGGTGAGAGGGACAAATCTCAACCTGAAGAGTGAGTGACAAAACAAGGTTTTTCTTATCAGGGTCCTTGCGGGAACCGGATGCCGACAGCACAGCAGCTTTGATACCACCTTAACTCATGAAAGCAAAAAGATATTTCATTGTGTGTTGAACCAAGGAGTGAATTTGACCCCATTACTCCTTCAAAAAGGAGCTTGTGGGCTGTTTCTCATAGAAGCAAAATAAAGATTTCCCTGCTATGTAGGTAAGCCCACATTTCCTCTCCAGATGTCTTGTTTTATTTACCCATAGGGATGTACCGCGGATTTCTGCAGCCTTTTGACCAAACCTTGTCTGAGCCAGAGACACCAAGACCTCTTTGGCGGTTCCATTTGGCCTCAGGTTGTTTCCCTCTTAAGTGAGCAGGAGAGACATGGATGAGGCTGTCTGGGGCTCTGGGAATGTCTCCATGGGCCACCCTCTAAATGCTCCCGTTCTCCTTCCAAGTGGAGCGGAGCCGGGCTCCTTCCGATCCCCTTTAAAGCTCCGTGTCCATCAGGTGCTTTCACCAAGAGCTGATGGTGCCAAGCACGTCTGCAGGGCCCGTCCATCAGCCCGGGAACTCCACTTCTCTGGAACAAACACTGCAGCTTTTGCCATTTAAAAAACATCCTGTGATGGCTGGGATTGCCGTGTTAATTGAGCTGCAATTGCCAGGCCCTGAAAGGCAGCGGGGTATGGATACATTTTGTTTAGGGTTGCTATTAGTTTTTCTGGGTTGCAGAGAAGCTTTTGCATGGAAATTGAGCCCATTATGTATTTGGGTCTTGCTTAACGAGATGCAGTGCAAAAGGCAGTCCATTACTTTGGAACTAGNAATGATCTCTCTGCATGCAAACGCTCTCGGCTGCTACCCAGGTGCATTAACCTTTCATAGAACAAAGAATTCCTCCTCCTCGATGTTGCTTTGACCAAAGCATTTCTCTTTGAGATGCTGAATATTAAATACACGGGCACTTCTACCTCGCTGGTACCAACAGGAGAGGAGCTGGGTTCAGAAATCACAGGCCTGTGCGTGACCCTGTAATCTCCTTCAGGTGTTGTCTTCTCCACTGGACCATGGCAGGCTCCCGATGCTCCAAGGTACACTTGTAGCCCCTCATTAATAAAATAATACTGTTTACAACACATTTTGGGTGCAGGAGTGCAGCAAGCAGGCAACTCAAAACAGGCAAAGGCTACTGGTACCAGTTTATAGGCAAGTAAAATGGGACTTAGAGGTGGAACACAACATGGCCATGAAGGTCCCAGAGAGAAGGCTCCTGGCTCTTGAAGCTTGCCTTGTGTTGCAAGATAAGCAACACGTTTCTGTTAAGACAAAATTCTCCCCGACACCCCAATGTCCTAAGCCCTGCACAAGGACGTGCTCAACGTGTAAACTCTTAATAAGGGGGTCAATCCTGCAACGGCTTCTGCAAAGAGGATGATGGCGTGTACCAAGAGCGCATTTAAGCAGTTGAAGGACTGGGACTTCTTTTATAATTTAGAGTGACCAACGTCCTTAGCCCAGTCCCCTCCTGGTTACTCTTTCTCAGAAACACGCTCATTTAGGTGTGAAAAGTCTGCTCTGCTGCCAGACTGCTGCCTACGCGCAGTAAATAGCATGAAATGTAGCCAGCTTTGCTGTATTTGTGAAACTTTCCCCACAGCTCTAATTATGCCTGGGTAGTACTAACATTTAGTCAGCTTAAATTATTAAACTCTTGCAGCCCCCGCAGGTAAAAACCTGTTTAATTAATGACTGATTAGTTGAATCATTATGTGTCCTGATATGAATCACAATAATTTTTATAGTCCAAATTATCATTGTAAAGGCATGTTAACTTATTGAAGGATTCTCTTTTGTAAAAGAAACGGAAATAGGCATACCTTAGAATTTAGGAGAAACCACCTCTTTAAAAGGACAAAATATACCAGCACGTATCTAATGTAGAAAAATATTCCCTGGACAGTCTCAAATGCTCTTTAATCCATCTGCAAGCTGGAGAGATGCTGAGGTTCTAGAGAAAGAATCCTTCAGATCTGGACATTTTTGCATTTAAACTTGCATTTTTAGTTACTTCAGAAGTTTTGGGGCAAATGCTGGTACAGTTGCACCACCTTCAGTAGATGTTTTCAGTGGTGCCACAAAGCATAGAGCCCATGTCCCCTTTATATAGTCATCTTTCTGCCCTGTTGGTATCTGCTGCCCAGCAGGAACATCTGCCTTGGGCAACAAAATCCCGTGTACAGCAGTAGTGATTTTCCATGTTGGTTTGGATTGGGCATCACTATATGGATGAATTCAGCCAGGTACCTTTTAGTTCTCGCCAAAACACTATGTATTTTGGAGCCACACTGGCTGTTGTGATGAAGCTGGCAGCCCAGTCCCTGGCACCATGATATCTGGCCTGACATGTCCAGATGTTCTCCTTTCTAGCATATGACCATGCCTGCCAAATGGTTGGCTAATGTGACCTTTGGCTGTGGCCCCAAGGCTGAAATCTGGTCCTGGGCCAAATGCTAGTGGTTACAGTTGTGACAGAAGAGTAAATAATCAAAAATAAACAAACCCAGACCCCCTTTGTCTCAAGGATCTACATAACTCATAACTTCTGCCATGTCTGACACACCATTGCCCCCAGATCATCGGCAGGTGCTCAGACACCTGAAATCTCTGATTTATTGGTAAAGGTAATATCAGACACCAGAAAGTTCTACATATTGTCTGTGACAATGATAATTTTCTTACAAATTTGTTTAAAGAAAGAGTCTTCTCTTTCTTTAAACTTCTTTCGGCTTGTCTTTGCCATCTCACTGCAAAATGGTAGTGGCAGTATCAGTAGTACTTTGGCCTCTGGGCCAAATTTGCTGTGACAGAGAACTCCTTTTGTGGGAAAAAAGAATATTTAACTGTTGGGAAGCAGAGGTGTACAAGAAATCATACATCTAATTTGAGTTGTGTTCTCCAAATAAGAAAGGTTTTGGACATACTCTTTTCCAGAAGCTGAGAGAAATGACTGTTTTCTTTTTTGAGTGGAACCAGTAGGCCTAAATGGAAAACTTTCCATCTCCAAAACCCCATGTCCCCCACCAAGTACCTGAAACCGCCCACTGACAGTTTTATTTTCTAAGGCACAGCTATGTTTAGGCTCTCAGGGACTGTAACAGTCAGATTTGTAAGCTCAGGTGAAATTATGGTATTTCCTGATTTTGTAGAAGTTGGGTTCAGCCTCTCACTTGGATTTTGGTGGGTCAGGTTGTCTTCAGCACAGCAAAACGATGAGTCTCCAATGCAGTGGCCTTGGAAAGACCTTGGGAGGTGGCCTGCAAGCAGGGTGCTCGCTTTGACAGGAGGTGGCAGTAGGGTTGGCTGTAAAGACAAGTGATTTTGGAGATGGTCCCTTTTTCCAGCTCTTTGCCCAGATGAAGGCATCTCTGCTCTCCCATCAGGAGCACGGAGCTCCCTGGGGAGGCAACGGGCAGAGTCAGCTCTTTCTGCCATCCAGGCTGACAGGCTGGGGGGATGATAGGAACTAGATGATCTTTAAGGTCCCTTCCAACCCAAACCATTCTATGATTCTATATATATAACGTGGGTTTGTCTCACTGCAGAAATCTAGGACATCACTTGCAAAACAGATAGGAGAAGAAATTAAGGTTATTGTGAGCTAAATACTCACACAGGAGTGTAATTCACTGCAAACCATTGCTCACTTTCCTCCAGTTTACCTAAGCACTGCAGTCATGGTTTGCAACAAACCCACTGCAAAGAGAAGAGATGGCTTTTTTTTTTTTTTTTCCCACAGCTCTCCCTTTTTCTCTCCCTCTTTCCTATCATATTGAATCATCTGGGTGTGAAATATAATAAAGCACTGTACCATTCAATCTGTCGGCTGTACCTTACAGGTGTACTCCAGGTAAATATCCCCTTGGCTGGTGAAAAATGAGCTTACCTGAAACAGATGACTTTGATGAACTTCGGTAGCTGGGCCTCTATCACTCTTTTCCAATTGGCTTCCCCAGCAAAGCATGGTTACCCAACACAAATTTGTCTTGCTGAAGGAAAGATATTCTCTAATTCACTTTGTTCCCAGCGTCTTGCCCCCTCGCTGACGCCTTCACTTCATCTGGCGTTCCATAAAAGTATAAATGGCAGGGCTTGTCATCCCTTCCACTGGGCATCTTTGGGAAACAAATTAATTATTTACCAGCCTATCGCATGCCCCATTGCTTTGATAAAACTGGAATATAAGTAAAAATGGACATGTGTTACAAAGTGCCGTGGTGGCAGGTAGAGGATGGCAGCAAAAGCTGCTGCTTCCCCCCACCGCCCTCCCCAAGAGCTCCCTCCTCATGGCCAAGCAAGCAGAAGGGGCTAACAGCAGAAACAAAGCAGAGACGTATATGCAGATGAGATCCCTGTACCTGCAAGGGCTTTCACTGCTCACCATTTTAATTTCAGATAAGTGCTGAATGCCTCTTTACTCTCAAAGACGAGGATGCCTAGAAGATTAAGTCCTGCCTGGCTAGAAATAATCCAGGGAAGCCATTCCAGGGAGTTTGGAGGTTTGTTTTCTTCTCTGATTGTTCGCTTGTTTCTGATTTTATTATTAGTTTTTCTGTTTCTTTCTCAGGACAGAACTCTGAGGAGGAGCAGGGAAAGGCTAGGAGACATTTTGAGGTGCCTTAGATCAGAGAGGTGCTGTTGTGTGCAGTGGCATTGGCTTGATCCTCAGTAGAAGGGTTACATCTTGATCCTTCTGTAAGCCCAGTGAGTACAGACTAGAGTGTCGAACGAGGCATGTCTCCCACTCTTTTCCCCAACAACTCACTGGGGTGAAAGCCATGTTGTGATTGTCAGGGTAAGGCTGTGATTTTGGGAACACGGGAGGTTGGTTCCCTTTTTGTCTGTGTTTTTAAAAAAATCATCTTGAACAGTTCAAGAAACCCCCCACACGAGAAGAGGGATTGGCTTGTCAAGTGGTGGGAAATGACCCTTCCACTGAAGAACGATTTTGTGCACCATTAATTGTCATTTGCAGTAGCATATACTGCTTTTCCTCTTTAAATGAGTTACAAAAGTTAACTACTTCAACCTTAGAGACCTTTGATAGGGATATATACAATATTCCCTTTTGTCGACTGCAGAAGGTGGAGGTGATGAAGAGACCTGTCCACAATCCTGAAATCAAGAGTTTTAAACCTTTGAGTAACCGCATTTATAACCCCCACCCTCATCTGTGACTGCATTTGCCTCTGAACCCTGTGTTAGTGCTGTCAGGTCTCATCTCCCACAGAATAAATAGACTTTAAGAATTTTACTTGTGCATCTGTCTCTCCCACATGAGTAAGAAAAGAAATTTGAAGCAGTGAGTATCCGAGTCTGCTTCTTTCTCAGACTGGAAGCTTTGGGACACTGGGGTGAATTTTCCCTGGTGATGCAGAGATGCTAAGAGAACTGGACAGGTTAAAAAGACCCCCTTTTTCTTCCCTTTTCTGAATTTGCAACCAACCAAAGACTGTTTCACTAAGTGGTTGAAAATGCAGGGCAATGAGGCTGTCAGTGGGGCTCCATATGAGTCTGCGCATGAAGACAGGAACTTACTTTGGAAGATACAGCAAAGGCAGGATGCCAAAGGATGCCCAGAGGAGAATTTCCTAAAATCATCAGAGCATAAGCAAGGTTATTATATCTACATAAAAGTTAAGTGATCTGTATGGTGGCCAGAGACCATATTTCCTGTCCCTGTATTAACTTATACAAAGACCCAGTAGACCCAAACCATTAAACAGTACTTCCCCAGGCCCAGCAATAACCTTAGGAATCACAGAAATATTCCTTCTTGCCAAATCCAGTGCCATCATGAGTGTACCTCATCATCTCAGAATCACAGAATCATAGAATTGTCCAGGTTGGAAGGGATCTTTAAGATCATTGAGTCCAACCATTAACCCAACACTGACAAAAACCACCACTAACCCATGTCACTCAGCAACACATCTGCCTGGCTTTTAAATACCTCCAGGGGTGGTGACTCCACCATTTCCCTGGGCAGCCTCTTCCAATGCTCAATAACCCTTTCAGTGAAGAAATTTGTCCTAATATCCATCCTAAATCTCCACTGGTACAACTTGAGGCCGTTTCCTCTTGTCCTATCACCTACTACTTGGGAGAAGAGATCGACCCCCACCTGGCTACAACATCCTTTCAGGGAGTTGTAGAGAGATCTTCCTTCGTTTCTTACTGTTTTTCATTCTGCAAAGCAATGGGCAGGCAAAAAAAGCCCTTCGCTCACCACAAACTCTATTCAAACTTGAATGATTACAGCAAAACTCTGCTCTGGTTTAGTTTGTTTTTTTTATAACCCAGCCATCAGGGAATGTATCAATCTGAAACCACAGCCCAACCTAGGATATGTTTTAAAAGTCTTCAGACCAGAATTGCACTCATGATCAGTGGCTCAGCTTTTGTTTCAGGCCAGGTTTTATTTGTGTCTTCCTCCTCCGTCCTCCTTTTTTTCTAAATGGTACCACCAAGTAGTAAAAGCCCCATCCATGTTTCAGATGCATGGAAAAAAAATATAGAAGGAAAGTGGCAGATAAATTTAACAAGCATTAAAGTTATATATAATTTAAATATGTATAAAATTATTCGGTATATCGATTAGAAAATGGGCTGTTGACCATTTAAAGGCAACAATCAATTTCATAGTTCACAGGTCAGGTCAAGTTTCGTTCTAATGATCTAAAAAAGCAAATAGCATTAGGAGATAATGAACTCCACAGGATTACAGATGTGATCTATAGCTCTGTTGTGGCACAAGACCCAGCAAATGAGAGAGGGCACCATCTGAAGTGCCCTGGCCTCCACAGACTAAAACCATGTTTTTATATCTTGGCAAGGTGTCAATTTATGATGTAATCAAAGGCAGAAGATGGAATTACTTTGCTCCTGAAGCACCACATGGTTAGGCTCAATGTCCTCAATGAGCAAGAGAGGTAGATCCCCATTAATGTGGTCTACAAAGTTATCTTCCCTATTCTGGTAAGTGAATGTCAAGCCTACCCACCCTGTTAATCAATGGGAGTTGATAGCTCTCTCTGCTCCCACCGAGGGCCTGGGTTACATGAGGAAAATACTGCAGAGCTACCATCAGGTTTCCTCATGCACTGCTGTACAGCAGAGAAGAGGCTTCCCTCAAATTTTAGTGGGCAAGGAAAGAATAGGAAATGCATGCATACAGACAGGACGAAATTGTTCCCATATCTATGTAAATATATACATATTTGTGAATCGGCATGTGTATGGGTAAACACATTTTTGGTGGGACATGGAAGAGAGAGTTAGCAAGAGACTGAAGTGACTTTTGAAAAGCCTGGTGTGTATTTTGCGGATATTCAGGTCTTATTTTGTGGAAATGGACGCAACATATTTTCTGAGGAGTCATCAGCTTTTAGCCTGGGTCTTTAACATTGAAATCTTCAGTCCATGTTTTCTGGACCACATCATCAGTATTTGTGAGTCCTTACTTCTTGCTTTGACTCAAAACTTGAACTGAATATCGAATTCACCTAGATATGGGGTGAGCTGGATTTAAATCTAGGCATCCTCCTGTAATATTTATGTAACATTAATTTCCCACTTCCAGCTCTGGTTTGGATGCAGAAGACATTTCACAATTTCTGAGTGGGTGTCTGAGATTTGGGAAAAACTCACAGAAGGACCGGGCAAAACTCCTCTGAACATCCGTTAGAGCGGAACAAGGGAGCAAACTCCATCTTTGACAAGAGAGACATCAGAAAGGTTTTCCACCTTTCACCTTTACTCATGAAGGTGCTTTGAACACACTTGAGCATCTCGAATGGCAGCAAGTACCACTTTCAACAACTAAGTCCCACTCCAAGTGTTTGTGGAGGTCCTATGGTCTGGCAATATGATTTCTCTGTCTTTGTGCAGCACTTCAGTCTACATCACTGCCTTGAGCTTCTTTAAACAGCATTCACTTCCACACCGCTGTGTCTTCTCGGCTGTTGCAGTGTTAATGGGCTACTTGGATTATTAATTGGGCTCATTAGACTTACGTTCTTCTTTAATATAATGAGTGTGTAAGCGCTAAACTAAGAGGCATAAAACTTTGATAAATGAGAAAAATTGGATAATTGCACAGCATCAGTGCTGTGCTTGTAGGAGTCCTCTTAAAAAAAAAAAAAGGAAGAGGGAGAAAGACAGATTGAGAGCAGGTAAAACAGAGAAAGAAAAGTAACCTAGAGTGATGCCTGAGCATCATCATATGCTCTTTTTGTGTGTCAGAACGAGTCAGCTTGGCTGGGATTCAGGGCCATAAAGTAACACCCCAAGGATTCCAACCCAGTTTCTACCTCTCCTCCCTGTCAGTGGCAGCAGCACATAGACCACGGCTGCAGATTTAGGCTCTAGTTCAGCACGTCACCTAGGTATATCTCGAGTAGGCAAGCGTGGACATACCTACATTAAGTGAATACCCTGCTGCGGAATCGAACAGGGTCCAATTCAGCATGTCTCGTACATCCAAAATTCCCACAGACTCTCAAGCAAATGGATAAATGAAGAATCAGACCCAAGGCTTTATGCTTAGAAAATTCAGCGATATAAAGGCAGCAGTAACCCCAAAGGCAGAGAGAAAGCAAGGGAACTGGAGGTGGTAAACCTCCAAGGAAAGATACTTTTCAAAAGCCATCCCTTTGTGAATGATCCTGCTAGAAATGTTACATACACAAATGCATTTCAGCTTATTACAGCACAATGGCAAAAACAGTCCCGCGAAGCTGAGCTGCTCATTGCAGTCCTGGATCATTGCTTATCTATTTTAATAGGCAAGAAATATAACAGCTAAATTATAATTATGTACTGTACACAGCAGTGTTAACAAAATAACATGATGTTTGGTACATTTCCCATCATCTTCTTAGGAGGTACAGCAAGCTGCAGGTTTGTAACAATCTTCTGTTTCTTCACCTCATTAATCTCCTGAAGCGGAGAGAGAGCAATACAAGCAGAGGGAGCCCAGAAATGTACGTACATTACTGAATTAACCAGGCATGTAATTAGTGCTCAGGTGCTTAGTCAAGGAAGAAACATGCAGGATTATTTAGATTTGGATTTAACACCCCAAAGTTGGAATAGTGGTGGTACATTGTGTGAGCTTTTCAATCAAACCACTCCAGCTGCCTTGGAAATAGAGATTTGTGCCCCCCCCCGCCCGCCCTTTTTCTGCCTGTGGTTGTTTTCTAAGCTGGGTATTATTTATGGGAATATATGGAAGTGTGAGCATGCAAGTATGTCATGGTACGCCCTAGGAATGGGGAGACAGAGCTGGTGCAATGCCAGGAGCACCTCTGTCCACCAAGGAACATGGACAGTGGTGTTCACCCCGATACTGGAGCCTGGCATGACCCACGATACCTGTAGTACCTGCATCCTTGTTGTGGTTTAACCCCAGCCAGCAAGTAGGACCACAATGCTGTCCTCCCACTGCCCCGAGGTAGGGATGGGGGAGAGAAATGGAGGACTAAAAGTGAGAAAAAACTCATGAGGAATAGGCTGCCCAGGGAAGTGGTTGAGGCACCATCCCNTTTTTTGTCAGAGTTAGGTTGATAGTTGGACTAGATGATCTTTAAGGTCCCTTCCAACCTAGACGATTCTATGATTCTATGATTCTATGAGGTGAGATAGAGACAGTTTAGTAGGTAAAGCAAGAGCTTGCACGTATGCAAGCAAAGCAAAACAAGGAATTAGTTCACTGCCTCCCATTGGCAGGCGGGTGTTCAGCCATCTCCAGGAAAGCCAGGTTCCATCATACATAATGGTTCCTTGGGAAGACAAACGCAATTGCTCTGGACATCCCCCCCTTTTCGTCTTCCCCCAGCTTTATATACTGAGCATGACGTAGTATGGAACATCCCATTGGTCAGTTGGGGTCAGCTGTCCTGGCTGTGCCTCCTCCTAACTCCTTGTGCCCCCCAGCCCATTGCTGGTGGGGCAGTGTGAGAAGCAAAAATCTCCTTGACAGCTTATCAACAACCAAAACCACCAGGCAGCTATCAACACTGTTTCTCATCCCAAATCCAAACATAGCACTATACGAACCACTAGTAAGAGAGTCAACTCCATCCGAGCTGAAGCCATGACAGTCCTTCTTTCCTGACTTGCAGTAAGAAATGCATCACAGGTGAGGACAGGGTTTGCTTTCTTGTGTTCTCGAGGGCTGCTGCTTTGCTGGAGAGAATTATCTCCCTTGCAGTGCCTTCTGATTGACACTTCCTGAACATCTTATGTTTAAAGTGCATTTAGTGTCCACAGGGTCCTAAAGGCAGATGAGTTCTCCTTATCCCATGGGGACCCCACAACATCTCTGAGAAGTCCCCTGGGATGCTGGATGTGTGATCCAGCTTGACCCCGGGCTTGCCCTGCTGTGAAGTGCCTTGCAGCAACCTCTGTTTCTAGCCTTTTGCCAGCCTAATCCAAACCATGCTGAGTAGAGCTGGCCAAAGTCCACATAGAATCATAGTAGAATGGTTGGAGTTGGAAGGGAATTTAAGGACCAATGAGTTCCAACACCCCTGCCAATCAACAGAAACCACCAAAAGCAGGGAATGATCAACTTTCCTCCATAACTCATCTCCAACCCTTTTCAAGCCCAAAGTTCTCCACTTCCAAGCTGTTCCCTCAGTCCATCCCCTTGATCCCTCTATATCTACACCATCCCATTGCAGGCATGGAGCTCTGCATGCATTTTCATGCTGGTTGGGATAAGCACAGCGAGAGGCTGGATTGCGAATGGTAGCCTTGAGTGACATTTGTCTAAACACCACCAAGAAGCAGAGATAAGGGAATGAGGCACATTCGTGTACGTCGGCTCGCCGGGGTTATTTGCTGCTCATAGCTGAATGAGAGAGAGGGCTCCCTGGAAGACCAGCATGATGATAAAATTGTGATGAAAATATTCTCTGTATTGCTTTTCATTGAAATATTGCCCCTTGGCGGGAAGCAGATTGGTAACATCAGCAAGCAGAAGTAGAGAGCGGGTCTTAACATCCTGTAAGCTCATCATGGCAAGCTCAGGCCATGATGTGTTGGGCAAATAGCTGTCGTGCTTAATTTTGAACGCTCAGAGGAAGATTCGGCTAGAATACTATAGGAAATATACACATATGCAATGCTGAATTTGTGGGAGCAAGTTTTTTTTTTTTTTTTTATGCAGAAGACCTCCAAGATTGTCAGGAAAATAAGGTAGAATCCATTAAAAAGAATAGCTTAAATATCTCTCGCACAAAATCATTATTTTCCTAGAAGAACGTTTAGAAAAATTTAGAGGGGTTGTTCTCACTCCTCAGCTGGGAATTCAGTGGCATAGTTGGGAGAAAGTTCTGTTAATGCCAAATCTCAAAACAAACTTTAATTTGCGCAGACATTCTCTGGTGCAGGGCTTGTTACAGGGTTATGACTTTCCCGTGCATCAGATGATCTGTGCACACACACAAACACGTAAACATATTTATTATCCATAATGACTCGATAAGAATCCTTTAAAGCAGCTAGATTAAATAAAGCCTAAATAAAGGAATATTTTATATGAATATGGCTAAACTTCCACAATATATAACTTCATTTACAGTCATGGAATAGCTAATTTCTTTCACATATCTCGTATTAAAAATAATATTTCAGCTGAAGTAAGGTCTTATTTTTATTTCTTGTGCAGACATGAGGCAGTGGGGGGCTCACAGGGTGCAATTCCAGGGCAAACCCCCTGCCTCACGCTTATGCTCTCAAATCTTGTCTCCTCTGCTGGTAAAACAAGCAGGATTAGCACACGCTAAGACCAGCGGAGATAGTAATTACACTGGCTATGAGCAAACTGCGGAACCACGGAATAAATCCCCAAACAATTATTAAAATGGCTCAATGCATTACACAAATTGGAAAAGACCGGGACATTTTGGGAGGGGCGAAGGGAGGCAAGACACATTATTTAAGTGTTCTTGTAAGCCTTCTAAGATATTAATGTTGCAAAGCTTCTTATGAATATTTAAGAACATAAAATGGAGATACTCTTCAGCCCAGCATTACCGCAGAAGCCTGTAATACAGTTGAGTCCACTTAAGAAGGCAATATCTGACATCCGTGACAGATTTAAACATGATAAGGCAAGGGCGGTGTTTATAGCTGAAAAATGCATGCAAACTAGTTAAATATTGCTGCAGTTAGATCTGTTATATTTATTTTTATGTATAGATATACATATTTATATAATTTCCTTAAAGATGCAACTTTGCTACCAGGTGCCTGTACTTTTGGCAGCACTTTTTAAAGGATAATTATTACTGAATTATTTGATGTTTTCTGGAGAAAGGACAAGTAGCTTAGTGCTAAGAAGGAAATGAGCTTTATTTCTTGCTCTTTAAGCAGATGCCTCGGAGATATTCCCTCAAGTTGGCACTTGACACAAATCGATTTTTACTAGGACTAGTTTCAACAAAAGTTTTCATGGGAAATATTTTTATTGTGTTAAAAGGGACGGGTGCAGAATTTTTTTTTTTCAGAGGTGCCATAGAGTTTATTAAACTTAAGACAAAAGCTTTCCATCTCAGAGTTGATTTTTTCCCTCAGTTCCTAGTGAAAATATTTTAATTAATCGAGTTTAGTCTTTGGTTAATTTTCTTCCTGTTTAGTCAGTATCTTCCCTGGGAGGAAGAACCATTTTTCTAACTAACTGTGATATTCATTGCATCTGTTCAGGGTGTCTTATTCTCTGTGTATATTCAAAATAGTCACCAGGATTTTCCTGTTATTAGAAACTTTTGTGATTATGGAGATTTTTATATTCCCTCCAGCAAAAGTGATTCTAACTGTCTGTTGAAAATTGAATGACTTTATTTTTAAAGTGAAAAAAACACCCAACACTCAAAACAAAACTGAAGGATCAAAATCAGAAGTGGCCTCTGAAAAAGAGCAAAAAGACCAATAAAGCTGTTGTATTTTACAGGAAACCTGACTGTAAGAGAGCTTTATAAACAGCAGATGGCTCCCATATAGAAGAGGCTGAGCAATCTGAGCAAACAATAATCAACATGAAAAAGCAGAGCTGGGTTTGACACACAGGGAAATTTTTAAGACACTGAAATTAAAAGTTATATTGGAATGTACTGTAAAGAAAGAAAGAAGTGTCTCCATTTTGGTCGTTTCAGTCTTGGTAGCTTGTAAGGTTGACATGAATATTGAAGTGGTGAAAACCTTCTCGGTGTTGGACCATATCTGGTACCTGTGCAGGTCATGGGGTCTCAATGTCCTAGGTTTATTTTTTTATCACTTTTGCATATGTGGAATAGAGATGGTTACTAAGAAGTCACAGCCCTGGTGCTGTATCCATTGGGATAAAGATGGGTTGTCACCAGAAATCATCTCTTGCCCATGGCTGCTCCAGTCACGAACACTTCCGTCTCTATGAGCTATCAATTTCTCCCTGTAGAAGGCCATGGATAATAGAACTAGCTTTCTTCAGTATTAAATATTTTAGTGAGAATGTAACATTAGACTGGGTGGTTTGGTTCAGATTTTGCCCTTAAAGAAGGATGGGAAGTGCAGAAAACTTAATCTTGTTTTTTTTCTCAGTACTTCTCTCCTGTACAGACCCATTCAGCTACCGACTAGAAATACCTTAATGGTTTCTATTTATTGAGAGTTCCCAGTATTTTTCTTAGGATTCAAGCAAATTCCAGGTGCCAGCAGGGAGACCACATGCCCAATTATTGTATACGCAAAGCAAGGGAGGACCAAGCTGGTTTCACAGTGCGCTGGTTCCCAGATATTAACTGCAAGACTTCCTGCACATGGATTTTTATGCTACTTAGCAAAATGACACGTAGAGAAAGAAATAAAAAAACAATTAAAAAGGCAGAGATGGTAGGGAGGAGGAGAGGCAGAGTGGAGAAGGGAAGGGGGACAGAGAGGTTGGTTTCTCCCATTTCCAGGCTGGCGTCCTGCAGGGATGTGTAATGAACCGGCTCCAGGAAAGTGTCCCAAGTGGACTCCAATTTTTCCAGGGTTTGCTGTGGACTGTATGTGATGCTTTCCCTCACATTCAGATGTATGAGTCTCTTAGAGCAGCCTTTGTGCTGACGGATTTATTTTCCCAACAGAGCAAAAAAGTAGTGTTTTGCAACCAGTAAAACACTAAGGAAGCCTTCTCCTTCGGTCTGGCGACGGGTTGCGTCCACTGAAGATGCGACCTGCTCCTCAGGTGACCACTTGGAAGCTGGATGGAGTCTCTCCTGTGACTTGGTCTCTTCCAGATCAAAAGCTGGAAATTATAGTGACTGAAACAGAAGTGTGAGAATTGTTCCTTTCTTTTATGTTCCGGTTCAGTTCAGTAGGAGCAGAGTTAATTTTGTAGGACTGAAATAAATGAGATGGAAGGTCACAGAGCTAAATGTTTTCCACAGCCTCCTACCCTGCATTGCTCCATTTCACTGTGTGTCTAGGACGTTTGTTTCCTGTTTTAGCTCCTATATTGACTTCTGAAGTCTGTGCCACTGGGGAGCATTAGGAATCTGTATTTTGTAGTGGATTTCTTGCAGAAGTAATACTATTTCCCTCAAAACTTGGGGTGTATTCCAACCACAGGCTACAGGGATAGCCCAGCTGAATTAAAATTATCGTGTTGATTCTTTTCTTTTATTAAGACATTTTGTAGCATAGGAAAAGTCCATTTTTGACATTTCTCCTTTAAGCTGCCAGAGATTACCAGATATTTTTACCCTCTGACTCCAGTGTTTTAAGTACGCCATGTGAAACCGGAGTAAGAATGTATGACAATTTTTTAACCTTATTTCTTGAGACAGTTACAGACTTAAGTCTTGGAGATGGTAGTGAGAAGACTGAATTAACCGATCATATATAACTACATTTACTAAGAGCAGACATTTCTTCGTGTTTGTATACGAGGGGTAACTCTTTGCAAAAGCCAAATGAAAAATATGACAGCTGCTTACTGAGACCTGTATTCAGTTTGAAATATATTGATGCCTTGAAGTAAGACATGCTTTCTCCTGGTAAAGCACCATGTAGGATGAAACAGAGGTGAGATTGTGCCCAGATAAAGACCCCTGTATGTAGGTATCCATATATGACCTGGGTGTCTGCGCTCTCATTGCGGTCAATACAGTCACTGAAGTATTGGTTGAGCATTGGAAGGGTCTGATCTTGGGTGAGCTGAATTGCCCTCCACATGGTCCCATGGGCCATAATGGGAGCCTGCATACCTACCTGAGATGTAGACACAAGTTACCTAAATTTGGGGCCTTGATGTGAAGCTGAATCCAGCTTTGTGTGCTTGCTGTTTTGATTCTTTGACATACAGGGTTCCCTTGAGAAAAAAAAGTGATCTACAGTTTTTGCTTGTTTCATAGATTTCATTAGTGGCAAAGAGCTAAGGAATAACACTCAAGAAACTAAGTTGGACAAAGTATTTTCTTATAGTCCACTGTATGTTGTATCATCACAGGTTAGTACTGTGGGGGACTAGTCTAGAGAATATGAATTGATCTAACTTTTGGTACCATCACAGTCATTTCTTGACCTTTTAATCAGACACAGACAGTAATTTTTTGCCATGATGACCAGATAACCCATTGGCTGGTGAGATGGTCTGTTAAAAGGAGGTTAGTTAATCTTTCCCACTGGCACTGTGTACTGAAAACTGTTGACAGGGGAATTAGGGAACTGAAAATCTGTGTGTTTACAAAAGGATTAGCATAAAAACCTTCTTTGCAGACTGAATCATCTTCTGCTTAGAATAACAAAACTAAACAGTGTTGGAGCTAGGGACCATCCTGTTTCAGTGAGAGACAGGAAAAACATCTCTGGAGTGCAGTCTTACCACAATTTCATCATAAAGTCCTTTACTATTGTTTGTTCACACTGTACCGAGACATTCAATGTCTAAGGCTTGGAGCTCAACTGATTTACTCCTTCCAAGTTTTCCCAGTTGCAAATTAGTTGTGATTTACTTTCCAGGTTGATTATCCTCACAATGTCGCCTTGGTGTCTGAGCTAAGCCACACTGAAGTAAATGGGAATCTTTCCATGGACTTTAATAGGTTTTGGATGAGGCCTTAGCTGTCTGTGTAGCTATTAGGAGAGGCACAAGTTGTACAATGAAGTGCAGGTGTTTGTGCTGCAGGGAGGAAGACCTTATACTGTATTTAATGTTCCTTAATTAATTGAGCCCCGAGGTATAGAGTGGGCTTATGTTCCCAGAAATTGCACTAGGGTAACGCAGCACCTTCCATTTGCAGCAGATCCAAATACAATATTAAAGTTTTATGTTTATTGAACAAGGTCCAGGAATCCGCATGCAGGAGCACTTCACCTTCCACTGGAATGCAGCCACTTCTGGAGCGAAACGTGGCCGTTGCTTCACAAGGACGGGCAAGCTGCAGGAAGCAAAAGGTGTTAACTTCCAGGGAGCTGTCAGTAAGGGCCCAATGTAATCACATTAACGAGAATTTTCTTGTTGCTTTGACCTTGCTGAGGTAACATGTTATGAGAGCTTTGTGCAGCTACCATGCTGCATGGTCGATCTAAGAAGTCACACTTCCAACAGCAGAGTGTCTTCACCTCCCGTTGGAAAACTTAGGCCAGGTGGCTACATTTCTGAAGTTAGTTAGGCAAGGCTAAGCCAGCAGCCTAGGACACCTTCTTAATGGAAAGAAAGAGTTGCTTCCCTAGGGAAGGTGATTTGTGTTTAAGACAGATGATCCAATTTATTTGGGTAAATCTGCCTATGGAGTTGCCTCTTCCTCTATGCTGGCTGCAAAGACCTATGCCAGCTGACCAGTATGGCCTGGCCTGAGATGTCATTCAGGTGTGAAAGTGAGATAAATCCCACCTTCAGCTAATGAAGCCCTATGGGAAGCCCTGCCTCAAGCTCCTTTGGTGCCACCAGCTCTGAGGTAGACTGCTAGAGTGAAGAAGGGTACTTTAAATGCCATTGAAACTGAGAGTGGGAGAAGAGGTTTGGCTCTTTGAAAAGCTGTAGAAAAGGAGCAGATCTGCATGCTTAAAAAGCAATTTCTGCAGTGTCCAAAATCTTTTATAGACTCAAAACAATGATGGCAGAAGAAGATGGCCTTGACTGACTCAACAGATCTGGGAGGAAAGTAGTAGTGGGTACTCCTGGAAGTGAGGAGTGTGAGGAGGAGAGCAAAGGAGTAGGGAAATGTCAGGCATGGGATGGTGCTTGGCTAACAGATGGCTGAGAAAGCACTTGAGAAACCACACAGGCTAAATTTCTAGGTCTTAGCCCTATACAGGAGGATATAGGGTCTGGGGAAGCAGGGAGACACCAGATGATGGAGGAGTTAGTAGCATGGAAGAGGCATTTGGCAAGGTAGTGAGCTGCCCCGTGACCCTATGGGCATGGACAAGCAGCCAGGCATTACAGAGACAAGTAGCAACAAGGAAAGTTTTTTTTGAGGCTGGCAACCTTTGTTAGAAGGAGTCCAGCTCCCACCCCCCCACCCACAGAGCATTTCTGCAGATGTTAACAGCTGCATTGGTGGGGAAGAACTCGGAGCACCACATTATTGGAGGTGTGCTAAGATATATTAGAAGACCGCTTAATCGGATTATAAATGTCCTTCCCTGTGCAGAACAACCCAGCCATCCATGCTCAGTGATATTTATTGCAAAGTCAGTAAGTCATTAGGTGGCAGAGTTCAGATTTCCAAGTGCGCGTTTGGTATAGACAAGTCAATATGTTTTTGTTTTTTTTTTCTTAATTTAACTTCTTGATTGACTTATTATGTACATTGGCACTTTTAAGAGCTTCAAATAAAACACAGTGAGAGTTCAGAACAAATGTAAATGGCCTAAAAGAAAAGGAAAAAAAAATCCTATAATCTTTTTTAATGGCTATAAAACGTGGGAAGGATATATCATAAGCTCCCCGCATGGGGTCCTTGTCTGCGTTCAATCCAGTATTGTAATTTAGACATGACTTTTTATTTAATTTCTGACTGAGAAAGGGAAATTAGAAAACAACATTATCTCAGCTGCTCTGTTATAATGAACAATATTTCACAGTGCCAGTATAAGTTACCTTAAGAACTTATTTTATGAGACAAATGCTGGCTGAATTCCACGAACAACTGGGTTTTCTGGTGTCTTTTGTCTGCTAAACCCCCAAACTTAAGTAAGGCTTTTAATTATAAATAAGCCTGTCATTACAGTGATCTGTATGTTAGATGTGTGTAACACGGGGACCACTGCAGTGAGAGAAGCGATGGCAGTGGGCTACAGGTTAGCATCAGGGTATCATTTCCTGCTGAAGTGCAAACAGAGGCTGCTTTGTTTCATGTTAGACATTGGTTTCTCACTTCTTCTAGCTTTTTTACCTCTGTGTGCCTCCAGCAGTGCTCAATAGTATACGTATCTTAGAGTCCTATGGAAACATCTTCCTAGCTTGGCTTTTATGGATGTGTAGACTAAAAAAAAAAAAAAAAAAACCAACGAGAAAACCTCAGGACCCACAGTGTTGAAAAAGGTGGAGAGAGGTCCACCTGCCCCACTCAGAAGTGGAGATATAAGTGCTTCAGACACCCTCAGGCTGTGGCCAGGACAAATTCACTCTCAACAAACTCCTCCAAGTAATTCCAAGGACAGCAGCTCCAGGCTCGGAAGCTGCCTCAGTTGAGCAGCCAACTCTTTTTCCAGACAGTAAAAAGCAGCCTTCTCTGATTTGCTGCTATATAAATGTAGACCATGGATGTAAAATACTGACTTCAATAGTTTTTCCTATGGGGATCGGGATTATGCAGCTAAATGTTTATTTAGATGTAAATAACACATTCTCCTGTTAATCTCCATATCTGTTTTATCAATTTTTTTAAGTCAAGGAGATTTATCCAGTCTGTAATTAACCCTTTTGCGTGGCGAAATGCAGGATTGTCTCTCTTCCCCCAGCCACTAAATACATAATGTTCTGATAAATATTTAAGCAGTAATGAGGGACGTAATGCACAGTAATCCATTAGTGCCGTGTTCTGGGGGAACGGTGCTAAAATGGATGCCCTAAGTGCTAAAATCCCAGATTGAGCAGAAGGCCTGCTGACCACTGCGGGATTTATCTTCGAGCTACACTACAGCTGGGGAAATCCACTCGAAGGTGCAGACAGGCTTCATTTGCCTGACAAGAAAAGCTTCCTTAAAAAACAAAAACAAACCAAAAAAACCCCCCAACAATAACAAACCCAGACATCTCTGCGAATAGTGCAGCCAAACATTCCCCAACTGAAAGACTACCAAAGGCCAAGAGTGGGAAGGCAGAGCCTGAACCAGTGATGCACGAAGGGTGGTGTTGGAGGTGTGACCACAAATGGTCCCACTAACCTCTAAAACACCCTCATCTCTCTGCTGAGGAAAGGCTGAGGGACTTGGGTCTTTTGAGTCTGGAGAAGAGAAGACTGAGGGGGGATCTGATCAAGGCCTATAAATACTTCAAGCGTGGGTGTCAGGAGGATGGGGCCAGTCCTTTTTCAGTGGTGCCCAGGGACAGGACAAGAGGCAACAGGCACAAACTTGAATATAAGAAGTTCCACCTAAACATGAGGAGGAACTTCTTTCGTGTGAGGGTGGCAGAGCCCTGGAAGAGGCTGCCCAGAGAGGTGGTGGAGTCTCCTTCTCTGGAGACATTCAAAACCTGTTTGGACACATTCCTGTGGAACCTGCTCTGGGTGGCCCTGCTTTGGCAGGGGGCTGGACTAGATGATCTCCAGAGGTCATTTCCAACCCCTATAATTCTGTGATTCTGTAAAACCAAGCCAAAGGCTGAATTTGGGTCTATGAGATCCTTCTCACTTTGGGTAGGTCTACTACCTTGTTCTGTGTTTTCCCCCTTTTTCTCCTACTTGTTAGACCTTACTGTCTGATTACAAATATGTATATGATAGATGTCTGCATCACAACAGTCCCCTAAAGGAGCAAATATAGGAAAAGGCAAGATATTGGTTCCTACTTTGTTTTTGCCAGCCAGGTCTTGATTCCCACCAAGGGCAGGGAAAGGTGAGGTTTGGTACCCAGCTCTCTGTGCTACAGGGAGCAGCTGCAGCTAATGTTTGTGCTCACTTCCCCACAGAAACCCAGCCATGCTCTCTCCACCCATCTGTGTACAGCGAGCAACAGTAAGTGGCTCTGAAGAGACGTCCTGCTGGGGGTATACAGCGAGCAGGATGGTGACTTACTGCCTTGGCAGAAACTGATGGGAATTGGTAGAAACCAGCAATGTTTCTTTGAGGTCATGGAAAAGGAAGTTTTCTGGAGTATCTGTGAATTTGCACCTGGACCAATAAACATTTTTTTTTAAATTGTTATTCATTTTACACCTCAATAAAGCTTAATTATAAGTAAGCAGTAAGAAAACCAGGAGACATGTTCCAATAATATTGCACTTCTCCGAATCATTCCTGTGGGGCTCTGGCAGTTTTGTTACCATGAAGCAGAATAAAACAAATTAAGAAAACTATTCAAAATTCATTTAAAAACATCATCTGAGGAGCATCATAATAAAAGCACAATGAAAGTGACAAGCTCACTTGGCTAATTTCCTTCATGTGCTGTGCATGTTTATAGTGTGTCTCTTAGTATGTTTTAATTAGCATCACAATCATCAACTAGTAACTAACAGACACGCACACAGGGTTCAGGTTGGGAGATGCAGACCATCTACTTGGAGAAGAGAAGGGGCTGAGAATTGGATCTTGATTTTGTGGATGGTCGGCGGAGCCTGTTGTCTTGGCTCCAAGTCTTGGCCAGAGAGACTATACTGGAGCAAGGGTCCACCTTCCAGACTCACCATCCCTGGACCCAACTTCTGCCCTTCTGCTGGACACAGGACTCTGGTGGGGCAAACCACTGTGTTGATCACATTGCTTGACGACAGCCTGAAACGCACTTTCTTTTCGTTCTTGGGGATGTAACCTGACAACGTAGTCTCCTCTTGGCTGCCTGGTAAAGCACCTTCAGTCTCTGTGTTTTCACCACCAGAAAGAGGTTGCACAGTTTGTCTCTGACCTACCCTCCCTTTACTGCAGCCATTTGCTTGCCTTGGTTTTTTAATTCTGAAAAGTCTTGTTTCTCTTGCCTTTTTGGTTTTTTGCAGTGATACTCCTGCCTCCACCTAAGCCCTTGATGGTGGTGTGGGAACCCCTTCAGGTACCTGATGTTGAGACTGAGGTGACCTGCACTCACAAGGATGGTTGAGATGAGCCTTTCTTAACACTTCAAGAGCAGGGCTGACCTGCTGGAGTGAGCTGGAGGGAGCTGGAGTGGACCATTTCACCAAGTTTGGCAAACTGTGAGCTAGCAACTGCCTCCAAGAGGGATGAAGGAGATGAGACTGTGAGGACATATCACGCTTAGTGACCTTGAAAGTTTTTAGGATGCCACTGACTCTGCTTTCAGGCACTGTCTCTGCCTGGAAAAGCATCGCTTCACCGTGCCCAAAAGCATGCTTGAGTTTTTCCCTTGGTAGCACGATTTAATAGGATTGTGCATGCTTGAGTTGCTTCAGGAACAGTCTCTGGAGTAGTGGACACTACTGCCCAATTGAGACTTGCAGCTTCTAGCAGCTTTCCTGTTGGTCTTGTGGTTTGTCGTCTGAAATGGTGATCCTTGTATATGGAAAAAGAGGAGCTCATCAATCTCAGCTGGTTAGTGGAGGAGGAGTAGATTTGGGCTTGTTTTCATCTTAAAATACTTTTCTCTGCAGATTTGGCCCAATACATTTTGTTATTATTGGAGTATCTTGTCTAATTCATTTTTTTTCCCTTAAAAAGAGCATTTCACTTCCCCTTAACAATATGTTATGAACTGCTGCACTTTAGCAGAGTGATAGTTCATAACAGAATGGAGAGGGGCATGAATTATGTCAGAACTACATTACTAATGTGTAATCTGCAACATTGGTTAATTTGTTTTGATATTAAAGTTTTAATAGGAAATATAATTTGATTGCATTTTAAAAATAAAAACTGATTTTCTGTATTATAGAAAAATATTATGAATAATAAGCAAAAAAGGGGCTAATATAGCTAGGCATTTCTATTAACAAAATGAATATGTTTCATACGCTCCTTGTGTACTAATTCAAGTCATCTGATGCCAGTTTGAGCTGATTTAACATAAACTACAGCCTTGCTCCTTTGCTCTGCCTTTTGCAACGTTGCTACCATTAACTTCAGGATTGGATCAAAGTTTTGCAGTATCAGCTCCTTGCACACCAGTCTTAACTCAATTACTAGCAGCACTAGCACTTGGCACTGCATTCCCAACACACGAACAGAGCCTGGTCGATATTTATAGATATTTTCCAGCTGGACTCAGAGTAATTAAAGGACGCAACTGTGCCAGCAATGAGCCCTCCAACTCTTAAATCAGTGTAGGTGGCTCACGCTGGTGGGGATGTGCAAATGGATGTGCTTTTAGGATTACAGTAGGGGAGTGTTGTCTCAAGAAATGCACAACACTAAGTGTGATGAACGCAATGAGGTGACGTGAAAATGTAAGAGTGACCACACTGGGCCAAATGAAAGGTCTGTCCAGTCTGTTTTCAGCAGCAGGCCTGGGGAAGAGGGTAAGAACGGAGCGAGCATCCTTTGTCTGGTGCTTTCTAGCCTCCAACTGCATGGTTTTCCATGTTTTCCAACTTTCAGTGGATTTCTCTGCCATGCTGGAGCTAAGACTCCAGAGGGCAAACTGTTGCTTCGGTGTTTTGTCACCTTTAATGAGGAGCATTGACCCTCATAGCTCTGTCCTTACGCTGTGTGACCTTGTTTACAGTGTTTAAAGACCTCAGGGCACTTTTATTAAAGCGTGTGAGTTCAAAGTAATGGAAGGGTAAAAGCTGGCCCATAGTGAACAGCTGAAGGAACATGATCTATTCAGCGTATCAGAGAGATATAGAGGAGAATTGATGAGAGAGCGTATTTCCTTCCTGGATATCTCAGTGGGCACCAAATTTCCTTGGTCTAGTGGGGAAGGACGTCAGAAGAACCAAGGACCAGTGATTAAAGCTGTAAGATTTCAAATTGGAAACAAAACACACATTTTTCTCAGTGAAGATAATTAACCATGGATAATAATCATCATGGGAAGAAGGAGACTTCTGCCTTCTTGATGGTTTTTAAAAAAAAATTAAAAATAAAGTGCCTGTATTCCTTCTTGGAAGAGATATTTCAGTCGAGCACAAGATGTTGAACCAGACCCATGTGGATGACTGGCATGGTAAGACAAGATTTTTAATATTATAGATATATAAAAGACCCTTCGTATTTCAGAAATATTAGCATTGTGTAGGAGCATTGCCTGGATAATTGTATTTCACCTACTTCAGTATTTCCTCTGGTTTCATTTACATTTCATCTGTACTCTGTCCTTGACTGCAGGTAGATCCTATTGTAGGATGGCTTTTATTATCAATTGCAGCAAGATGATAGTTTTGGATGCAGAAAAGGGAGAGAGTATCAGTGGACAGTGAAAGAATTCATGTCTTATGAAAGTGCTGTATCTTTAACATTTTTTCTTCTTGTTGTTATAGGTATCATTATTAATAACCACTGCAGCAACAGAGTGAGGATTCCCGTGGCTTAGCACGGTCCCTTGGTACTACAGGGAGAAGGAGAAAACTGTAAGTTAGAGGGGCATCAAACCCTTCATGAACAAATTCAGAAGTTTTTCAGGCGAATACTTCTTCTCAACTTCAACTCTGTCTTCCTGCTTTGTTTCTTGACTGGAGCACCTTCCCAATTGATATGGATCTGTTCCCATCTTTCTGCTATTGTCTTTGAGTGCCTACGTAACATTAAACATATAGTAGCCTAAGTAAGGAATAAAGAGATTCACCTCTGTCAGGGGAATCTGATTTAGCTTGGTAAGTGCCAAATCCCATGGAAGAACTGAGGATAATGAATTCCTTATTCAGGTGTCTCCGGTAAGAGCTTCTTTTTGGGTGAGATAAATTCTAGCCCCTACCTTTACCTAATTACCTCCTTTCTTTGTCACTACCAAAAAACCAAAAATCTTCTCTGTCTGCCTGTAAAATGGATGTTGTCTTTGGTTTTACCACTCATGGAGTGGTCTTGTCTGGATCTTATTTCTTTCTCTCTTTTCTGTCTCAGCACAGATCCTATAGAATCATACAATCACAGAATGGTTAGATTTGGAAGGGACCTTAAAGATCATCTATTTCCGACCCCCCTGCCCTGGGCAGGGACACCTCCCACCAGACCAGGTTATTCAAAGCCCCCTCCAACCTGGCCTTGAAACCCTCCAGGGATGGGGCAGCCATAGCTTCTCTGGGCAACCTGGGCCAGGCTCTCACCACCCTCAGAGTGAAAAATTTCTTCCTTATATCTAACATAAATCTCCCCTCTTTCAGTTTAAAACTGTTACCCCTCATCCTATGGCTCAACTCCTTGATAGAGTCCCTCCCCATCTACCTTTAAGCCCCCTTTAGGCATCTTTTTCCGACTCTCATGGCTTTTTATCTCCGGGAACCTAATGCCGTATGGGGAGAAAAGGGCATCGTCACCTCATCCTGGATAGGACAGCTCACAGAGAAAGATCACTAGCATTGGGGAACAGGCAGCTGAAGGGATGGATATTTTATTAGGCAGCTTAATTCCCATATTGATAGTTTGAATTTCTGTACCTAACAGAGATGCTTTAAATTTTGGTAAGTGTGAGACTAATCCTGTCAAATCAAAAGCAATAAATATGAGCATATAAATTTAACGGAGAAGAAAGAATTATATCTTTATTTATTCTGTAGTACAGAAACAAGTGTATCCCATTCAATAATCCTCTGTGAAACATAGAAGAAAAGAAAGCTCAAGCCCAAGAGACTTCTCCAGAGGAATCTATGAGAATGGGGGGTCCTTGGTGGCAAACTGATTGTTCTGTCTCTAAAAAGGATATTGGGGATGGCAATATGGAACAGATTAGGGGCTGGAATAAGTTTTCCATATGACAGGTATCTAGCATCATCTGAGAGGTCATACTGTGACAGTTGTCCACATTGGACAGAAACTCCACAGGAGCAAGAGTCAAAGTGTAAGCAGGATACTCAGTTCTACCTGAAAAGGAGTGGTTGCCTATGAATAGACAAATGAATGGTCCCTTTGCAATTTTGTAGTCTTGAAAAGAGGCAATTGAAGGAAAATCTGATAAAGAAATGCACATTTCTGAAAGCACAAGAAAAAGGAACAGGAAATAGTTGTTGACTATTTCTCTTCTCAGAAGAACTTGTATATTTACCAGATAGCAGGCTTAAAAGAAGAAAAAGACCTATTTTACATATTTCAAGACAATGTTTTAGAAGCCAATGGTTATAAATGGACTAAGAAAGTAATCAGATGAATGTATGGAAGGAGGATCCCTCTATGGCTATCGGACACCATCTCCATTTTTATGATGTGTCTAACCTATGGATGGTACGACCTGGGAGGTGCATCCCAGAAAGCATCTTCTGAATTTCCCTGTCCTCATAGTATTTCCCTGAGCATCTGGGGGAGCTTATCTGCTGTCAGACGCATCATCGGCCCATGTGGGAATGTGGAACATGTGGGAGTGAGGAACGGAGTTTCTGGATATTAGGAAAAAATTCTTCACAGAAAGAGTGGTCATACATTGGAATAGGCTGCCCAGGGAGGTGGTTGAGTCACCATCCCTGAATGCACTCAGGAGTTGTTTAGATGCGGTGTTGGGGAATATGGTGTAGGGCAGAACTTTGTAGAGTAGGGTTGATGGCTGGACTCGATGATCCCAAGGGTCTTTTCCAAGCTGTATGATTCTATGATCCTATGAAATATGCCATACCGGGACAAGAAGGTTGCAGAGGTCCACCTGCCCATGACTTGGAGAAAGCACAAATGTGCTTTGTTCTCAGAGTGCAGGGTGAGAAAGTGGCAGGGATGGTTGTAGTCCCTGGAGTGCAGTTAATTAAGAATTCTGTCCATGCAGGTGTCGCGAAGATGAGAAGTAACGAGTAGCAAACAGTTACTTACAGGCACATTGTGGTATCATGCTCAGGAATTGCAGTTGCATCCTGTAGAGCCAACACTCTTGAGCCAGCCACTACCAAGTGGTTTAACGAATTTATTTCATTTCAGATGGAAAAAGCACCGATTCCCAGAGGACCAGGCAACTTCCTCGCAACTCTCCTGTGTTCTTTTACACACGACTCTTGTCCGCTGGGGAAATGCACCTCCCACCAGGGAGCAAAGGGCAACCCACTACCCATTTCTCAGCACGATTGAGAGGGTCCCTGGGGCAGTAATGAGTCATGGTAGTTTCTCACCTCTCTCCACCAGCCTTGGACAAATGGAAGACAGCCTGTGCCTGGCACAGTGCTCCCAGCCTGCTGTCAGCCCCTTGGACTGACCTGATGGACTCCTTACAGTGATAAGGCCTTTATTTTAACATCAATTAAGACAAACCAGGAGCACTTTGTCCCCCCTCTTTTATCAGGCAGGCCCATTTCATGCAATTCATCTGTTATTACATTGTTTGGCCTTTTTTCCTATTAACTTCCACTTTTTTTGCCACCCATGAGTTAAAAATCAGCTATTTCTGCTCTGGCTGCCAGATTTTTAAGCTCTGCTTTATCTATCTGAAAACCATGTCATGTTTCTTCTTTTTATATACACCACCCTGGCAATAAAGATTGTGGCACCAGAGCTCGCAGTGCCTTTATCTCCAGCTATATCAGCTCCGCAGTCGTAAAATCTCCATTCCCTTTTCTGTCCGGTCTCTCAGCTCTGTTGAACCACCTGCTCATCCAAAGGAAAATGAAAAGTGGCTTTTGATTTTGAGTAGCCCTGAGCTGGAGGGAGCAAGAGGAGGCACATCTCGTGCTGCCGTACATCTGCTTTTATGGCCATGCCACTTTCTCAGGTGCTGAGCTTAAAACAGGGCTGGAAATACTTTCCTTTTCATATCACTTGTTTGTCTTGTTTAATTTGATGGGATGTTTCCCTGTCAGCACCCAGCCCAGCAGAGCCTTGCTGTCACTGGCAGCTGCTGGACATCACTGGCACATGGGGGATTTTATTATAGAACATCTCCTCCAGCCAGGTAAAAGAAGTGCCTTTCATTTCACAACCTGTGGATATGGTAGTTTCACTTCCAGACATATTTCCAATTCTGCTTGGGAGCATATCACACCTGAATAGAAAGGCAAAATGAGGCAGGACTTTTGAGACTTTGTTGTGCCGCAACACCTGGAATTACTTTGGGCTTCCAAGTGGTGCTCTGTGCACCAGGAGATAGTTTCCTTCATGCTTTTATGGTGATGGTCAAATAATGAGAGAAGGGCACTGCAATAATATTTGTTATATAAAAAGGATGAAAATAATACGGCAAAATCATTCAGAGAAGAAATGAATAAGCAAAAAAGAAAAATAAATGGTAATGGTCACTAAACCGGCGAATTGTTAATGCGTTTGGCTGTGAGAAATAGCGTGAGGAGGGAAAGGTGATAAATCTGGTAATACCTGAGTTGTCCTCAGAAATCAGCCCGGCAGCAGAACGGATGGCAGCAGTAGTTTGAAAGTACCTACAGGTAATCTGCATTTGGCATCACAGCTTGCTTGCCGCGTTCATAATGGTGCCTGGTGGAGTTTATCATTGTCTGTACATGCATTTTAACCACAACAAGGCAATATGTGCAAGCTGTGGGAATCTTCCTGGAGGACACAGGCCCAAACTCTTTGCTGTCACTCTGGGTTTTATAAATGTGTCCATTAGTTTGCAAGCTGGGCTAAACTTATTTTCCTCCAACAAACTGTATCAAGCCAACTTGAGGGCTCTACATGGACTCCTTGGTGGTGCTTAACCAAGTCATTCTGGTTTACCTGTGTAGGCAGGTTGCAAAGATTAATTGGGAACTACAGACTGAGTGTAGACAAAAATTTTCTCTAAACTTCAGAGGACTCCGCTTTTCACGAATTAAATGAGAGCCACAGGCCTGATCAGCCCAGGACCATGATGAAGTGTGGGTAGGAAGTCGACTGCCTGAATTATTAAGTTTGAGCTCATCTCTGCCGTAGGTTATTCGTCAGGCCCATGCACAGCTTGATGAATGTAATTGCAAATTTGGACTGTCTTCATGTACATTTGCCTGTGTCAGCTTCAAGCTGAGCTGCAAGTTCAATGAGAAGAAAATAATTCAGAGAGGGACTCTGGCTAAACCAAAGGGTTTCTCTGGTTGAAGGTGAAAACTTGGTACCAATGAGTTTCATGGGGAACCACATGGAAAATAAATAGGTGCAGCTAGGCTGAGCTGCAGTGAGAAACAAGTCTATGCCGCAACTCTGCACCAAATATTAGAACATGTGTTCTGTAGAAACATATGGCTCCTTTCAAAGAGGTTGCACCATGTCTGAGAAGGAAAAGTTGCCACATCCCAATTCAGACAGGACAGCCAGGAGGATCTAAGGTGCTGCAGAAGGAAAGCACACCTCAGTTCTCTTCAAAGCAGGCTGTGAATTGAGGTCCTAAGCATGTCCTAGAGCTCAACACACACTGTGTGACTACCAGCACCTTGCTTTACACTGTACCACATCCCTTGTCAGATTATTTCACATTTCGGTCCTGCTGAGGCAAAAGCTGTGACAATGCTTTTAAGGAAACTATTTCTTCTGTCTCCCAAACCATGCAATTTTTTTGTAAGGACAAAACATTTTATAGCACTCACCCCTCTGTCAAGGTGAGAAAGAGCATACAACGTTAAGTTTGCATAGGTGCTTTTAGTATAATTTTAGTTCTGGGCTTTCATGCTACTTCCGTACCTGCCTCACAGGTCCTCCTTCTCTGTGGCATCCCTGAGTAGAAATCACAGCCTTTGTACATCTCGCAGGAGGCAAAATAACGCGGTAGCCGATCGCTCCCCTTTGTTCCTGCCGCAGGAATTGCTCTATGAAATCCCCTGGCCTGTGTTATAATGGAGGTCAGAGTGGAGCAAAATATCCCCCTCCTGGCCTTAAAAATCTATGAATAATATTTTCCCTCTGAGGCTCCAGCTGGGATGCAGTGGGGAAAGCCTCTGTCACACCTGGGCTGTGGGCTCAGGTAGGTTGGGTGAAGCCACCGCGCGCGGACGGGCGGATCCGGTGCGTCTCCCTCTCTCCGGCTGCACCCCCATCCCGTCCCCGCGGGGCAGCAGCATCGCGGTATCGCAGCCGTAAAGCCACTGTGAGCGGGGATGGCATCTCACATGCCTGCTCTCGCTCGCTGATTTAGTATTCAGAATTTAGAATTTATTGAGGATTCTTCCTTTGTCACATCATCTATCAGAGGCAGACACCACCGAGATGGAAGGGGGAAGGAAAAAAAAAAATTAAAAACCTGTTTATTGCTCAACTTGCTCTAGGCATGTTTTAGTTTATTGTTCAGCTTGGTTCATTTCAGTGTTTCAATTTGAACGGTTCGCTTAGTTGCTGTGGCTAAAAAAAAATAAATTAAGAAAACCATAAGAAAACCTATTTAAAAAAAAAAAAAAAAAAAAAAAAAGGAAGAGACAGCAGCAAAAGTTGAGATTTGTGGGGCCCCCACAGCACCTCGCAATGTCAGAGGTGTCAGCGGATAATTTAAGGGCACAATCCTGCCTCGCCAGCAGAGACGTGCTCCCGATTGCCGACGCTGCTATTGACACCCCTGGGAGGAGCTCCCTGTGCTGGCACCAGAGACCCGCATTGCAGATACCCTGCCCAGCACCCCCGTGGTTTGCTACCGCCCCTGGGGCTACCTCCCATTCCCAGCTCTTCTCCGGGGTGGGCAAGGACCCAAATGTTGATTGACATCGTCCGAGAGCTTTTCCCAAGCTCTCAAACGATGTCTTATGAAATTGCTCTTGGTTTGCCCCGGCACAAGTGGGAGCGGTGTGCAGGGGGAGGAAAAGGTGGTGGCATCTCTTAGGGTCGCCCAACGGCAACCCTGGCTCAGACGGGTCACCCAACGGCAGCCCTGATTGCCATCCAGCAGGGTCCTGGAAGCGGCGGCGTCTCGCACCGCCTGCCTCTAAATGCAGGAGCTCTAATTTCAGCAGTCCTAATTACGGCTCTGCTGATCCTCCAGACCTCGCCTCGGATATCTCTGCCTCCAGCGGGGCAGGGGCTTTCCAAAGAAAACAGGATCCAGCTTCTCCATGCAGCTGCTTTTAACATTGGAAGAAACCTTCTTCTCCAGCAGCAAGTGTACTAATCTCTATGGGAGATAAGTCAATTACAGCAAATTGAGCTATTTCATTTCTGGCTGCAAATGGCTTTCAGTTACACAAGTAGACACATTAATCTAATAACTAATGATCATATATTTTACTAATCATACAACGCTGCGTGAGGTATTATATCTAATTATATTTAAGATTAAGACATCTTTATATGTGTATTTTTGCCGGTTGCCAAGCTGGTGCAGATGGATGAAAACAGGAAAAGAGAGCAGGAATATTTCCAAATCCCCCCCCTGTAAGAAAGAGGAGGTGCCTTTGAAAGATGGAATGATACAATTCAGAGGGGATTGGCTGGGGTTGCCTCCAGATTAGAATAGGAAAGAAAATATATGATAAAATAGTCTATGATATTGGCAGGTTTTATTGGATGCAAGGGTTGAACCCAGAGATTTGCTGCTAATGGCTTTGGTGAAAAAAATTAAATTAAACAGCTCCTGCTGTTCTCATCCTTCTAATCTGGCCTTTGAGCTCACACATTTGGGAGTTGCAATGCTGATGAGATGCAACCGGGAGATGTTTCCCCCAGGGTGGGTTTCCAGAAACCCCCACTCCTGCCAGACACTGTGTTTTTCAAAGAGCTCACAAAGAGACACTCTCAAAGCAGATCATCCAGAAACAGCTTTGATGCTCAGCCCAGAAAACCTGCAGGGCACAGGCTCCTTCCAAGGGGCCAAGGACCTTGTTCCATGTAGGAAAGCTTGCGTTGTCACCTTGCACTTGTGTGAGTCCACAGCTTACTTGACAAGACTTTGCACAGGAATGAGTCCACTCACATGATGCTTGTGGGGTCAAAGCCTTTGAGAAAGGGCTCGTAAAAAAGAAGATCATCTGCACTTACAGCCTTGATGTTCTACTGTGAATGCCAACCTCTTCTGCTCCCCAGTTCCTCATTAGATAGAGTGGACCATCTCCTGTGGCCAAGCAGCAGCTGGTGCCTCCAGGATGGGCCAAAGGAGTGTGGTGGCAGCAGGAGCTCATGCACAATGTTGCTCCCCTCAAGGGTTTTCTTCCACTTTTCCTCCAGGAGAACATAGCTCTTGGCTCTATGTTCAAATGGTGAGGCGTTTTGTGTTTAGGCTGGGATATTTCATTTACCAGGCTCAAGGAAGCCCTCAAGAAGCCAGAAGATAGCTATTGGCATAAAATACCCAAAACAAGATCTTCAATGCAATCTCTTACCCTGAAGGATATTAGTATGTGCTAAGATCACTTCCTGAGCTTGCCTGGGCTGTGGGTCAATATAATAATGTGTCCTAAATGCAGTTATGCAATCACTGGTTATTCTCTTTAAAAATAAATATTTTTATTCATGTGGGTATTTTTTGCATCGGTCTAACAACCATCCATCATATGTGAAGGTCTCGTGGCAGCTGCTGTTAAAATCAATACGTGTTAGGATGCCAGAAAACTGAGCTCATTTTTCTCATCTTTGACATCGTAACTAAAGATCATAATAAGAGATAACGATAATGACACAAGGCAATGATTAGAGATACTCCGTTAAAGGAAAGAAAGGAATCAAGCAAGCAAGAAAAGAAAGGGTGATAAAATAATATAAAAGGACCCGACTCTTTTCCTGGGGGGAAAGTGGAGTTAATTGCTAGGGAGACATGTATAGAAATCACAATTAATGTACCCTTGCCCTGTTGTTCTCACGCAGATTTCTCACACCAGCGTTACCATCATGCATCTCTGCAGCAACCCCTGCCAAATCCAGAGCCCGGGTCTTCAAACCCAACCTGATCAAATCACTTTATAAATGTAGTTGGTCCAACCTGACCACCTCTTTATTGGGAGGGGAAATCCCATCCCTGGTGAGCAGTGGTTGATGTGGAACATGCTCAGGTGCAAGGCATGATGAGGCTGTGGCGCAGCCCAGGTTTTGTGGGACTGTTCCCAGGGCTGGATCTTCATGCCATCATCAGCCATGACTTATTCTGCAGCGTATTTGCATGGGAAAACAACACTCAGAAGGAAATCACAGAATCATCATGGTTGGAAAGGGTCTCTCAGATCACCGAGTCCAACCATACACACACGAAATGCCCTTCCAATCTTGGCCACTAGAGCATGCCCTGAAGTGCACATCTACATGTTTCTTAAATACCTCCAGGGATGGTGACTCCACCACCTCCCTGGGCAGGCTGTTCCAGTCCCTGACCACCCTCTCAGGAAAGTAATTCTTCCCAATATCTAATCTAAACCTCCCCTGCCCCAACTTCACACCATTTCCTCTGCTCCTGTCGTTATTCCCTTGGGAGAAGAGGTCAACACCCACCTCTCTACACCCTCCTTTCAGGTAGCTGTAGAGGGCAATGAGGTCTCCCCTCAGCCTCCTCTTCTCCAAACTAAACATGCCCAGTTCCCTCAGCCTCTCCTCATATGACTTGTTCTCCAGACACCTCACCAGCTTGGTGGCTCTCCTCTGAACACACTCCAGCAGCTCAATGTCCTTATTTTCAATGATGGATAGACATGTGCATGCATGTGAATTTGCGTGTGTATGTTATACGTCAGCACCTGCGTTCATAAGCATGGACATGCTGTGTGTGCATATAAATGCACACGCGCGCTTGCGTGTGTGTATATGTAGGGACCTCTGAGCACAAGTACCCACATTGTATGCAAAGCTAGAAACAAGTCAGGGCTAAAATAGCACCAAAATGATGAATGGGTAAGAAAGGATTTGGGAGGACTGAGAATATTTGTCTATTAAAGTGGCTTTCAGTCTTCACTCAAGCAAAGCTACTGCACTGCGTAGCAGTCAAACAACCTGTAATAGGATGAACATAACACAGTATAGTACAGCATATGTATATAATCCCCCCAAACTATCCCCATGGACCAAGTAGACATTATATACATGCATCTCTACACATACAAAAATACTTGCATATACTTATATACGTATATAAGGAATTGCTTGTATGGGAAGAATTCTACCTGTGGAGGTAGCAAATTAGCTACCTCTTAGGAGGAAATTAGCATAAACACATGAGAATATGTTTTCACACACCATCTTTCTGTCCAGGTACACAGTACAAGTGTATTTTTGCATGTCTCTGAGGAACACTGGGAATCTTCAGAATGATGCAAAACCTGAATAACCAAAAAACAGATGTATTTGTAAAACAGCAGGTATGGAAACGAGACACATGGGTGACCCTGTCACTGAAATCCCCACACCAAATCTAAAGCAAGTCCTTCCGCGCAGCGGAAAGCTCAAGATCCTTTATAGCATCAAAGTAGCAGTCTTAAGCCCCCAAATCCATCGCCGGAAAAATCAAGCTCTGTGTGGCTACAAGCAGGCTCCTCCTGCTCCGATTGCCTCGCTGGAAGCACAGCCGTGGTGGAAACCCCATCGCGGGAGGCGGGTGGCACGTTTGGATGACAGAGGGAGACTGATCCTCCCCGTGCCGGCGCCTTAGGCGGGTGCTCTTTGTCGTGCAGTTCCACTAATCACACCGCGGCTCTGACATCTCTCCCAATATTTAACTTTCCTGGGACCTCTGGTAGTTTATTAGCATTTTCAGGCTACAGGTACTGGTGTTTCTGCCTTCAATTACCCGGCCACTTTTTGCTGCGGGAGAATTCCCTGCCCCGGGCTAAGCGGTGACTGCGGTGATGGGAATAATCATCTGTGGTTGATATTTCAGCAACGCGCGGAGGGAAGTGGAAGACGATCTGTGACAAACAAAATGGATAGTATCAAAAATCAATTCCACTCTTGCTATAGGAATGAGCAAAGGAAAGAAGAAAAGGCAATTCAACAGCTTTTAGCAGGGCAGGGGGGGAGGCTCAGAGGGAGGAAAGGAACCTGCTTAAAAGAAATATTCCCTTTGCTGTGGTACAAAGAAGAGTACCACTTGAAAAAATTTGATTTTTGATCTGGATTCATGTGGGTCTATGAATAATTCTCATATCAGTTTTGGTCATGGGAAAATCCAGGCCGTGCCAGTTCTTGGGCCCAAACCTGCTTCCTTGGCCTCAACCAGAGTCTCCCACAAGGCACCAGGTCCTTGTTCATGTGTGTGTGTGTGTTCCTGTGGTGAGTACACACATACATGTCTAAATGTGTACATATGTACTTTTCTTTCCTTTTAGGACTATGGTGCTTATTTAGTACAGGCTCTGTGGGCTATTTAAACTCTTCCAGGTCTTCATACAACCCGAAGACGATGCTACCTAAAGCCATGGTCAAAGGAGCAAACCAATGTCTCTTACATCTATCAGAAGCAATTGTTTGTTTGTTTTTTTTTTCTTTAGTTGAGGTATTTGCTTTGGCTGTAAAAGCAGTTAACTTGTGCAGACCTGTGCCCGTAATAAGGGTGAGAACGTTGAAATTACTCCGGCATTTGGAAAGATGAGCATTGCACGAATTTCACCAAAGCACCTTCCATCATAATGTGAAACAGTTCCTTCATGTAGGAGCAGAATATCCATCCATGGGAAGGGAAAAAGAGAGCAAACGTGAACAAAAGAGAAGGAAAATGAGAACAGAGGCAACCTTTCTCCTTACCCTGGCACTCTCTCTCTCCACCTGAGTCTGAAACCCTGGAAGTTAATAAAGGCTAAAACCCAGAAGCCCCAAATCCTACATGAACAGAAGTTTTTACCCTGAAAAAATAACTTCGAGAGAGTCCAGCATCTTAATTATTGCTACAGAGTCTATCTGAAGACACATGGAAGTGTAGAAGACATTCTATTTCTACTGATGGCAAAGAGGAAGAATTTTCTTCTGCCAAAATGCTCACAACCACCACCACCATCATTGATCTGGTTAGTAGTCTCTTTCCCTCCTCTGCTTCTAAAAGGAGGCTATTTCAGATATTCACAGCTCTGATAATTAGAAACCTTCTTCTAATTTCCAGCCTAAATTTATTCATGGCTGGTTTAGACCCATTTGCACTTCAATAGCCCAATCCCAGAGGGAGGATGGGGTTGCAGAGCTGTAGATGGAGGTGATAGGTTTGACCCAGAGAAGAAGGAAGAACTGGGTTCCTGCAGCCTCTCCAAAAGTCCCTGGTGACTGGATTGAGCAATGGCCATTTGCTGTCAGTGAACAAGGCTTTGAAACACTAACGGAATCAGACCTGCAGGCGGTGAATTCAGAGCCGGTCATCACTTCTCAAGATATATATACGTGGCGATTCCAATACAGCTTTTACTGTCAGCTTTTACTGAAATTGTCCCTTCATTTCCATCAATGTCTTTCATTTTTAATGAAGTGGGAAGACAGGAAGGTGAAATATTTTAGTTTATTTTTCCTTAATCCATTTTTTTAAATTGTAATTTTCTACCCCTTCTTCAGTGCGGAAAGAGAGAGAAGAGGATGAGAAATACTAAGTTATTTTAGCCCTTTGTAGGAACCTGCAGAAATGAGTTTAGATTTCAAAAACTGATTCTCGGATATTCCCCATTTTTCCCAAACAGGTCCCTGAAGGAAAATCGTGGCACAATACACCTTGTTGATCATCCCGAGCACCCTGCACCGTACAGAGAGTATGGGAAACATGGTCCTGCCTGAGAAGCTATTGGAAGCTAGGACAGAGAGAAAGTTCATGGAGGCTCTCTAGCTGGTATGAACAGAAATAAACTGTTGGCCCTTGAGGTGCTGAGCTGACTGCAGTGTGTCTTTCTCATCTTAAGGGAAGAAAACCTTTTAAAATGGATGGGTAGTAAAAATGGAACTACCACTACCTCTTACTCAGAGCATCTTCTAGTCAATGTAAAAACCGTCTCCGGAAAAAAGTCACCCTTTCCACTCCCTCTGATGGGCCTGGGAAAGGATGTGGAGGGAAAGCCTTGGGCAGATCAACCAGCTGATTGCAGGCTGGGGCAGGATGAGGGTCTGCAGCATCTGTCCCCCTACATTTTCTCCAGCATCCTCCCACATTGCTCCAGCATCCTCCTATTTCACTCCAACATTCTCCCATATTCCTCCAGCATCCTCCCACATTGCTCTGAGCTTCAAGCAATGCTTCGTCCTTCTGGAACCATGCAGGGGCCACCAGCTAGCCCAGGCTGGTGAGACACGAGGCTCTGGGGAAGCTCACCAGTGAGGAAGAAGGACCTAATGTGCCAGCAACCAGCCCCAAAGATGGTTACCATCAGCCAAAAAGAGCTACTCAGCATTAGCCACACTTAACCTGCTGGATAAATAAAGTTCATAGCTGGTTAAATTAATGTTTCAGGGCTGTGGGGTCGTTGTTTTTTTTTTTAAATAAAAACTCATTACTTTCAACACACCAATTCCACTAATGATTTGAAAACAATTAGTGCTTTTGCAGGTCATAAAGAGGGTTGATCACTGTCACCCACGTTTACCTTTATTTACGGCCTTCCTTTTTCGTCTTGACATTTGCCACATGAAAGTTGGGAGAGGCTGGGAAGGGCAAGCTAAAAGGAAGCAATACCTGATCATGTAAACAATTAGACCTTTATCCATCCTGCCCAAAGAGGTCCTTTATCTGATGACAACCTCTGCAGAACGGAAGAGGAGTAGGTACCTCCCTTTGGGACCATCCTAACTATTCAATCAATTCTCCTCAATTACTAACAAATCTAAATGTGATTTATCTGCCCAGGAATCATTCCAATATCAGGCGAGGATCTATCAATAAAACCCCCAAAGGCAATCTTTTTTTCAGAGCTGTCAATAGAACCTCTGAAGCACAAAGAGAGGGAGCCGACAATTGAGATATTTTGCCNAAAGCACACGGCCTCAGCATCTGACATTTGATAATATTACACTCCATGTTGATTGAAATTGATTTTTTCTCCTCCTTTTTTTTTTTTTTTTGTGTGTGTTGGTAGAAGGCTGCAAAAAAAAGGGGGCATTTGACAACTTTCTTGCCCATAGATCCAAGGACAGCAGGCCAGTTTGTTAAGGTCAGTCATGACAAACAGTATGATGGGTTTTTAAAACCAGCTGAGTTTAACAATAGTAGGGCATGGGTATGTTATTTCAGTGTCAATAAAGCAAGCTGCTCAGCAGTTAGCAAATATCTCAGCAAGATCAGAGGCACCGGGATTAGAAGTAATAGTAAATTTATAGGGTTGGATTCTGATCTCAGTTAATACCATTGTAAATCCAGAGCGAAATTCATTGACTTCAATAGTTTTTGATCTAGAATAGTCCAGACGTGGTCATTTTCTGAACTTGTTACCAGAGCTGCCAATTGCACTGCTGCTTTGGATTTATTTGTATTTATTTTTCACCCTGATGGGGAGTTGGGCACTTCCCTTCTCTTTTCCCCTTGTAAAAAAATCGCTACTGTAAATCTCTCTAGATGATCATCTGCTTAAGTGCCTAAGCTACTTTGTAAACCTATACGTGCAATAGCTGCCTTTGAAATGGAAAGAAGTGTGACTGTGCAGATGTGGAGCAGGATCCGGCCCCTGTTGTTGCTCAGACAGCTCAGGAAAAAAAAAAAAAAAGGTACAGATGGAAAAATTCAGGTTCCAGGTTTACCTTGCTGTTTGGCTCTCTAAGCAGTGATCAGTACTTACTATTTGCTGCTTCTCACCCCGCACAGAAAACAAGGCAGACTCGCAGCAAATTGATTTGAACGATAATATTTTATTAAAGTTCTGTACTTGGTTGCTCCTGCAGCTGCAGCTGAGCAATTATGGCATTTCAAGAATAATTTATTGGTTATTGGAATCCAACACGTTATTTCTTTTGTCTCAGCTACAGAAAAAGACCCTGGAGTACTGCTGTTGTGTAAGAGGCTGGGAAACCTGAAGACACTCTCCCCGGCTTCTGGGCAGAACTTGCCAAAGTCAGCGGGATTAACTGGGGATGACTTGATGAAGGATGGGGCCCAGGATGTAAAAGCTGCATTTCTGCATGTGAAAATCCAAGTTTAGTTTCAGCTCATGCCCACAAAGAGGACAACTTCATGTCACCTGCTCCAGCACATGGCACCATGGCTCAACAGGAATGGGAGCAGCTTGGCAAGTACTCCCTTGGTCCCTCCTCGAAGAGGATCTCCAAGATGAGGTCGATCCTGTCCCTTTTTTATCTATTTCTAATTCTTGCACAGGATGAGACGAAGACACACCAACATCATCTTGCAGCACATCTCAGAAGACCCAGTTCTGGAAGGGCTGGGGCTTCAGCAGTGTCTATGGGGTGAGTCTCATCAGAAACCAGATATAAAGTGGCACGTCTGTCTTAAACGGATAGATCATTCCTCAGGAGTGTGTAATTTAGACACCGGGCAGCTTTTACCCATCGGAGAGCATTAAGGAGCAAGCAAGCTGAATTAATTAATTGAATTGCCCAAGGTCATCAAGGAAATCCATAGCAGAGGCCAGCAATAGGCACAAATGCCCCCCAGATCGGCATCTCCATCACCGCAGGTGTGCTCTGAGGGGGTGCATGGGATACGAAGGGTTAAGCTGGGCTAGATTGAAGAGAGACATAATTATCCCAGGTAAGAATTAACTTGCCAGGAATTGGGAGCAACGCACCACCTGACTCGAGCGAAATGATCTAAATCTGTATGTCCCACGCCGATCCCCACGCGGCTCCCCGGCAGATGATGCACCAGAATTAACTGAGCGTATTTTACAGTAGGTACATTTCACCCCTCGGAGGAATTCTATAAATGTTGGTCTCGCGGACGCCACTTCTGCAGTACCCTGAGATGAAGAGAAAGAGAGAGAGGGGCTGAGATCCAGATCAGTGTCAGCACTGCCTCTGGAAAGCTCTCACAACAATTAAAGCAGAATTATAAGGGGTTCCCGGGAGTGGCCGCAGTTTGGGTTTGAAGGGTGAGGGGTCTTGCTCTCTCCACCTCATTTCAGGCAGAGGAAGCCTGGGTTTTATGACTTTCGGGACCTAGGAAATTAAAGAGGGACAGGAGTCACTGCTGGGCACTGGAGTGTGACTGTAAGCCACATGATTAGCCCAATCTGAAGGTGGTTTTGGCCAGGGGCTGCTGGCCCTCTCCTGACCACCTCCTATGGATGGTCTGGGAGACAGCCTGGACCAGGCACCATCCATGACTGTCTATTTGGGGCTGACCACTCTGGGTAACAGTACAGATGAGATGAGCACAGTATTTGTGCCAGAGAACGGTCCAGGCCGTCTGATTTTAGCAGTATAGATCTGGCCTTTATGGCCTGTTTTCCTGGTCTCTTGACCTAGGAGAGAATTTGGGACCTGGCCTGGTCACAAGAAACAGTACCAAGATAAAGCCGTGGAAGTGGAAAGGCTCAGCTGGTGAAACTAACAGTGATGTTGCTCTTTGGAAGGGACCCTAAAGGGACAGATCCAGCCCTGTCCCCCAGTTTGTTCCCTCCATGGCTGCCCGTATCCCAGTGTGCCATGGCTGACCCCAGCAGAGATGTTGGCTCAAGTTTCTCTCCCAAAAGTTCAGGGTCAAGACAATGTTGTGGCCATCCCTGAGCCACCCTGCAACACCATCCTGTCCTGTGCCATGACTTGTCTGCTGGCCCAAAGGGTTAAATCATAGCACTTCTTCTTGCTGCTGGCCTGGAACACATCTGCAGGATTTCCTGGGGCTCCTTTCGTGTGTGTTGATAAATGAGAGGCATGAACCACCAGTCAGAACTTAAGCAAACTTTTTGTCCGAAAGAATGATTTTAACTTGCTCAGGTTCCACCTCTGTGTGCAAAGTGTGAGCACTGAGATTTATTCCTGGTATTTGCTTTCTGTTGTTAACTCCTCATTTCCTGGAGCCTTAGGGTAATGGAAAATTCTCACTTTTCAATTTTAGACTTGTTTCCTTAAGAAATAGCTGCATGCAAGCGTGGGATGGAGTTTGCTGATCTGGGAAACTGTGGACAAGAGGCAGAACTCTCACCTATTACCTCCCTCTGGTGTCAAGAAGGACTTGGGGGTGTGGGTGGATGAGGAGCTCAGTATGCCCTGGCAATGTGCTCTGGCAGCCCAGAAAGCCCCCCGCACCCTGGGCTGCATCCCAGCAGGGCGAGGTGGGGGGATTCTGCCCCTCTGCTCCGCTCTGGGGAGACCCCCCTGCAGGGCTGCCTCCAGCTCTGGGGCCACCAACAGCAGAAGGACAGGGACCTGTTGGAGCAGGGCCAGAGGAGGCCACAGAGATGCTGGGAGGGCTGGAGCCCCTCTGCTGTGAGGACAGGCTGAGAGAGTTGTGGGGGTTCAGCCTGGAGAAGAGAAGACTCCAGGGGACCTTATAGTAGCCTTCCAGTATCTGAAAGGGCTCCAGGAGAGATGGAGAGGGACTTTTTACAAGGGCATGTAGTGATAGGACGAGGGCTAATGGCTTCCACACTGGAAGAGGGAGATTTAGATGAGATCTCAGGAAGAAACTCTTTGCTGTGAGGGTGGCGAGACCCTGGCCCAGGTTGCCCAGAGAAGCTGTGACTGCCCCATCCTTGGAGGGGTTCAAGGCCAGGTTGGATGGGGCTTTGAGCAATCTGGTCTTTCCCACTTGGAACTCCACTGCTGTCTGGGATTTCCCAGCTCTGGGGCACAGCAGGTGGACCCCTCAGGGGTTTAGCAACACCCTTGGGTGCTAAATGTAGGAGGACCAGGTTCACCGAAGCCCAGCTTGACCATGGCATGGTCTGGGATTTGGCGGAGTTACTCTGGGGTTTTCCTTGGGGGTTCAGAGCAGGAACTTAGGGGCCTTGGCATATTGAGGTCCTGGGGTGATGGGGAAAAATGGTGCCCAAGCAAGTCGGGCTGGTCTGCAGCCAGGCCTGGGGCTGCTGGCCCTGGGATGCTAATTTCGCCTCCTATGCCTTTGCCTCTGGCAAGTCACTTAACGGCACAGTTTTCCCTCTGTGTAAAATGGGTAGAATAATCACTTCCTACCTTGTAGGGGCGACATGAGGCTTAATTAATTAATTAATTAATTGTTTTGGAAGTAATTAAGTTTTTTATTTCACAAAGAGTGCTTTCTTTCTTTCTTTCCTTTCCTTTTTTTTTTTTTTTTTTTGCAATCCTGTTGCAGAGATCTTTGAGTGTCGTGAGGTGATGAGTGCTCCCCAGGACGAGGGCAGCTTCGAATCCCTGCCTGGAAGGAGGTACACGGGGTCCTGCCGTGTACCCATCGGGTTTGCATGCTGCAATCACAATGCTGTGCCTGCCCTCCTGTGCCAGGTTTAAAAACCCAGTGGTGGCCACTTTCTCATTTGGAAAGGCCAAATCCTGCCGGCATTGGACTCCTTTAGCACCAGGTCTTTGGGGCCAGGTCACATGAGTTGAGGTCCTTGCCGCAGGTAGCCAGGGTTGGGTCCCATGTCCCTCTGGTGTCCCCAAGCCATGGAGTGGGTCCCTGGTTCCTGCTGGCAGCTCTGAACTAAATCCCCTTGTTGATCCCATGGTGCTGGCAGAGATACCTCCCTGTGAGGAATGTGGAGGTGGGTATCATCATGGGAGCAGCTCCGTTGGCAGAGGGCAGGAGGCAGTGACATATTTGTCTGCAAAGGATGATCTGTCTTTGGTTATCTTTTCTTCACGCATCCAAGAGGTCTTTCGAATTGCAATTAAGACTATCAAGAAAGTCTCTATTCCTTGAGAAGCGTTACATAGGGTATTTAAAACACATATTTTGAAGTTAATTTGGTAACAGAGCACATATATTCAGATTGTCCTTAATTAACCATTTAAGATGCAGAGTTCCATTCAAGCCCTTGTGTTCGTCATCATTTTCAGAAATGTTGCAGGAAACAAGCAGTGACGGATGAGAAACGCGGCACTATCTGCTGGCAGCAGACATTTGACAAAGTGATAAGTATGGCTAATTCCCCTGGGCATTATTTGTACACAGTGCATAGATATGGGTGAATTATTGCCGTCCCTGATTGTCTAATGATTTTTTTTTTCCCCTCTCATATGATCTTTTTTTTCTTACCTGGTATTTTTGACATCTGAGAAATTCATATTGGCAGGTTGATCTATGTTGTCTAATATAACGTGGAGTGTAATCAATCACAAATCCTGCTTAGTCCTTTTCAGTAACTTCAGTTACAGTGAAATGGCAGAGGTCTATCCCAAGGTAATGAAGATCGCATGACTAATTTCCACTAAAAACTTGCCATACAGATCAGATCCTTTAAAGAAAAACATTAGTACTAAGCCCTTAAATTACTACTCAGCATTTACTGTTACAAGACCAGCCCACCCCAGGGACTTAGGGAAGTCATGACATTCCTTTCTCTGTATGGTGTCCATTCAGAGAAAGCCAAGCTTGGATGGACTTCTACCTGTCCTGTTCCATCCGTGGGCACTTTAGAGGTGGAGATCCTGCTGACCAACCGGCTTGTAATGGGGCAGGATTAATTTCTCAGACATCGAGGTTGTCATGGGAATTGTGCTCCCAGTTCAAAGAAACACCACCATAGGAAAGCCCCCAGTGGACTGTTTTTGGGTGGGTCCCAGCCCAGGGGAGACCCAACAGCAGAGGACACATGAGAGGTCCTGGTGCGGTGCTGTTTTGGGAGGAAAGGACAATGGTCATCATAAAAGCATCACTCTCTCAGCCTCTTCAGGGACACAGCTGTAATTAAGGGTTGAGAAAATGATGCACAAAGAGAGATTTTCATGAGGAACTGAGGAACTTTTGAGGTGAAGAAGATGTAGGACTGAGCCTTAAAATACAAATGTTTCCAGAACAGATTTTAAAATCAAAACTCAAGGAAAAATGACAGGGGAGGAAAATCACAGACTTCAGGATGATGCATGCTCTTGGAATGTAGATGCTATGAATATTTCTTATGTTGAAATAGAGGGCAGGCCAGAAGCTGGAAAAACTCAGGAATAAGGAGGGTAAATCTGATAAAACAAAGTCCCATTTAATCACTGTTCTTCAAAACAGGCAGCTGGATCGGTTGTGGGATGGAGCACACCGACAAACCAACCCTAAAGCCTCAGCATGGGCACCAGTGTTCCATTTCAGAAAGGGGCACCTACATAAAAATGGGACAGCCTTGTAAGAACAAAGGCCAGAAGACCCAAAAAGAAGGGGTAAAAGGCTGGTAAGAGGCAAGGGAGTTAATTAAATATGTCAGAGGCTAACAGTAAATCTCTACCCCAGATCACAGCAGACTTTAGAAAGACAACCATGCAAATCTGACACGAGTGAGCAATAGCTCAAAGGAGACTATGAGGAGTCAGGGGGGTGTCCTTCAAAAGCTGAAGGTATGTCCACCAAAAGAAAACAGGAAACAAAAATTCTGACACCTTAAATCTAAAAAGAGAACAGGACAGAAAAAAAAAAAAAAAAAGAAAAGATTTTGAGGGAAAAATTGCTGAAGGTGCAAACATTGGTAATAAATCAGAGGCAGGAGCCTGCAGAGAGTTTGTAGGGCAATTACAGCACAAGAACAATTGCACTGTCAGACTCAAGTTTCCCCCAGCCTAGTATCCTCTCTCTGACAGCAGCTGATACCAGATGTCTAGGAAAGCATAGCAGAGCATTTAGTGACACTTTCCCAGCACCCTTTCTCAGCCTTCAGGGATTTCCAGCTCGGTAGCTTCCAGTAGACCTCAGCAGGGACTTCAGATGTTCACGATGCAATGGGGATATTTAGAGAAGGTAGGGACCCAGTAGATAAACTAAGTGATTTTTTCACATTTATACTCAGTACAAAGAAGCCCGAGGAGTACCCTACACTTGTAATTGTCAATTTTGCTGGGTTTTTGCAGATCAGTCAGAAATTGAAGTTTCAGTAGGAGAGATAGATATAAAGCTGCTTGGTAAAGTGAATACAGCAGTTACTGGGATGGGATGATGTTCTTCTGTGAGCTGTAGAGGAACTTGGGCATGAAATTGGTCACTATTGTCTGTGGTGTGCCCTTGCAGGAGGTCAGCATGACTCCTGCACACACACACTGTTCTCGGGAGCATCTGTGGACTGACAGCACCCATAAGGCTGAGGTCTGTACTGCACAAACCGTTAGATGATGAATGTGATCCTCAGGCCATACATGGTAAATATAATACAATGAAGAAGACTCAACCTATCCTTCACAAAGGGAAGCCGAGCTTATAAATCTCTTAGAGCTCCTTGAAGGCCTTGTTAAGCACGTGGAAAAAGGTAATCTGATAATAGATAGGTAAGTTTTCTATGAAGTCCCACCCTGGAAGCTTGTAGGGCAGCCAGAAGGGTAGGACCTTTTATCAATTTATAACTAGGTGGGGGAAAAATCCCTAGGAAATAGAGCCTTTCACAAACCACCAGTGGAATCACTTATGTGTCTGTAGTAAGATCCATGCTGTTCAGCATATCCATAAATAACCCAGGAAGGAGTGTGGATAGTGAGATGACAAAGCTCAGTGATATTAGTGAATTATTCAGGGTAGTAAACACAAAAGCTGACTGCTGAGATTTGCAGAAGGCTCTGCAAGCCTGAGTGACTGGAAAATAAAATTGAAGTTCAACATTGCTAAATGCAAAGTAATGCACACACGTGGACTCTGAATTGTCTATTACCATCAGGAAAGGGAATTCGGAGTTAGAACAGATCCTTCTGAGAAACTGTGGGCTCACTGCATGATTATGGGCAGAAAAGCAAACTGATGGCTGATAATTGCTAAGGAGGAGTGAAGAACAAGCCAGGAATGTTATGTCACTGTATGAATTAATGCTACAACCGCATCGTGCCTTTCTGGCCTCCCTGTTTCTTAAAGGAAAATGTAGGAAAAAGATGGGAAGGATTGTCCAAGAGGAGAATGGCTTTGCACAAGGTCCAGAAAAGTCTCAAAAAAAACCCCTGTGAGTGCAGAGACAGAGGTGTATAAAGCCAAAGGAGCTACATCCCCACTGCTGCATGTGGTGGGCTCCACAGCTTATCACCAACAGATGTGGTGGATGCTGAGCTGATGTAGTTTCAGAACGCAATGAAATGAATTAATGGAAGAGAATTCCACAAAGGCCATTGGTACACATTGACCACTTTCAGCTTGGAAAGCCCCTGTGCTGGAAATTCAGAGAACATACACCATGCAAATGGATTTGCCCTGTTCTTACACTTGTTTCTGGACTTCAGCCAAGAGCAATCATTGGAGGCAGAATACTCGACCATGTGGTCCTTTGGCTTGATGCAGCTGCTTCATTTTGTTGCTCTGGCCACAGCAAAACCTCTAAATCCTGCAGCATCTCAAAAAACATCTCAGAGGCCCTGGGCTCTGAACAGACATCTGGAACAGCTCATGCCTCCCTGAGCTGTCTTCCCAGGAGGTCTGGGGACTCAGACAGCTATCACAGAATCAGTCATAGAGTCATAGAGTTGTCCAGGCCGGAAGGGACCTCCAAAGGTCATCTAGTCCGACCTCCCCGCGGTCAGCAGGGACACCCCCAACTAGACCAGGTTGCCCAGGGCCTCGTCGAGCCTCACCTTGAATATCTCCAGGGAAGGGGCCTCAACCACCTCCCTGGGCAACCTGTTCCAGTGCTCCACCACCCTCACAGTGAAGAACTTTCTCCTAATCTCCAATCTAAATCTGCTCCCCTCCAGCTTAAAGCCATTTCCCCTCGTCCTGTCACTGCAGGCCTTTGTAAACAGGCTCTCCCCAGCCTTCCTGTAGGCTCCCTTCAGGTACTATCACAGTTACGCTGCCCTATTTTAGGGTCATTTGCTCAGAAAGGAAGGCTAGAAATGTATTTTTTAAGCGAAGGCTGGCGTTTTCCTGCCAAATTCTGGGCCAGGACCATCTCCCATTTGGGGGCTGTCCAAGCACAGAGGGTGAGCAATGATTACCCTCCCACTGCGGGGGAGAAGGGATGGGCAGGAGGGTCCAACTATTGTTGCCGGGCTGGTATGAACAGCCCAGAAAACATCCAAGTGATGCTTTTGGAAGTCTGAGCCCCGCTCCCTCCACGAAGAAGAAAGAGAGGGATCCCAGCTCTCTGCTGCCAGAAACACAGCCCCTGCAGACACACCGCTCCTGCCACCGCCTGCGTTTAAATCTCACCAACCTTCCTGCTCTACCTTAAACCGCCAGCTTTAGAGGTCCCCACTCATCAAACTCTTGTCAGGCAACAAGAGGGGGAACAAGGAGGGCTTAATTGATCAGCTTCGAAAGTAGCCTTGAGAACTTGATTCAGATATTGACTTCCAACGAGCTGGTTTAACTCCAGCTTCCAGAGCCAGCAATGGCTGAACATCAAAACTATTAACCTCTGGCCTTACCAGTTGGTGAGACATCACAGCAGCAGTAATTAGGAAGTCAATCGGAATCACATGTCTCACTTACACTGGCATGTCAATCAATAGTGCCAGTGACAGATTCATTAGGCCAGGCCTTGCAGCACAAGCTAGTAACAACCTCATAAAATACACTTTTGAGGCAGGGCAAAGAAAAATCTGCTAGGAGGACTTGACTAGATGACAATATGTATTGATTAGGGCTCAAGCAATTTATGAAGTGCTACTTGCTCTGCAACCTTTCTGGCTCAGTGCTAAATTTTCCCAAGTAGTTGCTAAATAAAACAAAATATTACACTTTTTAAAGCCGTTTTCTGACAGGGCAATTTTTATGTTAGTTACAACTAACAAATAATCTAGCAAGGTAAAACTTCAATAGTTACTTAATGGTGAAATGTACCTTTCATTTCTCTGGCCATCAGGCTTTGAAAGAAGACATCCATCTGGATGAGAAAAAAAAAATGTAATCTGAAACATGATTAGGAAACTCTCCTACCTTCTGGAGACAAATTTCATATTAGCATGCCTTTCTTCAGAATGTTTTAATGACCATTCTTTTTGGAAGGCCACAAGAAAAGCGGATATTTCAGTTTTTAAAACTAAACTAAAAATTGGGTTTCCAGAGTACAACCAGACCTCTACTGCTTGTTGGAAACATGGTGTTTTTTAAAGACAGAAACACTGTAATTGGGGACTTGCTGAAATGCTCTTTGTGATGCTGTTCTTTTAATTGGATCTTTTTGCTATTTGCTTTGTTTGTAGCTGGTTTTTGCCAGGATTTTCCCAAGGTCCACAAGGGCTCACTGCCCTCTATTCGTGCTGTCACTGATGGTGGGATTTATTTCCTCTTGCCCTCCATGGTGAAGGAGCATCATGCTTCAGGGTCGATGTAGGGTCCCTGCAGTGACACCTGTCTTTGTGGGGTTTCATGTCTTGCATGTCTTGACCCTCTCTCCAAGATAAATATCAGAACTGGCCCATCTCTATCTCACTGGCCAATGATGCCAAAATGCAACCCTGAGGCAGGTGGGGCAATTATCACGGACATTAAAGAAATAAAGGATTATTCAAAGATTCTCTCAATACATCACGAATTGCCTGTGTGTCTGCTATCAGAAATAGACGTAGTGAGGAGGGAGTCTTGCTAATGCTGAATAAGGATTTGGGTACATTCTTGTAGCAGAAGAATCCAGAGAGATACATTTAGCACCTAAATGTGAGTGGACAAATTCATCTTTGCACTTACATCACTGCAAATGTTAGGATCCACCTTTTTTTCAGGTCCTCTGCCAATTACATCCATTTTGTGGTGTCAAAGACTGCCCAAAAGTCAAAATAAAAAGATCATTGGGTTTCAGCAACCGCTAGAAAAGGTGCTCAGAAAGACACGGGAGAAAGAATCTGAGTAGCTGTGAACTCAACCCTTCCCTTCTTGCCTTCCCTTGCTTTCCCTTGTCTTCTTGGCTTCTCCAACTTAATTTTCCAGCAGATACTTCATTGTCACCTGAACAATCCTAGTCACCAACTTCAATACTCTGTGACTTGGCACAAGAAAGCACTTAAGCATCTTCTTCATAATTAGCTGGTTGTTAAAGACACAATGTAAATGCTTGCTGGGTTAGAGTTTAAGCACTCCTGGTCGCAGGGAGGGAGGGCCCTCTATTTTTTTCCAAATATCTCCAGCCCTGAGGTAGCAAAGGGGTATTTCTCAGGGTGGAAAAGCTAAATGCCTGCACTAACACCGTGTCCAGAGGAGACCCCCGTCTCTTATTCTCCCATCAGATTAATGAAACCCCCACAGCAGCCGCTGTGAGGCAAATGCCTAATATTTTGGAAGGACACTGACTGCGGGTTTGATTATTTGTTAATAACAAGAGTTTTCTGGTTAATTAATTTGGGAGCATTATTAATGTTAATAGTACAGCTGGGCCAATAATTTATGATGATTAATTTCCTTGCCAAATTCAGATCTTCTCTCTCTTTCTTCCTCTTTCAGTTGTCCAAGAACAGATTGTAGTTTTCTCAAATCGATTCATTACTTTAAATTATTTGCCAGATAACTTTTGCAAATAACTCCAGGTTTGGGTCTGGTTCACAACCAGGTCACTGGCGTGTATTATATTTGAAAGCCAAACTGCAGGGTGGGACAGGTAAATCACACCAGGAATTTGGCTTTCCAGTTTGGGAGACAAAATATTTTAACTTGCTTTCATTGCCAAATGTCTGTGGGTAACACATATTACCCTCTTTCCAATTCCATCCAACACTCCTGCCAGTAAACTCCTCGTTCCACCAAACCAGCCTGCCAGTAAATCAAAATTCATTAGAATAACCAAGAGAAAGGGCCATAAACAAGGTGTAAGTAGAAACAACTTGATTTTAAATTCAGAATAAATATACATGGCCATTTTTTCCCATTACTCTTTATTCTGCACTAATTAATTCCTAAAAACTGCAATCGTCTTTCCTAAAATAATCCCAGGTGGTTCAATAAAATCCAGAGGAAAGGGAAGAGTGAACTAGGTTTGAGTTGTTGACTGCTAGGAATCCTTTAAATCATTTCTAACACGGAGAGTTTTGGAAAGGAGGGGTATATGCTCCATGTACAGAGACCATGGAAGAAGGTCACTTTGCATATGGCTTCCTCTGAAATAGCAGCATGTTTCCCATAGTAAAGAGAAAGCTCTAATGAAGAAGTAATAACTGCTTACGTTGGCAAAGAATGAAACCAGCTGTGTTTTCGTGAAAAGCAGTAAAATGAGTTTGCTTCCTCCAGTAGATTCACTTCAGGGGGGGTTTTGAAAGGCCCTTTGGTTTTATTCCTCAGTGAAGTAATTTTAAAGGGTCTAACGAGAGGGCCAAGTCCAGCTCATTACAGACTTCACACGTGGGGAGAGGCAATTGCTCTCCTCAAGAAGCCCTGGGTGAAGCTGATGGAAACTCTTGGCTGGCCCCATGGCCCATCCAATGCCCCTTTGGGGGGAACAGTCACCCAAGGCTAAGGTGGCAGCAAGAGGTGCATGTGAAGGTGGACACCCTTTCTGCCAACCCACAGGGCCCTGGCTTGTAGCCAAAGCAATCCTACTGTTGCCACAGCTCAGAGCTGCTGGTATGAACAAACTCTGCTGGTCACTGCCATTTTAATTGTCCTATCTTGGTGGCCAGCTTGAATGGTGTCAGATAATGTGTCTTCTCCAAGCCTAGAAAGCCCATGAGGTTTTCTGACACTTCAGCTACCACTTTGCAGGGCTGATTTACTCCAGTTTTATCAACTCCAAGAGCTGGAAGAGGCAACTATTAAATTAATATCACAATTAAAATTCAATCAGTGCAGCACTGGGTTGAAATCTCTGAATCAACACAATAGGTCATGAAATCAAATAATGAAATGAGAGATTAGAAGGAACAGCTTGTTGTAGTCTTGTCTCAGCAAATTTAACAGGCAAAGCTTTGCTGTCCCATTTAGTATAATGCACTGGCACAGCTGGTGGAGGGACACACGTGTCCATATGATTTTGCCTCTGATGGTTAAATATCTATTCTGATCTAACACAATTTTAAGGCAGTAGAACAAGCAGAAAATATATCGTGCATACTCATGCATATACATGACATATAGCCTGCATACGCCTAATGGATAGGCTTTTTGCATTTCAGACGAGTCACTTATCGGAGGGTTTTGGTGTTGATTCTTGAAGCATCGGTTGTTTCCTTAGAAGAGAAGATTGAGGGGGGCCCACCTATAAATACTTCAAGGGTGGGTGTCAGGAGGATGGGGCCAGTCTTTTTTCAGTGGTGCCCAGGGACAGGACAAGAGGTAACAGGTACAAACTTGAACTTGGGAAGTTCCACCTAAACATGAGGAGGAACTTCTTCACTTTGAGGGTTCCAGAGCACCAGAAGAGGCTGCCCAGAGAGGTGGTGGAGTCTCCATCTCTGGGGACATTCAAAATCTGCCTGGACATGTTCCTGTGCAACCTGCTCCGGATGACCCTGTCCTGGCAGGGGTTTGGACTGGGTGATCTCCAGAGGTCCCTTCCAACCCCATGTCATTCTGTGATTCTATGATTCTGGGACTGAAGACGCAACAAATTGATTGTCCTGTAGCAGAAGCTTGGTGCCTGCTTGGGTGGATGGGCCTGTGTCCCTGTGTCGCCCATGCCTACATCCCTGTACCACTGCCCTGCAGCTGTGTCCGTGAGCCTGAAGAATGATGGAGATCAACAGCAGATAGCGTGAGCCTTCAAAAATAAGCAAGAAAGAGAAAGAAAGGGAAATCTTTGTTCAGAAAATTGATCTTCACATTGTCGTCAGGGTAATGGTCATAAAACCCTAATTAAAAATAAGAGCACCTCTTTCGAACAGTGTCTCAATGTGTAAACAAGACCTGCAACCCACATACATGTTCTTTACATGACATTGACTCCTCATGTCCTAAAACGGCCTTGACTTTAAACTGACATAGGATTGGGGAAGAAATCCACATTTGCCCTAAAATTGAAAGTTGGTTTTGAAGTGTATTTGACCAGAGTAAATTAATTCACAATTTAATTGGCCAAAGTTTTTTCAGGCTGGGCTCAAACCTGGCTCTGTGCTTCCAGCCCTTCTCTCCTTGCTCAGGAGGGGTTTGCCCAGGGACCTTCAGTACCACCCTTTGCCTAATTGTGTCATCTGCTGAAAAAAGGGAAGCAAGTGTGGGGGAAAAGGGGCAACGAGGGCACCAATCGCTCACCTGTCTGAGAAACAGTGCTCTCCACCTGGGGCAAACTTCTCCAGCCCTTGCTATGGTGTTTTTTCCATCACCTTCTTGGGATTTTCACCATAAATCTCCAGCCAGCCGCCATAAAGCGCCAATCCCTTAGATGTAAGAAAATATCCACTTTCCTCCTCCTGATCAACACTCCTCTGTCCTTACAGCTGGTGTAGCCTCTTTGCCAAGTATAACGTGAAACTGTCTTCTAACCACTTGGAAAAGGAAAAACCAAATTATCCTCTTGGACACCTGTGAGCTGCTGGGTCTTTGCTGGATGAAATGGGGAAAGCGGTGCTGGTAAAAGCATCATAGACATCATCAAATTATACCACTTAGTCACTAAGTGATTTATTTGTGAAATTCAGGGTCAGCAAAGATTGACAGTTTCATAAAGAGAGGGGTTAAATTCACAAATCTGCTGCAGTGTGAAAGAATAATAATAAAAAAGGGATCTAGGGGGAATAAAATGTTCCTGAAAGACGTTTTCTAGTGTCCTGTCCAGCTTGGTTTTGCCTATTTCCAGTAAAGGGGATTTTAAGTTCCCCTTCTGAAATTTTTCCACAGTCCCCTTGAGAACCTGAATGCAGAGCATACATTCCACCCAAAACTCAGATTTTTTTTTTCTGCACTACACAGCGTTTCTCCATCAACTACTGTCCCCCATAACTTTTGGGAGGTTGGATGCTCTGAGGACCTTCAGAGTTTTCAGATGAGATGTTTCACCCCAACACCTTATGAAGACAGGTGAGGCAAGACACAGCATTTTGTAGTCTAAAGCTTATTTTAAGAGATCTGCTGGATTTTTAAATGGTAAATGTTCTTGGATTTTATCTGCTGCAGTGACTGAAGCTGAAGGTTTTCGTACTTTTTTGTCCAAAAAATATTTTTCTTAGGAATGTAGTCTGGGTTTATCTGTATTTAATTTGTAGAACAGCTTAAGACAGAAAAAAGCCCCCAACTTTTAGCTAAAAAATCTAGAATAAAACACTTCAATATTTTGTTTTTAAAGTGAATTCAATTTTGGAATTTTCTTAATAATTTGTGTTTGAAAAGGTTTAACAATAAGAAAGAAAATGTTTCATTATTGCATGAAAATTTTGACTATTTAAATCAATAGTGAAATTAATTTTTTGCTTAGTTTTTCACTTCTTAAAAAAATAAACAAGACATAATGTGTGGCTAACACTGAACAGTCCCCTTCCTCCTTTTCAGGTTTCCATTCCCAAAATACTATTTCTTCCCCCTAGATCTTGGTAAAAAAAAAAAAAAAAAAAAGAAAAGAGATTAGTCTTATTTTTTCAGAAAAGCTAACATCAGCACTTATAGTTTGACTTTGGGCATGCTGCTGGTTTGCAACATTGCAAGGAAAGCCAGTCCATATTAAAACTGTTTAATGTACATGGTCTTGGGTGGCATCCGTGAAGCATCCAAGTAATAAATACATCATCCACATGAGACATCAAATGAATATATAAATACTCTGAAGGTTAATTTATTATACCCATAGAGCTATGGAGAACTGAGGTTTTGTCTTGGTGTACTCAGTACACGCAAAGTTTGAGGTTTCCCTCAAATTCGTAACAAATACGTGCCTATTTTACCACCTCACCATGATTCTGCCAGGAGGTCCAAATCAAAAAGGGCTCAGTAATCCAACTGCCAAATAGTGAAGCAGAAACGTAGGCAAAAAATCCTTCCAGGAAGATGTCCTTCCAGCTGGAACTGGTATGCTTGAGCCAGAAGGGAGATGAATACCCCTCAACCATGTCTGCTTCATACAAAATCAAGCTTTTGGCATTTTAAGGACTCCGCAGATCCATGGACAGACCCCTGGCTCCTGCTGTGGCTGTGTAAGTCATGGGAGGCCATTGGATCCTTGGTAGCCCATGCTCTGCCACCATGCCAGTCAGACAGGTGGTGGTTTCCATCTCATCATGTGCAAGAGGCTTCATAACCAGCTCCGTATCTATCATTTGGCTTTACTCTGAACCCATTAGACGTGAGTAAAGTTAGATTTGAAGCTCCTCAAGAGTGAGATGATGCTCTGGTTCCAATATCACCTGTCTCATCCAATTAGGTTTCAAGCCTAACGATCCTCAATGAGACAGTATCCAAGAGAAAGGCAGTAAAAAGCAAAATTTGCTAACCGGGGTAGAAGGATTTAAGGCTGAGACCTTACTTCCATTTCAGAAGGACATGGTGAAAATCCCAAACTCCTAGTTCCCTCTGGGCTTTGTGCTTTGTTTTTTGTCTGTGGGGATGGGTCCAGGATGCACCGGTGCATCGTCTTCAGGGCCCTGGGCTCTGCAGGGACAAGTAACCTCACACAAGAAACCTGGCACTCTAATTGCTTTCTCCTGTTAATGAAGGAATGACCCTACTTCTTGGATTCATAGAATCATTCAGGTTGGAAAAGACCCTTGGGATCATCGAGTCCAACCATCAACCCCACTCTACAAAGTTCTCCCCTACACCATATCCCCCAACACCACATCTAAACGACTCTTAAACACATCCAAGGATGGTGACTCAACCGCCTCCCTGGGCAGCCTATTGCAGTGTCTGACCACTCTTTCTGTGAAGAATTGTTTCCTAATGTCCACTTTAAACCTACCCTGTTGCAGCTTGAAGACATTCCCTCTTGTTCTGTCACTAGCTGACAGGTTTACACTGACTTTATCCCCCCAGTACCAGATTTATCAGCATTTCCAGACAAAATTTTTACAAGGATCTTAATTTTGGGTTTGAAGGTCATTTAACAATCAACCTGCTTTTCTTGGGGCAACCTCCTTAACCCCTTTTCTGGGTTTTCTGAAACAAATTCGACACTGCCACCACTTCTAGGCTCATGCAAACACCAAGAGTGGATTTGATATGGAGGTTTTTGCCCTAGAGAATAGTGTTAGGGACAACAGGAGCAATTTCTGTCTGTGCAGGGGGATTTCTTGTGCTTTGCTGGAAGACGAGCTGCAGAAACACCGTCACTTAAAACCAGCAAAGCAGCGCTGAGCAGCAAACCAATAGCCATGTGGTTTCACCTCCTGTTGCAACTATTTTTATCACCACTTTATGCTTCATTGACCAATGGATTTTTTTTCCAGCTTTGCACTTTTCTATATATTATCTGTACACGCATACACACGACTATTATTTTTATCTTCATCATTACATAGTGCTGCTTTTTGTGCCATTTAGACATGAACCTCGTTTGAACCCTGAAGCCCCATTTGTGACACGCAAAAATACTGTCATTTACATTCTGTGCCAAAGTATTATATAAAAAGCATCAAACGGGAGGAGAGGCAGGAAGCTGGGAGTAAAGATATATAGTCAGCAAAGTATATAACTTCTGGCATATTACTGCTTAATCCTAACATAATTATTCTCATCCTTTTATTTGATTAACTTCTAATGGTTCCTCTTGGTGTTAAAGGTCCCAGTCTGATCATTTGATTTTAGTGTCTGCTATAATTACCGATAATGTTCTTTGCAAGACAATTTAATGATAACCGCATAATGGCCTATATGAAGAAAGCTGCAGGGTTTCAAT
>QJSC01027313.1:67436-112743 GCA_003697955.1 Calidris pygmaea | reverse complement strand
CTGCCCAGGGAGGTGGTTGAGGCACCATCCCTGGAGGTGTTCAAAAGACGGGTTGATGTAGTGCTGGGAGGTATGGTTTAGTGATGGTTACTCCTTGTTTGTTGTGCGGGTGTCTATTTTTGTCAGTTAGGTTGACGGTTGGACAAGATGATCTTTAAGGTCCCTTCCAACCTAGAAGATTCTGTGATTCTGTGATTCTTACTTCTGTTGATGCCTTTGCACCTCTCTGTTGGCCCCAGAAATGCACTTTATTTTCCGTTCACTCTTTGCAGTGGAGGGGGGTTCCGAAAACATGATTCAGGTTTGCTCTGGATCATAGAATTGTCCAGGTTGGAAGGGATCTTTCAGATCATCTAGTCCAACCATCAATCCAACACTGACAAAACCACCACTAACCCATGTCCCTCAGCACCACGTCTGCCCAGCTTTTAAATACCTCCGGGGATGGTGACTCCACCACTGCCCTGGGCAGCCTCTTCCAAGGCTTGACAACCCTTTCAGTGTAAAAATTTTTCCAATATCCGTCCTAAACCTCCCCTGGTGCAGTTTGAGACTGGTTTCTATTGTTCTATCACCCGTTCCTTGGGAGAAGGGACTGAGCAGTTGCAGCTCCCACTGTAAGCAGACTGATTTAGCAGGTGATTCAACTCCTTGGAGAAGATGTCCACAATGAAGGGAGGAATAGCTCTCCAAGGAGATTTCCTCTCTTCACTGGCCAGAGGAGAAATCTAGATAACCACATTTTTCTGACACAGAGGTGGCTAAGGCCAGCCGAGGATTCCCTTGTTTGTTAATAACAGAGGATCACTTCCTACAATAGTTTTTCATTCCATATCTCTTTGTACCTGCCCCTTTACAATGTCAAAGGTTTCTTTTCTGTAGTTAACTTCAAGATGGAGGTTGAGAAATCAGTTCACTGAAAGGTCCCCAATATGATCAGCCCACGGCACAATGCTGCAAGGAGGGCTTGAGCAAAGGTGTTTCATCTGGTCCAGCAAAGAGGAAGTTAAAGGGTAAATCAAATTGAAGGTTAAGGCTTCTTGGAAGGTTATTCCAAAGAGTTGCCTGTCATGATGAATAGGGCAACAAGTTGCAACTGGGAAGGTTTTGGGTTGGGCAATAGGAAAAAATGATGTTTCCTAGAAAAGGGTGATGCCTTGGGCAGTAGAGCCAGAACTGTTAGAGGTATCCCACTTAGATACATCTCTGACAAGCTGAGCTGGTCTCAAAGCAGCCTTACACCCCTGATGCCTCAGCTGAGGAAATTCGTGTTTCTCTTCCCCCATGGTGGCAAAGCACCCTCTGGAGAGACAGAGACAACTGAGCAACCCTCTGCACAGCCTGGATGGTTGTTCAGACATGAGATCATTAAGAGATTCCCTACACATATCCTAATTAAAAACTCTGCAATGCAAATAGCAAGATAAAGGGATTTCTGACAATAAGCAGGATGAAGTGCCACTCGAGCACTAATTAAATACGATGGCAGTTAATCAACATGGAGTGTCTTGCAACACTTTGGTAATGATGATGGTGGATTGACCTTGAAGGCTCTGGGAAATGTTTTTCAGGATTCCCTTCAAATGTATCAATAGTGTTGTTGAAAGTAGGTAGCACTCAATAAAAATGATTTTTTTTTCTTCGTAGGATCTATAGCAGGGTTCATCAGGTCTTCAGGTCCCAGGTGTATTTGAAGGCTCAGCACCATCCAGAAAATTGGCTTCTTTGTTCACCCCGGGAATATGACTCCTGGTTTACCTCTTTTGCTCTTTGCTCGTCCTGAAAGATGGATGATTCTCTGGTCGCACATTAAAGCTAATCTTCAAATGCTTCAGGACTATCTGAAGGAGAAACCGGACATCAAGATAGTCCTAGTACCTGCAGCACAGTACAGAGATGGGGTCTCGTGAATTTCTTATTGCAAAATGATGCTTAAAGGTGTCTAAAAGAGGAATCAGCAATGGGGGCAAGGACATGGTGGGAGTTTGGCATGAAACTCCCTTGATTTACAAATACAAAAAGAGATAAAACATTTGAGTGCTCAGGTTAAAAACTGTACGGAGTAGGTGATGGTGCCGGTATTTATATCGCTGCTTCATCAATCAATAACTTTAACAATAGGCATTTAATCAATACATTTAACAACCCTGGGAGAGGATGACATCTCTGATAAATCTGAATGCTCCACAGTAGATCCATGCCTTAAATACTCATCCCTCTGTCACAGCTGAAATATTTGACCGAATCCTGGAAGGTGCTGAGCAGCTGTAGTTTCTGGAGGTGACTGTGCTCTCTGAAGTCTCTCTTTTCCTGCTAGGAAATATATGGGTGTGTTTTCCATATGGGTAGATACAATGGCCACCCAGGTTTTGTGACTGGGATGACCTCTTCCCAGTGCTGTCCTGCAGAGTACCCCGGTGGCACCGGACTTCAGAGACACCACCTCTGATGAGCCAGAGTTGCCTCCTCCGCTCTAACTCTATATTCCAGGCACTTGCCAAGGCGAGTCTATATTAAGTTTATTTCACAAATAGGACTGTAGATGTTTCCCTGCTGGAATCCAACCATTTCAGCATCTTTAAGGAGGAAGGGCAGCCACCCCCAGGCTGTTCTCAGCACCGCTCATAGCTTGTTGCTAATTCAGAAAACAACCCACAGCATCAACTGGCAACTGCATCCCTGATTAATCCAAGTTCTCTATCAAGACGCTCTGTACTGTGCGAAAATCTTACTGAACAGTCTTGTACACAACATAAACCCATTAAAATGATGGTCTGATTCTCTAAAGGTTTGGCTATATGGCTTCCCATAAAAAGTTTCATAAACCACCCACAATCAGCCGCCTTAATCCTCAATTCCTAAAAGCATATTGTGCACAGAGTGACACGCTGAAAAATGAGAGGAGTTCTCTGGGCACAGCACCAGAACTCGACTGCTAATTGTGGAAATAAATAACAACGGCTCCTAGAGGCCCAGTGGTTGGGTTGTTTCTTTGGTTGTTTGTTTATCCTCCCTACCAGCAAGATTTCTCCATGGGTGGAATATGGAAGTATGAAATGAAACAAACAAACAAACCCACCCTCTACTGCATAAGTTTGATTAAATGCAATACGTTGTCTGTGGGTTCTTTCTTTTTGTTTTTTGTTTTTTTTTTTCGCTGGGAGGGTCATCAGGAAATGGAAAAATCAGGCTGCTTCGAAATTGAAATTCTCTCTTCTATGTCTATCCAACAGTGGCCAGCAGCTTGATTTCTCTGCTAAATATGAGGCCCAAGGGCAACAAAGCATGGCAAACGATGCATGCCTGACAAGGATGCATTCTGCAATTCAAGTTGACGTAAAATCCTCTTCCATTCATTACCTAGACCCTGTGCTAGCTCCAGCTAGATGCTGAACGGTCATCCTGATGAAGCCTGCTGGTGCTCTGATAATTCTCTTCTGCAGCTTTGCCACGCCTTCAGGCTTAACTATGAGTGTCAGGAGTAACCTTCAGTACAATTCTTGAGTGCCAGGCAGAGAGCATGTTGTGTCTGCTTGGGATCTGCTAGGGCAATCATAGAATCATAGAATGGTTAGAGTTGAAAGGGACCTTAAAGATCATCCAGTTCCAACCACCCCTGCCCTGGGCAGGGACACCTCCAACCAGACCAGGTTGTTCAAAGCCCCCTCCAACCTGGCCTTGAACCCCTCCAGGGATAGGGCAGCCACAGCTTCTCTGGGCAACCTGGGCCAGGCTCTCACCACCCTCACAGCAAAGAAGTTCTTGCTAATATGTCATCGAAATCTCCCCACTTTCAGTTTAAAACTGTTGCCCCTTGTCCTATCACTCCACTCATAAAGAGTCCCTCCCCATCTCTCCTGTAGGACCCCTTTAGGTACTGGAAGGGGCTCTAAGGTCTGAACACCCCCAACTCCCTCAACCTGTCTTCACAGGAGAAGTGCTCCAGCCCTCTGAGCATCCTCGTGACCCTCCTCTGGACCCGTTCCACCAGGTCCATGTCCTTCCTGTGTTAAGGACTCCAGGTGAGGTGTCACCAGAGTGGAGTTGAGGAGTAAGGCAGCTGGATGTAAAAATTCTTGTTTATCAAGCTCAACTATTAGGATTTTCTATTTTAATGTATTAACTGATATTTATATAAAAGTCTGTGTGGGTCTGGACATGAATTATATCTCACACTGAGTTACTATATATGCATCTTTCTCTTTGGGTATATCCCCTCGCTTTGGTGGCAGCAACAGGGAAGTGTAGAGAGTCCTAATTGCCATCAAATGACTTTCTGGTTTGATCCACTGGTGTTTAACTGGATACAGGCTACTGGGAAGCATGTGGCAGAAGCATGCAAAGCTGATGTTTTCCAAAGCCTCTTTGATTGAACATCTATTCCAAGTGGCTGGTACATGCAGGTGGGGGAAGTTGTAGATATGGGTCATTCCAGCTACTTATTATTGTCTCAAGATGAAAAGTAAGATCTGTTGGGACTAATTCTTGACAGAAATCCTTACTTTGTGTAGACCTGCAGGCTTGTAACATGGAGAGAGTTACAGGGAAAAAATACAGTCATGTCCCCACACCCTGTGTAGGGATAATATGGCTGAAAAAAAAGTCTTTGGCTGATGACATCCATTTTACTACTGGCCACAAACTGCAGTCTCAGAGACCACAGCAGAGAAGGGAGAGTTTTAATTCTGGATGTCAACCGTTGGCACTGTTAATAAAAGCCAGCTTGCCCAGCAGCAAACCAGCTAACAAGTAGCATGTGCCCTGGAAAATAGCAACGGTTTTCCACACGCCAAATTAACTACTGGCCATTGAAGCGTTTGTTTATGTCAGTGGGATCAGTCATCAGATTTTCAACTTTTTTACTTCTATCTTATGTGAATGAGTAGAGGGTCTGACATTACAGAACAGGCAGAGGGAGCTTGGTGAGATCCAGTTTGCAGTGATTTACAACCTTGTTAGATATTGACCCTTGAAGTGGTCGTTTTCAGAAGATGTGCCCTAGACTTTTCTGGCACGGTTAACAAATCCAGCTAGTTCTGTATTTTCTCTCTGCTGGTGGGAAATAATGAATGTTTAGGGAAGAAGTCCAGAAGAGGAGGTCTAGAGAATGTTTCTTCCTTTGGCATCTCCTTCAAGCTTCTGTCAAGGAGCTGTCAAGGGATTGCTTGAGTTGAGAGTGCTTCTGGACTACTGATACGCTAACCACAGAAGTACTTTCCCTCTGTGAATTTATTTACTCTCTTTTTAAATCCACTTGAACTTTTAGCCTCCAAAATATCCTGAGGCAACAAGTTCAGAAATTTAATTAAGTTCTTTGTGAAAACTGTTTACTTAACCCAGTACAGTTAGACAGCTACACAGAGCTCAGGGGCTATGACAATTAAGAATCATAAAATTTTTAGAAGAATGTAATAAATAGCTCTCAAGTCTTCCACTGTAGCTTTCAAAGCTTTCTCTATCCTTGAGAAATAAGCTGTGAAAGTTGTGATCACGGCCACGACATACCCAGGTGGCACAGGAAATTAGCAGGAAAGCAAGAGCTTTCTTAACCACATCTTGGTTCTGTCCTCCATCCCAGCATCCTTTGCTCCAAAAGCCAACTTGCTGCTTTTCACATCTCTGCTTCCTACACTCTGGAGGCACACAGTATCTCCGTAACTTCATCTCTGAGTACATCCAAGGAAGCCTTGCCATTAAAAAGAGCAGCCCAGCTCCTATGAGAAACTTTGAGCATGAGTTACCAGGTTTCAACGGAGAAGGGAAATAATTAAAAAAAATATTAAACCACTCAATTTTTCCATTTAAACACATCCTTTGTAGAGTCCAATTATCAGTGTAATGCAGATCTTGGGGACTATATATCATTTCCATCTTAGTTCCAAGTACTAGAACCTTGTTCTGCATGGAAGAGAATATCATGAATAGGCCAGGTTACATTAGTGAGTGGGTCCCATCTGTCCCCCGCTACAACTCAATTTGATTTCATTCATTCCCTTTTGTCTCTTTCACTTTGGAGCAGATTTCTGAGAATCTCACAACAGGCACGAGGGCAAATGCTTAGTATTCAAAATTGCTATTAAGAAACCACAGAGATATCTCACAAACAATAGGACTGGCCACTTTCTCTAGGTATCATTTCATCAGGCTCTTCAGAACCCCAAAATAGAAGGCAAAGACATTTCAAACAGTTATTTAGTGAGGTTAAAATATCTGTACAGCTTGCATCTGGCCAATGTCAATGGGATTGTAAGGGCTTCTTTGAACTTTTACTTGTTCTTTTCTTGCGACAATAGTAAGAGGGTATAGATATAGAGGGAGCTATTCTGCCTTTGTTTAAATTTTAAATAGGCCATAGAGATGCTGCTCTGTAGAATTTGATTAAAATTGAACTGAATAAAAAACTCCTTCCATTCTTACTCATGTAGACTGTCATTGCACACCATATAATAGGGGTATCGTTGATGTAATACTCTACCTGTAATATGCATATTCAGAAATGTCAATTAAAAATCAGCTTTTCACTGGCACAGTTTTAAAGTTCCAACATCAGCCCTGCTTTTTATGGTGATACCAGGCAATTCCAGCTCCATTCCCCTGTACATTACTGCCGACAAGCAACACAGAAAGTCGATTCTTAATGTGGAGAATGCAAATTGCAAAGACCAAGGATGAAGTCATGTTCCTACTGAGATCCACAAGTTTCAAGTACGCCATTATTTCTCTATAAACACATCACTTTGGTAGTCATAGTCCAAGCTACTTGGTGGCTTTGCCTAAGGAAATGAATGCTGTGTTGGCCATATCTTCTTCATCACTGCTGCAAGGAGGTACACAGTATAATTAATCCCTGCAAGGTCCACGTACACCATGGCAGCTTCTCCCCTGATGTTAAAACCCTGATGATGGAGGGGTAGGACCCCTCCACCTTCAGCCTTACTCTAGGCCATCTCCTGCACTACCTCTGGGAGCTCTCTGAACTCCTCAGGGACTTCTGCCTTATTGGTAGCATGGCCTAACATTACCCCATCACACTTTCACCAGCTAGAAGCCAAGTCAGATCCTGATCCTTCCGCTGGCAGTGGAAAAAGATGGGCCAATGACTTGGGTTTCTCCAGCCCAGCCAAAGTCACAGGCACTCTCAGAGAAACCCATGTCCTTGCTGAGAACAAAGGGAGTCTACTCTCCAACTAATTCCTGGATGCAGCAAAGGGTAAAGCTGCAGCGGGCTGATGTCCTCAGCTCTTGCACAATTCCAGCAGCAATGTCTACAGCCCTCAGTTTCCCCCAGCTTCATGTTATCTCAGGTGTGATAATTCTCATAGCTGTTCCTGGCAGTTCTCTGAAGATTTGAGCTGTGCTTGATTCACCGGTTTAAGTTCTTTTCCCATCAGTTCAGCAAAGTGACTTAGAAACCCCTGGAAGGGATTATGTGGAACAAGACAACGGTTTTGTTAGGATGGTCCATGGGGTGCATGGGAACACAGGGCATGCACCATTCCCTGCTGGGGTTTTGGGGCTACTTTAGTTACATCTGGATTTCACCCAGCAAGATGTGGTTGTGCGCCCCAGGGAGGAAACAATGAGTTTGTCGTTTCACAACTTCTCTGCCTGGATTTTGCTCCCTGTGTAGTTTGCTACTCTCCTTATCGCTGTTAACAGGAGGTCACTTCTAGCGATCTGCTTGGTCTCTTGCTTAAAAATGCAATTGGTACAAAACTCTAAGAAACACAGAGGTGACAAAGCCCAGCTGCCATGTCTACTAGATATGAATGCAGGAGATAAAACAAGAAAAGGATTGGTATCGGAGATTCGTGGTTTGACGATGAATAAATGGCAGCTGTGTTCACGTGCAGTACAAAGTATCAGGGAAATGTGATTTGTTTTCCATTAATTATACCTGTTCCTGTACTGAAAAGCTACCCACAGACCTGCAAGGCTCCCTGGGATACCCAGGATTTAAAAAGGAAAGAAGCTCAAAACAACCAGCTCAAAAATGATGTGAAACCAAGTGGGAGATTGTCCTGTGATTGCTCAGAAGCCCGTAGGGTGGCATATGTCTGACTGGATATCACTGACTCATTAGCCCCAGTCAAAAGCACATTCCAAGTTTCAACTACCCACAGTTCTCCATGGTGTACACTTAATTTTAAAACAATTAAAACAGTTGGTCGGGAAGTTGAACAGCAGTAGAGGGCATAGAAGCTGCAAGATCATTATTTATTTTTTAAGAAACTATCAGTCCTGTCAGAGGGAAGTTCTGCCTGCAACAGACTGGGCTGTTGTGATAAAAATGAGACCATATGGGAAGCCAATATTTTATGGTTTAACAGCTTTGCCCTGTGGAGGAGGCCCCATCCACTACAGGCCAGGAATAATAAACACCCAATGAGGCTTGCCTTGTCCTGAGGACCACAGGGATGGATTTACTGTATGGAAGGTGGTCCATATGGCTTGTAAACCTCTCCCCACCCGTAATGGTTTCCTTGTCTGAGATGAGCGCTCCCCCAGCGATGTGCTGCAGAAAAGGAAAACCTCTGGGCAACACCTCCCAGCCAACACTGCAACTGTCCTGCCTTGGAACCCCCCATGTAACTCCCTGTCTGGGCTCAAGGTCTCAGGTGGGCATCATAGAATCATGGAATGGTTTGGGTTGGAAGGGACATTAAAGATGACCAAGTTCCAACCCCTGCCATGGGCAGGGGCACCTCCCACTAGAACAGGTTACTCAAAGCCCCATCCAACATGGCCTTGAACCCCTCCAGGGATGGGGCAGCCACAGCTTCTCGGGGCAACCTGGGCCAGGCTCCCACCACCCTCACAGCAAAGAGGTTCTTCCTGAGATCTCATCTAAATCTCCCATTTTCCAGTTGGAAACCATTCACCCTCATCCTGTGGCTCCCCTCCCTGATCAAGAGGGAACTTTCCTGGGAGGGAGCTTTTCCCCAGCTTTCCTGGAGCCCCTTTAGGTACTGGAAGGGGCTCTAAGCTCTTCCTGGAGCCTTCTCTTCTCCAGGCTGAAACCCCCAACTCTCTCAGCCTGTCCTCACAGCAGAGGGACTCCAGCCCTCCCAGCATCTCTGTGGCCTTCTCTGGACCCATTCCAACAGGTCCATGTCCTTCTTGTGCTTGCATATGGTACATGTGCAATCTGATTTGTCTTTCAGTTCCTGTAGGGATCCTGCCAGCATGAAGTTGGGCTAGACCTGCTAAGTGTCCCTCCTGCCCTTGTCACTGAGGGGAAAAGCTGAAGGCAAAAACCAGTCACTGATTCTTTACAGGAACAATATCACAGGAACTTTTCTTGAAAAGTTCAACCCTCTTCAATGTAGCTCCCCAGAGCTTCAGAGGAGTGGCTTCCAGCAGGGAATCTAGCTTGAGCTCACTTTGAAGTAGCCAAGCAGTTTCCATCCACACTGTTGACTTCCAGGCACTGAGGGTCATAAGTCACCTCCTTTTGTAAGTTTGGAAAGTTCTTCTCAGCCATGCCTGCTTGCTTGCTTGCTGGAGAAAATACAGCACAAAGCTGATATGATTTTCCTTAAGTCAGTAGTAGGGCAGAGGAAGTTACTACGCAGATTTGAGCCAAAGGCACGGTTCGGGCTTGCAAAGCATCATCTCCCATCATCACTATTTTGCCCCCTCAAATTTCCCTACTGGATATTTATAGCTTTACAGATGAACCCTGCCCCGAGCTTTATTTCCTTCTTCCAGATTTAATCTTTTTTTATTAAGACCATTTAGCACTGATCTATGTATCAACCCTATAATACCCTGCTGACACGAAAAATGTTGACACATCAAGTTGAAGTGCTGGAGCCACCATTTTCCAGTGGCTTTTTGAAATGATAACAAGCGACACTTATCATTTGCCATCCAATCCACTTGTGCAATAAGCAAAAAGCCAAGCAAACTGCTTTCCCCCTGCACAAAGCAGTAATTCGTGTGGCACAGTCAGACCGACTTGGGCTGCGCAGGGAACGAAGATCAAAGGGGAAATTCACCTGCCTGTCTTGTTTGCTATTGATCGGAATCCTAGCCACTTTATCAGTAGCACTTTGCCATCACCCCTCAGAGATCAGAGCCTCCTATATCTTCCTGGCTCTTTTATTTATAGAACCATTTAATAAATACATTTTCTTTCCCCGTTCTCCTTTTTTTTTTTTTTTTTTTTTTGCGTGTGTGTTCTGTTTTGTTTGACCAGCAGAAACAAAGGGTTGCCCGCAGTGTCAAGGAAAAAGAAGGGTATATGGCCCCAATTCAGCAAAGCATGTAAATACGTGCTCGGTTTTGAACAGGGCAGCAAACACATGCCCTTCCTCTTAGAGGCATGTAAATATGTGGGGTTTTGAGATGCAGCTGCGTGACACAGAAGCAAACGCCACAGGGGGGAAGAAGATGGTCAGCTGAATATTTGTTTTCCAATTTTGCTTCCTCCCTTCTCCTCTAGTTCATTACTACTAATTACTGGGGCGATTGGGGCAGAGCGAACAATCGCCTGGTGAAAGCAGGGGAACTAAAGAACCCCAAAGAATTTTTTTTTTTTGCATTACCCTTTGGAATGGTAAAAGGGGCGAGGAAGACTGTGAAAACAGGGAAGGAAAACGAAGCCCCAAACCATGCAGCTAAGAAATGAATAAACGACTCTCCTCTTCACGCTGCCAGTGTTACACAACCTGCCTGCATTGGATTGAGACCTACGTGATCCTCTTCTAATTGAAATCACTTTACCTTGACCTCCAACAGTAAACTGAAAGCTTGTTGCTCTTGCTGCCAGCAAAGCATCAGCAGTAGGTTGTAGGAAATCCCAGCTGGGGACATGAGCTGCATTCACATGGCATTAATCTCGCACTAAGTGGCACTAAGTCAGGAGGTACCAGCAAGTCTATAAAACAGCCGTTGTGCCCCTCAGAAGCTGCTGGATGTGTGTCTGCCCAGGTTGATACCTCCCCTGGCTGCTGTCTTGTCTGTTCTGCTTGAAGTTATAGAAGTACACCAAATAAAGCTGGAAGGAACCCTAGAGAGTCATTTAATGCGTGCCCTCAACCTAAGATGAGATGAGCTAGACCTAAACCACACCTGCGAAGCATTTGTTTACCAGTGTTGAAGATCCATCAGTTCCAGCAGGAACCTGCAGAACCTGCAGAACTGACAGAACTGGTAATCTGTTTCAGGGACTTGATAGTCTTTTCACTGGAGACCCTTCCACTCCTCAGAGAGCCTGGGGATGGCGTGGGCACCTGATCAGTTCATCTGGACTTGCATGTGCAGTTCTGAATAAAACTCACGGGTTTTTCTATGGTATTTTGACACTACTGATAAGCAAATGCTGACCTATAAGGAAGACCAGGGACAGAGCAGGTTATCTTAGTGGTTGCTGCCCATACTTCACCAGCTCCACGGAAAACAGGTCATTTTAGTTCTAGTACTGCCAGCTCAGGTCCCCTCTCTGTGCATGGAGTTCTCTTTCCAAAGGCATTCCAAAAAAAGAGCTTGGGTCCCCCCTTGTTGAGTCTTTGGCTACAGTAGCACATGAGAATTCCNCCCCAAGCTCCAGGGGGTCCCTGCGTCCTTCCCTTCCCTTCCCTTCCCTTCCCTTCCCTTCCCTTCCCTTCCCTTCCCCAGCAACCAAATCTAAAGATGAATAAAATACTTTGGTATTTTTAATACTTGGGATTGTATTTTTCTAGCTGAGATTGTGCATCAGATTTGACAGAGATTTAAAGATGGATTTGTTCCAACCAAGAAGCCACGGGAGGAAGAGAAGGGGGATTTACCATTCCCTGATGAAGTTTAGTCCTTTTTTACTAACTGGGATTATCTTCAAGCATTTGTTTTTATGAGGCAAGAATAACTTAAAATAAATATAGGTGAGTATTTAATGAAACCGCAATCCAGCCCTTCATAAACATGTGATTTACTTTAAGACAACTGGGTGGTATTTGCTGGCTTTGGGGAGAACAAGTGCATTTCAAAGAGGTGAGGTCAGCTCTATAAAATGAAAGCACAAACGTAAGGAGAGCTCCGCAGTATTTTAATCACAGCTCAAAAGTTCCTTGTGTTGCAGTGTAAGAGTTTTGAGGGTAATTCCTGGGAAAAAAAGCACCTTTTTTTTTTTTCTTTTTTGCTGATCGATTGATTCGGTTACTTCTAGAGTATATGCTGTGGTCTATTGAACCAAATGGTCCAGTCTGAAGTTAGGGGTGGAAAAGGACCGTGGCCAGAGGAGCATGAACATCGTTGGGGTGTCGCTCCAGTCCTCACCTCTGTGTAGAGACACAGGCACAGAGCTGCACGTCCCCTCTGCCAAGGAGAGCCAAGTGTCAAGGCGCTACGTCGGTCTGCGGGGCTCGTACTCCAGGTGAGGTAGAAGAAAAGGTGGAGAAAACAGATTATGAGATGGAAGAGCTGGGACTGAAGTTTCTTAGAAGATTAAGTTAAGAGTTGGGGCCCATAGAAGCCGGTGGAGAAACTCCCGGTGGGTTTCTGACGATGCCCTGCAGCGGGCGTAGGCTTATCAGAACCGACGAACCTTTGCGGTTTCCCCTGTCCTAATTACTTTATAGGGTATTATCATACTAATACGTGAGCATCAGATCTGTTTTTTTTTTTTAATCTAAACTTGTGAAAACAGTGCAGCATTAGGAGAGTGGTAATAAACGAAAAACGTTAACATGCAATTCCCTTATGCTTTTGAAAAATTACTTCATAAATGCAAAGTAAAATATTTTCCTTTTTATTACCTGACAATTACATATTAAGAATTTCTTTTTATGTTTAAAAACATATGCAATACGGGCAGGCAGGCTCCAAAATGTAATTGCTTTCTTTCTATAAGAATCAGATGTCATTTTCTCCAAACTAAACTCTGAAAAGAGATAGGGGAAGCAAATTGTTGTATACATTAAATTTTGAAACATCTGATAGCATTCCTCAATTAAACTATTTAAATGAAAAAAGATTGCTTTACAGCTCTATCATATCCACTGAATAAAACCTCTGTTGAGGCAAATTGGCAGTGGCAGGTACCAAATGCATTGGCCTTAATGAGACTGGACAACCTAATAGAGGTCATTGGTAATTGTTATTATATACAATATTGCACTGTCAAAAAAAAACCCTTAAGCTACACACATTGCTCAAGACATCTGAGTTTCATTGCTGCAAAGGAAGGCTTTTATCTTCCTATGTAAAGCAATATTATTGTTGTTTTTCATCATGAATTACAGGCTACTCTCTAAAGGTGCGGTAGCAAAGGGAAGCAGCGTTGGTCACCATTGCCATCTTGTGAAAGGCTTTTAAGAGGAGATAGGCAGCCCGCTTGGAACATTTTTCCATTGATTTCAGTGGGCTGGGGTGGTAATTATGTGTCCTTGCCCAAACCCTGTGGATCTGTGGGAAAGAGTACTGTCGACTGAGCTGTCCTGGGATCGAGCTCTGATGGGCTTTTATGATCCTCAGCCGCTGCAGAAGATGAGGGACCAGAATTTGTCCGTACGATGATGCTGGTTCTCTGCTGCTTGACAAAAATGACAGCTCTTAAGATTTAATTTGTTGGGAGGATGAATTAACTCTTGTTAACTCCTTGGCCTGCTGTGCTAATATTAAAATGAGGTCTTGTGAAGAGGGGTCACACTCGACATTGCAGTTTTTCTGTTCCCAAGATCCTCCAGGTTCCTACAAGCATTCCTATCTTCCCAATGGCTAGTGGGCCAAATTTCCTCTGCTGTCAGGAGTTTACCCAAACACCTCTGTGGATCCTCTCCTTTTGAATTTACAGTAAATATTATCAAGGTGTGCCTAAATGACTTTGGACTATTTCTAACAATCTCTGCAGCAGGGATTCACCACCAGTAAGTGGTCAGGGGATTTCAGCCCTCTGGGGTGTGGGCTCGCATATCTTTTCTAGCACACCTATAGACGTGTAATCACCTGGTATTTTTTCTCCCCAGCATTCCCCTGTCGAGGTCCTGAGCATTCTCTCTCCACAGTGGGGATAGCTGATGGCTTCACAAATGGCTCCATGTGGCTGGGCAGTGCAGAGTCTCCTGCCAGATTTTGGGGGACAAGCTAGGTGAGCATCCTTTTTGGGGTCTGTAACACCAAAATGACAACATGGTTCACTGAAAAACTGTTTTCTCCAGCTACAGCTGGTGTTCCTTGACAAAAACAAAACAAAACAAAACAAAACAAAACAAAACAAAACAAAACAAAACAAAACTCAATGTTTGGAATATCTTGCAGCTGTCAAAATCCTGATATAAGTCCCACTGTCTTGTCTTTTAAATGTTGTACCAAAATAGCTAGTCTCTACCGAGTATTTTACAAAGTACAAAATGTGTGCCCATTTAACCTAATAAAATATTAAATAACATTAAAGCTATGATATTTAGTTCTCCATTTTCCAGCAACTTACGTAGCCTTGTGCACAGGGGCAAAGTGGGCAGAAGACATCACCCTTCCTGGTTCGGTAATGCTTTGTGCTCCACCAGTGTGGAAGCAGCTTGTGCTTCCATGGCCAGCTGCTGTCGGTCAGTGATGGCATCTTCTCTGGAGCCAAATCACTGCCCGTCCCAGTCCTACATGACTGTACCAGGCTCTTGGGATCCTCCAACTCACTGCACTCCCACGTGGCTGGGTAGAAAACTATGGAGGTACAAACAAGGTTTGAAATTACGTCACAGTTTTCAGTCTTCTTCTTTAGGCTTTAATTCTCCTGAGACAGATTTTTACTGTGTGTTTTACGCTTATTTTAGAGACTCGAGCTCCTTAGTTGAATGTTGTAAACCATTAAGGTCAGCACTGTAATATTTTAATGTTGCTATTTAACAGAAGCAAGATTTTTACGGCAGTGCTGCAGGGAAAAAAAAAAATTGCTATGCAGACACCTAGCAGACAATTGTGAGTGAAAATCAAACAAAAATTTGGGTAAAACAAATATCTTTATGCAATTAACGCGTTAGCTCATACTGGCAGGCTGACTGAAATAAATCACTTTTTTCCTTTTAGTGTGTGGGACTTCCAGGGAAGGACAGTACAAAGGTCCTTTCAGTAGCTGAAAGAAACAGCATTATCTTACATTTTTTTTCCATACCATGCATGCAGCTGATGCACAAAAAGGTGTAATTACAATCTGACATGGAAGTGATTGTCTGAGGCTGAAAATCAGTAATGTTAACTCTTCTCAAAATAAATTTCAATTTGATCCTGTGAATTTTACATTGAAATGAGTTTTTTCTTTAAAACCCTGGAGAAAACAGCCCTGTATGTGCGCATTAACAAATAGCTTTGCAAATCTAGGCTAAAGTGAATATTCAATTTCAGGAGGTCAAATTGAGATTCACTCTCAACAACGAAATGACGAAGCCACATGAGCCAAACTTAACTCTCTTGTAGACGTGACAGAGATTTTACCTGTTACTAAAGTGATCATGTGCCCCTTCTCCTTCCCTTTACAGTCTCAGTGACATTTATACCCAAAATATCCCTTTGCAGTTGGTTAAATACCTAACGCCTCTGCAGTGAATATCCTGAGGAAGGTGGTTTTGCAGTTGGCCTTCAAGACCTAGGGAAACTTTTCATGTGGTTTCAGGATATCGACAAGCAGGTTTGAGCTACCTCTTGCTTTCCTACTGACTCCTCCATTCCTGTACTTAAAAGCCCTGGAGCTGAAGAAGGAGGATTTCTCAGAGATACCCTCTGGGTAGCAGAAACATCAATCTTTTCCCCCCAGACCTTAAAAAATCTCAACCCAACATAGTCCCCATCAAGTCCCAGAGAGGATTTGACTCTAACACTGTGCTGGAGACCTGGGATCTACAGATTCCTCTCCACACGAGCTTTGACGCTCTTCTGTGCCCCACCTGGTGGGGCAGTAGTCTTTGGCTAGGGAGAGATTTTCTTATCGGGATCTCTACTGCAATTAAACAATGTAGACAATCAAGCCTGAGTCTTGTTTCTTTTGCTAATATATACCTAAGAGGCAAAACCCTCTCAGAGCTTCTCTCCTTAGACATCAAAGTACATGCATCAGCTGAAAGCCAACTCCTCACCTTTTTTAATCTTTGAGTCTCATTTTGGCACCAATGATCACAGTTTCTGGGGTTTCCTGCTCAGCATTTGAAAATCTTCCAGGAAATTACAGCTGGGGAGACTGCAAATTCTTCTGTCTTCTTCTTGGAGAGACTGAAAATTCTTCAGCATCTTCCCAGCAGGGCCACAATGAGAAACTTTAATAAAAAAGCTCTATTCTCCTACAAGAAAAAAAAAATTAGCAATTTCCCACTCTTTTTCTTCACTTATCCCAGGTCACAAAGAACAAATCCTGTTCTGCAACAGGGTCATTAGCTGTATAATGATGGGTCATAGACCAGCATGTTAATACCGTGACTACCAGTGCACCTTACACCAAACAACAATAACCACATGCTGCTGCCAGTATCCACCCAGTGGCTTTGAGCTTTGACTTGTGCTGTCTGACCCTGCACGTAGCCTTCACTCAGTGGCAGAATGTCTTTCTGCTCTCTTTGACCCTGTCTGCCCTGCTGAGAGCCTACGCTGTGCCATTGCATGGTGTCTCTGCTCCAGCCCTGGGAAGGGGTAGGGCCATGGGCAGGGTCACCTTGAAGGTGGCAGTGTTCTCGCTTCTCTCCAGTAAAATGACACCCAAGAGGTGTCCATAAAAGCCACAACAGCTATGCCATTGTGGATGGTGCAAGACCTGTGGTATAATGATGCTCTTCTTAGTGTTCAGATGGTGCAAGTGCTAACCCTGGAACTTCTCTTCTTGTGGCAACTGACAGATAGGTTCAAAGAACAAGGAAATTGTCTATTCCCTTTCAACCTAGCAATTAATAACTTTCTTTTTTTTTCTCATGTATAAAGAGAGCAAAATTGGGACTCGACATCTCAGCGTATTTAATGAACCAGCAGAATAATCTCTACTACAAATGCTCTGAAAACAGAAGTAAGGCTTGGTGGTTCACTGTGGACATACACAGATTCAGTCTCTGTGGAGAAGATTCAGTCTCATACAAAAAGGTTGAAGCTACAAATCTGTGTACCAATCGTATGTGGCCGAATTAGCAGTACGACTTGTGCACTAGAGGGAGCATTGAAGGAGGATACAATTTTTCACTTGAAGGGAAATAGTTAACCAGTTCATTTTCTTCTAGGTGGATTTCTAGAGCCATAAATTTAAATATTTGTGAATTAAAATTTTGCCTTAAGTGGTGGGGTGGAAGTTACATAACAAATTTATTTATTTAAATTGTTGATAACAAAATTATATCTTGCAAATGATTTCCTCATGTTAAACGGTACAATAGTCACTTGGTAACTTCTCAATTACACTTTCTTTTCTGCAGTGCAGTGGAGGCTCATGTGCACAGCTCTGACCACACACAACCTTAGGCCGTCAACGAATTTGCTTTAGAAGACATGCAATGCAGAGACCCTAGATATGTGGTAGGACTGATGGGGCCCCATGTCTACTCATGCACATCTCTTGCCCAGAAGACAAGGGTGTTATTGAGGGTTAATGTTCTGAGACCCCCAACGGCTCAAGCTGCAATTTTGCAATCCACTTTGGTAAGCAGCCAGCAGGTCAGGACCTTACAGACCTCTTCCAAGACCACAGAAGACTGGTCCTTTGGGAGCTCCTCCTGGACACAAGATCCAGCGTGGTCACCACCCAACTCCTTCCAAGGGGATGAAGTAGAGGACATTGGCAGATGGTGGCCTTTAGAATCATAGAATCGTCTAGGTTGGAAGGGACCTTAAAGATCGTCTAGTCCAACCATCAACCTAACTCCGCCAAAAAAAACCCAAAACCAAACACAAAAAACCACAAAACCAAAAAAACACATCACTAAACCATATTCCTGAGGACCATGTCAACTTGTCTTTTGAACACCTCCAGGGACGGTGCCTCAACCACTTCCCTGGGCAGCCTATTCCAATGCTGGATAACCCTTTGGGTGAAGAAATGTTTCCTAATATCCAATCTAAACCTCCCCTGGCGCAACTTGAGGCCATTTCCTCTTTGGGTGGGGAGAGAAGCAAAGCAAGTTCAGCAGGCACAAGGTTGTGTTTTCACTGCCTCGTCGTGTTGCCAGCAGCCATCTGTGCAAAGGAGGTCACAGCACAGGGTGCTCACCACCATGACACAAGGTGAAAGCTGGAGCTGCTGTTTGTGACACTCACAGTATGACAAGTCAAAGTCCTTTACATAAAATAATGAGCCAAAACCCCCACTAGTGGACCACGCCATGGTCCAGCAAACCAGACTACAAGAAAAGTGTTCAATTTGGCCTTAAATGAATTTGCCGATTTGGCACCTCTGACGTCAAGTGGAAGTGAATTCTGAAAATCTCAATCTATTTTATAGGGAAGTACTATTGATTTTTTTATCGTCTTACTCTGTTTTTTCCAGTTCTCCCCTCCCAGCTCCCACCTTCAGCGGGATTGAATACTTTGATTTAAGAGAGGCTGTTTAGTGCAAGAGACCCTCTCGGTGGCGAATTAGAGGATGGCTTGCCCCATACATCCCAGCAGTCAGACTGCAGAGACGTCCTTATCCATCACCCGCACACACGGCCTTTACAATACAATTATATCCTTCCAGCTGGTCGCTGGGGCTGCTGAAAGCCCCCAGTGCCACTCTGATGCCCGTTAATACGTGGATCTGGCCCTCGAGAAGCTGAATCCATCAGTGCCACTGAAGGAGCAGTATGAACCATTCCCCAGCTCTGCTGCATTTCAGAGTGCTGCCATGAGATGAAGCCACTGGGGTGTGAAGGGTAACATCACCCACGTTTCTTTTTGGCTATGGAACAGAACAGGGCTCTTCCTGAAGGAATAATTTGCAGTTTCTCTTAGAGACTCCTCTAGCTACAGGAAAGTCACTTCTGACTGGGAAGCAGCATCTGCTCCTCTTAACGTCTTTCCTGTCCTACAGCAAAAGGTAGTGACTTTATGCAGAGACATAAGGGTATCCTTAGTGCTCACCCTCACTCTGGTAGTTTAAGATGGGTTTTGGAGGCTCACAGTGACATCTTCTCTAAGACAATCCCACTCTCTTATGGAGCAGGTGGTCCATGTGTGTGTCATCTTTTCCTGGCAAAGTCCATCCAGCCCAGCAAATCACTGGGAAAAATACTAGCAAAAATTTCTTCACTGAAAGGATTATCAAACATTGGAACAGGCTGCCCAGGGAAGTGGTGGAGTCACCATCCCTGAAGGTGTTTAAAAGCTGGGCAGATGTGGTGCTGAGGGACATGGATTAATGGTAGTTTTGTCAGTGTTAGGTTGATGATTGGACTCTTATGATTTTAAAGGTCCCTCCTAACCTGGACAACTCTATGCTTCTATGATTCTGTCACTCTGGGGGAAGACCCCTTTTCTTCTGTGGCTTCAGACAGCAGTGTTGATAGTGTCACTGTGTGCATGCGTCTGACTCAAGCAACTTTGGGTTTCCAAAGGTCAATATGTAACCAAGCAGTAGAAGCCAACAGAAGTCTGCAAATATGGTAGCTGAAGATACATGCCCAAGACAGGGGACTTAAAACGAATGTGTATTGTTATAGACTTGTAGATCCGTTTCCTAAAAGAAATGTAGTCTGTCAAGCTCTTTGTTACTGGAAATTCCAATACACTCTTTTGAGATCCAATAAAAACAAAAAAAAGTTAAGCAATTCTCACCTTTATCACTCCTGGAACTATCTGCCTTTTTAAAGCCTTCCTCTTGCTGAAGCTGCCAAAGAAATGAAGTTTCATCTTCTAGGACTGAAAAAATGAACCTTTGCTGCTTGGAAATAAGTCAAATCTATAGCTGGGATAGACATATTTGACAAAAAATAATTTTACAGAAGGGACCAAAATTATTCATGATGCCAGGAAATACTGCACCACATGTACAGACAAAGAAAAAAAAAGCCCAAACAATTTATTTGAAAAAACTATTTCATTTTTCCTTTTAAAATCACATTTTTAGTCTCTTAACAAAACCCTGAAGATTTCATAAAGATTAAATATCTTCTGAAATAAACATCTCATTTTGTATTGACCAAAATATTCAGTCTTGACCTGACCTATAATATTTCTTTTCTTCCATTTTATCAAAATAATTGAAAAAAAATTCCTTGGGTTCGACCTGAACAGAAGTTTCTCTGATATTTGTCCTAGCCAACAATCCTCAGCCAATTGTTTACTCAAATTTTTTCAGCCAGCCATGGAAGATGTATCTATACTGGATAGGGAGTCGCGGTCTCTATTTTGCCATAACAAGTCGAAATCTGGAGCTGAAATCTTACCTCCTGGGAAGGTCCTGGAAAATTTGCCACTAACATCAGAGAAGCGAGAACATCATCACAGCCTTTAATCTTTCCCTTTGATGTGCAAAAAGCTGTTCATACCATTCAAAACAGTTAAGTTTTCCCCCATGGACTCCCCAATGAGATGGGCCCTCCACCGAGTTGGGGGAGACCCTTAGCATCTCCCATCCACCTTTTTATCTGTGTGGCTTAGCAAGGGGCTCACCTCTGGAGACCTGTGATCAAACTAGACTTTAAGTTCAATGCTAATGAAACATTTAGATGTTTCATGTGAGTCAAGTATCTGGAAAGCAGCATGGGTGTTATCACATGGACAGCTTGAGTTCCAGCAGTGGGTAAGCAGAGATTTTTTAGCTCTGGATACTCATCAGCATGATCCCAAATATAAACTCTTCCAGTGTGTTTATTCTGAGCATCTCAGAGTTACAAAAGGTGATAAATTTAGCTTCATATCTTCTGTATCCATAAATATCATAGGTACTGGGTTGCCCAGTGCTTGTAATCTGGTCGCTGGAAGCCTTGAGACAGTCCTAACCCAAATACTAGAATAATAGTAGCAAATCAAAAGAACACAATGACTTTAGTTATTATTGTGGTGATCAGATTTACTGAAATTAACAATTAATTTAGTGTGGACATGGAATGGTAGTGTGCTGCCGGCTAACCAAACTCTGAGGTGCTCTTCCTTACCTGAGCTCTGTATTACAGACAGTCCAGGTCATGGGCTCAGCCCAGACCCATTGGCTTTCCTGCCTGAGACTCTGCTAGATCTGCTCAGAGGATTGCTAGGGCTGTCTTTGCTGCGACTTTCTGCCTTTGCTCTTTGCTTTCTTACACACCATTTTTATCTTTAGAAAGGTGTTTTATAAATCAGTGGATGTGAACTGCTTGTATTTGTGCTTGTGGAACCAGTGTTACCAAAGACAGCATCAAACCCTAATTTGATTCACCAGTGCTACCAAAGACAGCATCTAACCCTAATATTTGATTCATTCCAGAATGGAATATCCTTCTCTACAAAATCAGTGATGTTATTAGTTTTTCTAATACCGACAGGGACCATCCAAGCTATCCACCCTGATGACCTCATGGGACGTGCTGAGAGTAGGGTGCAGCCTGTGCACCCAACTCATCTAACATGAGCTTCAATTTCAAGAACAATGGAGAGCAGCAAAGGTCTCGGTTTCCTGTCCATACCATGGAGGTAAGAAATAATGAAGGTCTCTAGAGGGAAAAGCAGTTTGCAGCTCGGTAAAAACCTCCACCTCTGAACCTCAGGTATGCCCACCTGGCAGCCTGCAGAGACACACAAAGTTGTATGAGGAAAAATCTGCTCAGACACAAAAAATGGTGTGGCTTTGGCAGCAGTGGTCTTTGTCAGGGCTGGCCTGGCTCACCCAAGGTGCTCATATACCAAGATTGGTTGCTGAAAACTGCTCATAAATACTTTCAGATGAGGATGCCAAAGGTCCTTCCCTTTTCCCCCCATCACCCTTGCTCTTCAGATATCCCTTTTTGAGCTCTGGACCTGGTCGCAGCTCTGGAGTGTTGCAAGGTTGCAGATAGAACCACAGTGATTTCCTTAAATTTACTGTAAGGGGATGAGGAACAACAGAAGAATTGAACCCAAAAGCTGATAGCCTTCATGCAATCATCCTTCCTGAGAACTGCATCCATGGGGGGCTTGGCCACCAGCAAACCCTTACAGGGTATAGTTTCAGGCACTACTGGATGCCAGGGAGGAGTTGGAAGGGCATGAGACCAAGCCAGGAGTTTCCAAGACCAGCCCTTCTGCTCCAGTTCTGCACCGTTGTAGCTAATACAAGTTTCGCCAGTTACTTCACCAGGGAAAAGCATAGATCTTTTTGCTGGCTGACATTTCTGGCAGTAGTTACAAATTGTCTTCTGAAATATCTGGAGAGGTGTAAAGTCTCAGACGTCAGCCATTTGATGCTTCAACTGAGATCCAGGACCTGCCCTTGGACCTCCTGGGCTGCTCTGGCACCGCGTGGGTTTACTTCAGCTCCCGCCTCAAGTGTCAGCTTTTCCCCCTGTAAATTCAGAGTTTCAAATTCTTTGCTACCTCCTGGAGATCAAACGGTACTTAATAATTAATACTCTGAATGTTTTCCAACCATCTGACAAAAGAGCCGGCACAAAAATCAAATCGTTAGGGTCATTGCCACTGTTTGGGTTTCGAAGGATGGGTCCTGCCTGATGCAGATTTTCCAGAGAAGCTTAGACTTGACACGTTTGGCTTGTTTGGGTTTTTATGGTTTTGTTTTTTGTTTTGGTTTGGTTTGCTTTGTATGAGTAATTCTTCTTGGCTGTGTGGAGCAAAGCTTAAAAAAAAAAAATCATTATTTACTTTGTACAGCGTTGACATCACAGCAGGGACCTGTCCACGCAGCCTCAGTTGATGAAGAGCAGAAGAACGGCCTGCTTTACATGATGAAGAAAAGCCTCTGTAACCATCTACTTTTCCCCCGGACTGTAAAGACGTGGCTCGTCAGCGACAGCCACGCTAACCCCATAATAGTGTGCGGGATGCTCTGATTTTATTCCTTTTTTAATTTGTACTCAAAGAAATAAANCTACTTTTCCCCCGGACTGTAAAGACGTGGCTCGTCAGCGACAGCCACGCTAACCCCATAATAGTGTGCGGGATGCTCTGAATTTATTCCTTTTTTAATTTGTACTCAAAGAAATAAATGCGGTGTGTCCCGTTCCTCCTCCCACCCCCCCAATTTGTCTCCTTCTCCTCCTTGTGAGATAAAGTTATCAGGAATAATCAGATCATAGAGTCGGGGCCGGGGGGGGGGGGGGTGTGGGGGGGGTGGGGGCGGGGGCCGGGGGAGGAAATTGTACGTTAATACTAATGCATCTGGCATTGCAGGAGACACGAAGCCTGCTGTTCCCTCATTGGCCTGGGAATGTTTAACAAGCTCACTACATACCTTTGCTTTGCTTTGCAAAAGAAGAAAACCCTGCACAGCTCCCCAAGCATCTGACAAGAATGCACAGACATAATAATTTCTTTGACCTCAGCCACATGAGTTTCTGAAAAGAACAAAACAGCATCATTTCATGGCATTTACAGTTTAAACCTTTCCTATTCAAGTTTCTAACAAAAAAAGCCAACAGCCCATTCTGGTCATGATTAAAATTCATAGGCTTGCTGCAGAGAACAGATGCAGAAGCAATTTTAGGCCAGTCATATCCCAGCTCTGCAAAATTAATTTGACAGGTTTGCATTAAAGCACTGATCAATATCCACTTTAGAGCAGCAGAGGCTAACTGAGAAAAAATAAGTGACCGGAGTGCTACCAGACGAGAAAAAATGAATCTTTGAGACTTTTTTCCCTCTAAGCTTGCACCTACATCAGAAGTCCTGACCTCAATCCATTGATCGGTTGCAGTTAACATGACAAAAGGCCTGGCGGATATACCAGAGCTATACCTACCAGGGAACAATCAACCCTGATACACTAAATGTTTGACAGAGTGACTAGACTGCTGAATTAGTATTTGCTTTCTGAGGTCTGGCAGGCAACCTTTCCGTCCTGCAGTTTCCTAGATGCTTACAAAAGGGATTATATATAGACATGGTTTATAGAACTTCTCTTAAACTTTCTTAAAGAAGCGCCTCTTAGTATTTTAAGTTGAGACCAAGACAATAAAACTCCGCAGCCTTGTGCCATTCCGGTTCTGTCTCCAACGGGGGAAAGGTGTATTTCCATTTTCAACTTAATAAGGACAAACAGTTTCATTAAAGCCCTCCAGTGTTTCTTCATCTGCGGGAGAGCGAGGAAATAACACCTTGAGGCACCAAACCTACCCCGAGTTTTGCTTCGGAGCGGGAGTGACACCACATGTATGGTGGGGGGGCTCGATTGCAGGAGAAACGGCTGCACATCTCCACTGCCCCGGGGTCTGCAGGTCGAGTCCAGCAAAGGAGAGCATTTACATACCCCCATATACATCCAGGAGGTACCAGCACATCACCAAAAATAGTTATAACGCTCTTGGCATGCGTTGCCCCCAGAAGGAAGGTGTGGCACTAAAAGCACATCCGCATGTTTTACCTGCTTTTTCATCTCAAAAGTGATCCTGCAGCCGTCAGGAGTGGTAATAACTCACTAGGCATGGATCTATCTAACTGCAAATCTCTTCTGCTCCTGCGGGACACCAGCTATCCCTGGATGACACGGGAGCCTAATTGCACCTACCGTACCGCTCGCCAAGCAGATTGCACTGATTTTGCCCAGGGAAGGGGAGGAGGCAGTTTGAGGATGTGCAGAGAAAAGTTGGTGTGATTTCCAGCTGGACACTCCTGCACCGAATTTGTGCAGCCTCTCTGGGTGTTGCATTCAATGGTGGGTGGTGGCCTGAGGTGTGGTGAGGTGTCTCCAGGGCCACCTTCTGCTGTGGTGATGGCTGCTGCACCCAACATCTGTGGTAGGGACCGGTCACCCCTGGTGCCAACATAACTCAGCCAACAAACTTCACCCTGCTGATCAGATCCCTAAATGAAAACCTCTGCATGGATTTATTCCTCTTTGCCACTTTTCCTGGAATTTGTTGCATCCCATGATGTACAACCTCATAGCAACCCATAGGTTCTTCTTTTCTCCCCTGGAAGAAGACACTGCACTCACTTGTAAGGATATTTGGGTTATTACAGTGGCAAGAAGATGGACCAGCCTTTTAAAATTCTATTTCTGATCATTTTAGGATTCTTATTTAGGGCCTTCAACCTAAGCACCGCAAATTCCTGTTATAAACCTAATCGTAGTTCCACATTAATTACCTTTATCACATACTAATTACCTGACATCACTCCACATCAGCTTGTCAGGATTATGACCCATGTTTCGCAGGGAAAAACGTGAGGCAAAGAGTGTTTACTGACCAGCTGTGGAAGTTGGTGCCCAGTACCAGGCACTGGAGCAGGATACCTGCTCACTCCTGTTGATGCTTAACACTCTCCAGTCCCCAAGAGGGGCTAAACCACCCTTATAAATCTCATAAAAATCTATGGTTTACTCCCACACAGCAGAGTAGAGGAGCAGGGCAGCCTGTCCCAAGGCTGAAGCACCTGCTTTGGCCCTGGGAAGTTTAAGTTCAGTTTCCCACATTAATCCAGACCTCACTCAAGCCACCAAGGACCAGATATCTTAAATCTGAGGTGCCTAATTACCTCTGAGTTCAATGGAAAACTAAGCAGGTTTCTTAAATACCATTTAAAATCTGTCCTCAAGCTACTTAGTTGCTTCTCTGTCAAATGACAGTCATCGCTTTCCCCAAATTCCCAAGGAGTAACAGGAATAAATGTTCCAGCAGCCCCCCACTCCAGTGAAGGAGGGGATGATCAGCCCACAGAGGGACAGCTAAACCCCACTGCATTTAAAAAGTGATGAAAGTCTTTAATTATCACTTGCCATGTCTGTACTAAATATTTTTATGCACAAACAGGTCTGGCAGCCACATGGACAGCAGGTGATACACCAGACTGTCTTGGCCCATGCCATGTCCAAACGTATCTAGTGGCTTTGCAAAGAGTCGCAGTCACGCGAATTAACATGCTCAAAATTCTGCTTTTTCTGAGGATCAGCAATAGCCCTTTTGACCCTGATACCTCCTTTGAACATATGAAAAGCTTTTATAGCCACGAAATAAAAGTAGCTACTGGCAGATATGCCGATTTGACCTGCTTATGCAGGTTAGGATGGTGCAAGCCAAAGTGGTGCCCAGCCAGTGGTGAAACAGAACGTGTTGTTTGTCCTCAAGCTGGATTTCTGCTGGTTTTTCACCCTAGACTCTGACTTAGACACACAGCCATGAACAGCATGATACCTGTGATCCAAGGGGTCGCCACACAGGGGGACACAGGGAGTGACACGTGAGGTCTGATGGCCATCACCTCCCCATTTCAGCACTGAGCACCTTGGCACGGTCTCTGCTAAAGATAAAAGGTTTCAGATATAACCAGCATTTTACCATGTTGTAAAACAAGGATCTATATTTCAGTGCAGCGTATACCCCTAAATGTATATTGTAACACATCAATAAAATGGGCCAAAGTTCTGCCTCATTTGGAGCCGTGCCTTTTCTTTATCTCTCTGCAATAAGTTAACCTCTTAAATATTACAACATGCTGCTCCTTATGTCTCTTAAATATTAAACAAGGGCTGCACAAAATAGATTCAAGAACACACAGTAATCAATAGCAATGATCACGAGGGCAGGAAAATGGAACCGTTTAAGGTTTTGTAATCTAGTGAATAAACCTGGCGCTTTCATTCAGAGAAAACAATTCAGCCCAAATCCAGCTGAATCACACGCTCTCTAACAACACAGATTTCTCTCCTTTCCCCTGCTTGGCACGGCCAGCTTTCAAAAAGCAGTGAGAAGTGACCCAGGAAAAATACCCACCAAAAATACCCCCGACCACAAAATATTTCACGTAGTCGATCTTATTTCATACTTATTTCACGTAAGTCTGTGCTTCGGAAACAGACTGATGGACGTCTTCCGTAAATCCCTGACATACATGTAGTTCTCAAATCAGAAGAGGGCTTCATTTTTTCTATCCTAGCAATTGTCCTTCTCATATAACAATTGAGACGCATTACTATAGCTTTTATATAGATACAAAGAGGAGATCTTTACTACCTCAGCTGGCTCTGATATATATTTGAAAGTAAAATGTATATTTAGATATCGACGTAACTGTAATATGCATCTCTTATAAGGAAAAAAAAGACATTTGGATTCAATTCTGATTGTAAACACCTTTTTGAAATGATCTGCAGGAGAACCACATAAGTCATGTGCGCATCTATTAATAATAGAGGGTCCATGACATCATTTTACTAATTACCTGGTTTTAGTGCACTCCGTGTAATGGTATTTGGTTTACTTTTCTAAATGTAGTCACTCTTCGCTGAACAGTTCTTCTGGGTTTTACTCTCGTGGTGGTTAAAGAGAAGTGAAATGAAAGTGTGTCAATAAAGAGGTCATTACATTAATGCATATACCTATTAACCTCCCGTCTAGGGAAGAAAGCAGCTGGGCGGCGTTGGAGGGGCCTGGGATCCATCACGTATGTAAAACCCTCTTTTTAAAAGCATTTTTGCAAGCACAGTTTCATGCTACTCTGTCGTCTTGCACGTCTGCCTCCCCCGGCATTACTGGGATAGCTGCTGCTCCACAGCTTCTTCTGGCTTGGACACGCAGAGAAATCCTCGTCTGGATCTGGTGGACAGCAGAGCAGAAGATCACCAGAGCAAGGTAAGCTTTTCATTCTGCGTTTGTACCACCCCCAGGGTCCCATGAACCCCTGAGAAGACCCAATTCCCCTTCCAGAAATGCCCGCTTCCACCAAATAACAGATTACAACAATAATCTGCTACCTTTTCTGGACTGTGGCTTACCAAAACGGTTTGCAAGGTGATAATCAATTGTACTGTGATAACTATTATTTCTTCACTCATTTTGTAGTTGTGAGTGTGCTGATAAATGGATTGGACAGTTACTTAATTTCACATTGGGGTCCATAAATATCCCTCGCTGGAATGTTATTTGGCAGCTTTGGCAGCGACATTCAGTCACTGTCAACAGGTTCTTCAAGCCCCTTGTCCACGTATCAGAAAATCCCTGCCATGCTAGACACTCACAACTGAGCAAGACCAGCCAGGGAACCCAATCATGGTCTTGTAACTCCAGAGACATCTTGCCCATGGAAAATCCAAGCACAGCTCCATTATGGTTTGGTCACAATGTCTGTGGGCTGCTTGCCCTCCCCAAAGAGGATTACAAGGAGCAGAGCTTTTGCCTTAGCAAGGCACAAGGCCTTCCAGTAGCTAAAGGAGGGCTACAGGAGAGATGGCGAAGGACTCTTGATCAGGGAGGGGAGCCATAGGATGAGTGGAACGGTTTTAAACTGAAAGAGGGGAGATTGAGATGAGATGTGGGGAAGAAATTCTTTGCTGTGAGGGTGGTGAGAGCCTGGCCCAGGTTGCCCAGAGAAGCTGTGGCTGCCCCATCCCTGGAGGGGTTCAAGGCCAGGTTGGAGGGGGCTTTGGGCAACCTGGTCTGGTGGGAGGTGTCCCTGCCCAGGGCAGGGGTGGTTGGGACTGGATGATTTTTAAGGTCCGTTCCAATCCAAACCATTTTATAATTCTATGAAGGTAGACCTGTATGGGGCTAGCTCATAGCCTTGTTCATACGTCCTCTGGTGGAGAGGTTCACTACAATGATGCTGTAACTTCAGGAGCTGGAGACACCTGAGCAGTTACCATAAATTACCTTTAGTAAAGGGAAGGACGGGCACTTTACAGTTGTGATTCACTCCATGAAGATGTTCAAGATAGGTCAGAGTCATGCCCTGTGGGCGTCTTTCCACTGACTAAAAGGGTGTCTCAGGCAGTCAGCCCAGGGTAGGGAAATTTAGGTGAGGTGAGCCCCAGAAACCAGCCCTTTGAGCACTGTGATTAATGTTGACAGCTCCAACCCATTCCTCATTTTGAGATTCACCCCTTCCTGCAGTAGCTGCTCAGGGCTGGGGACATTGTAGAAACCAGACCTCAACCTTGACTTGTGCATGTCTACCGCAGTGCTTGATCCTGAAGCCACACAGTTGAGGATCTCTGTCCTCACCATATGTTCATTGAAGATCTTCAGCTCTGGAGGGCCCGTGTGCATTCCCAGCATGCCAGAAAAGGGGATGAGGAACCATCTCCAAACACATCCTCAGCAGCTCCTGGCAGCCACCACCACTGCTTGTTCATCTGCTCTCAGAGGAGGAATGCACTTTGTGGCTGGGGAAGACTGTGCCATGGCCTGCTCTAGCTTTTCATCTAATGAAAGGCCAATTTTTGTGCATGTAGTCCCGCAATGATTATCCCCCTGGAGTAACTTGTCAAATTGGGTCCAGCCCATATGTATAATCTTCCAGCCGAACCTAGTTTCTAGTAATTTGGAGTAGCTGCTGTCACCTTTCCTAACTGACAGTAGGCACAGCAAAGTGGAGTTTATGTGTTTATTCTTCAAGCAGTATAATCTTACCCTTGTTTACTGCTTTTTTTCCCAGAAAATTAAACAAATCAAATGAGCCACCACTTGGGTTAGTGTTTGCTTCTTTGCTTTTACCTAGGATGGCAGGTTTGATTTTCTAGGGTGCTACAAGTGAGAAAATTAATTACAATACCAGTTCGTTTTTTTCTTTTTTTCTTTCACCACGGCTCTTATTACTGTGAAGAAAGAAGAGTCAGAGTTTCTATTCTTCTTGTTGAAATAAGGAAATACTCATTTCATTGCCAGAGGTGCCTTGTAATGTCTTTTTAGGTGTCTTCAGTAAAAGTCTCCTTGGCTTCTGTGAGTTAAAGAAAATGCACAAGCTGCCACTTTTATGCTTTCTGGAAGAGAGGCCGGATATTGATAGAGACTTTGCTATTAAATTCTGTCTGTCGCTGCCTTATGGGAACTTGAGGCATATTCACTGTAAAATGTGGTTGCTTTAGTTCGTTACTGCCACTGACGCTGCCTTCCATCCCTCCTGTAAATAAAAAAAAAAGTAGAAAATACAGTAACCTTGTCGTAACCCTGCTCAGGCACAGTTAATTTGACTGTTGGCCAATAAATATATAAATATATCACACCCACTGTATGCAGAGGAGACCTGTCAAACTTCAGCCTTGTTGGCTAAACACCCGAAGGGGGAAAAATGAGTTGAAAGAACTTAATTCAAAAAATCCTTTAGGCCACACTGTTGCATCTTGCACGCCGGTAAAGATGCAGACAGCTATGAAGAGAAAGACATCAATAAATAATCAGGGGTCTTAGACTTTTAAATGGGAATCTGAGCATTGCAACCCAAAGGTAAATTGAATCTTTTCCCCATCTTCCTAGCAGGTGCTCATGCCTGTGTAAGCTATAAAACTTTGTTCATTGTAAATGTAGCTTGCCCTTTCGACAGACATTTTTACATGGAAATGGAAAGTCTTAGCTTGAGACTGCTCAAAGGCATCTTTGCCTGCAGCAACTTCTGTTTTATATTTTGCAAAGGCTTTTTTTTTTTTTTTTTTTTGTCTTCTTCACCTTTTCTTTTCCTCTCTCCCTTTGCCGAGGGATATCTGAATCCTACTTAAACATTTTTCTGTGGTAAACAGCTTAAAAGAAGCGAGGTGTGCAACACGCAGCCAGCCAGTGGGAAGGACCCTTGCCACAACGGCGTGAAAGGTGAGACCAGCTGGGGAAACTGGTGAGGAAAAGGGTTTTATTTATTTTTCATTTCCTCCTCTCATAAAACTGCAGTGCACACTAGGCCTGTCCATAGACGCTTCTCTGAAAGGTGTTGTGCATCAGTTAATTAGTGTTTATAAACCACTCATATGCACCGTTAGACAGTGCCCTGGGTAGGTAGCACAGCTTCAGCTGTCAAACAGGACAGACGTCGGTTCTCACTCATGCTCTTCCTCCACGAACTGTTAGGAGAGCCAGGCAGCTTTGCCCTTGATTTACCCATAACCACAACATTATACTTATAGTATTATAAATTATAATAAAACAATGTTCTTTTGGCTGCCAGTTGCTGCGCCTGGCTCATGACACAGGTCAGACCCACAACAGGTTGGGAAACAGGGCAGGACTCTCCTCGTCCTAACCCCTCCAGTTCTGAAAAAGAGTCATCTAATATATACATGTTTGTTTTTTTTTTTAAAATCTCAACTAAAGCCACAGCTACAAGGCAGCGTGCAAACTGCACCCCTCCCACCCCACACACCAGTTCTCTCAACTGAGTGTTAACTCTGAAGCCTGATGGTGGATTTCTGAGGAGGAACTCGCTGAGTTGCAGCAGAAAGTTTTCCTGCTGTGTGAGTAGGCACTGAGATTAAGGGTAAGTCATAAACAATGCCAAAGTTATCTTATGTCAAGTCCCAATTTACAAGCCAAAAATTTGATTTTTCACAGTAAAAGGCTAAATATGACCTTTAAATTAGTGGGTTTCCCCATATCACAGCGAGAGCTTATAACCCATAATTATACGCTGTTGTTCGTCTCATTTTTATGGCCAAGGAAATCTGCATTTATTCTTTGACTGCAGGGGCCTATCAGCTACTGCTGAGTCTTCCTCACGTGCTGACCCGATGAGAAAGAGGAGCATCAGTCCAGAAATACTACTGGAGGGCTGACTCCCTCTGTCACCCACAGAAGGAATTTCTGTGTATTGAAAGAAACCTGCCCTGTGAGATCAGTGAAGATGTTCTGCTCATAGCCTTTACTATAACCTTTTTGATTTCAACACCTGATAAGTCCAGTGTCCCTAATAAAGACCTTTCCTTTCCTGGAGGAGAGCACTGGGTAAGAAGGAAAGAGGTCACCTCCTCTGACCACCTCCGCACCGTGAGCCGCAACACAACTCTGGGAAAATCCCTGATGCAGGTTGTTTCCAAAAAGTCCAAAAAGACATTGTAGAAAAACATGAAAGTAAAAATCCCTTATGGGCTCCTGCATGAAGTTACTACTACTAGACCTCAGCTCTGATTCAGAGACCCCTGAGCCCTCAGCTGTTGAAGGCAGTGAATGTAGGCTGAGTTGCCCAACACACTTATCCTTTTCTTATATCCCTTCCAAGAGGCTGTTTCGGGTCACCATTGGAGACAAGATTTTGGACCAAGAAGGGCTTTGGTCAACTGGAACAGGCTGCCCAGAGAGGCTGTGGAGTCTCCTTCTCTGGAGATACTCAAAATCCACCTGGGTGCTTTCCTGTGCAACCTGCTCTGGCTGACCCTGCTTTGGCAGGGGATTGGATTAGGTGATCTTTGAAGATCCCTTCCAACCCCTGCCAGTCTGTGTTTCTGTGATTATGCTTGCATGTAGGTATACCCACAGAAGTTCAAAGATTCAAGCTTGTTAACCTCTTTCCTTGTCTACATATTACCACAACATAAGCTGCCTGAAGAATCAAGTAACAAAACACAAACCCAGCCATTGGGTTCCTTCAGGTTCCCCCTTCCCTTCCCTGACGTTCTTCTTTTTTTTTGGTGATGACCCCCATACAGCTGTGGCTTGGGACTCTGCAGGCGTTAAGTCTCCAAGCAAGCAACAAGCTGCAGGAACAGATGAATGCTTAAAAAAACCCAATCCTATTTTCATGCAAATGTCCTTAGCGATAACAAAGAAATGAAGAGCAATATCCAGTACATTGGAGGCGCAAGCAGAACCGTTTCTAAGTAGGCTGTTTTTCAAAGTTTTCCATTAGGAGCCCGCTCCTTAAATACTCTCAGTGCACAGAGCTCTTCCCCACCTGAGGAGGCAGCCTGATCCATATGCATGACGGATCTCCAGCCAGAGATGCAATCTGCAGATCTGCATCTCATTTGCACTCACTGTGGTCCAGCGAGCCCCGGCGAGGAGGCAGCGCCGGGCGAAAACACGCTGCGCATTGTTCGTGAGCATCAAATGGAAAAAAAACACCTTTGGAATAAAGCGAGCCAGATTGAGAGCCAGCAAAAAAAAGGACAAAATCGAGGCCAGATGTAGTGGTTTGTCATTTCCTTCATCAGCCTCTGAAAATTTGCAGAGCCTAAAGGGCTTTTTCCCCCTTTGCTTTGAGACTGCTCCCCTTGGAAGTAGCTCCAAAAGCAGATATATACAAGAAAGATGAGGCCTCTGTTAGAATGGCCAAGACTGTGAAAGGGGTTTATGCAACTGAATCAGGTTGCCCAGGGAAGTTGTTGTGGATGTCCCATCCCTGGAGGTGTTCAAGGCCAGGTTAGATGGGGCTTTGAGCAACATGGTCTAGTGGGAGGTGTCCCTACCCATGGCTGGGAGTTGGAACTAGATGGTCTTTAAGGTGTCTTCCAACCCAAACCATTCTATGATTTTATGAATTATGGTGCAAGTGGCTAAATATTCATAGGTTGGCAACAGAGCAGGATGTCAAACCAGATTTATAAGGTCCTAGCCCATGTGCATTGCCAAGCTCACTGTATCCTAGGAGCCCTCATGGGCTGACTGTCTGGGACCATGTGTACAGAGACTTGTGGGTTAATCACTTCCTTTGCCATGGCAAGGGAAAAATCAGACCATTCCATATTCTTTCAATTGCTTTGGTCACTTGAAGTGCCTTGGTTTCATGGACTTGAAGCACCCACCATGTCACCTAAAAGGCTGTGCACAGATGCAGCAATCAGAGGTGTCCATGGGTCTTTGTGAGGCACCTCTCTTGCTGATCAGTCCCTAACACAAGCAGCTAAATCTTTCAAACTGGAGGAACTCAAACCATGAACCACTCTACATATCTTTGTGCAGTGATAACAATAAAAAGGTCCTTCAGTTCTGGATTAAAGTAGCTATTTGTTGGTATTTGATGAGAAATTGCATTTATCACAAAGGTTTCACTGATGCATGATACCTATTTGCATCACTGGAACCCTCAGCCTGACATCTCACCTCCTTCCCCAAGGAAGCTGTAGTTCCTCACATTGGCCTTTTGAGAGAGGACATTGCTGCCCTCATATCCTTTTTTTTTTTCCCTTTCCAATTTTTTACATTTAAAATACACTGACTTGGGTGTTTTGATGTCAATGTGATTGAAGTGACTAAGGATGTTGTCCTCATTTACACTCTTGGCATGGGGGGGTCAGAACATGGCACAGGGCAACAAGAAACAGAGAGAAGGGACTTTCCTAGTCCAAATAAATGTTCTTAATTGCATCCTGAAAGCATCCCTCTCTGCTATTTGTGTCTGCAGCAAGCAACTATCTACATGAATGCAGCCAGCAGACCTGCATTTCTCAAAGGTGGTGTTTCCCGTAGGGGATTGCAGCCTGCCCTTGGGCCCCAGCAAATTTTGACTTCTCTTAAGAGAGAAAGCCTAAAGAGCTCTTCACCTCCCCTTGAAACTTCTGTGGAGATGCTGTTTCAGAGAAGAATCACCACTCCATCTGCTCACGCAGCTTCCCTAGTCTGCACTTTGCACAGCAAGAGGCAAGGGCTGTTTCCCAGTGCTGGGTGGGAAACCCTAGGGGCTATGAGATCATTTTCAATGTAAATGTGACCTCATCATGATTGCCCACATTAAGGAGCACTGTACTTTGCAAGTCATCCTAATAAATTCACTTATCTGCCTGAGGAGGGGAGAGTCATACATCCTGAATAGCGGCCACAAATCTGGTCTTTGACATCCACCTTCACAGAATCCGGGAAAATCCTTCTATCCGTCGTGTGTTCTTGGTCGGGGAACTCATTGTCATGAGGAAATTTTAGACAAAGACTATCAGATTTCACCAAGGAATTAATTTACATTATTGGATATTAGTAAATTTCTACACCGAAAGGATTTTCAAGCCTTGGAAGAGGCTGCCAAGGGAAGTGATGGAGTGACCATCCCTGGAGATATTTAAAAGCTGGGCAGATGTGGGGCTGAGCGACATGGCTTAGTGGTGGTGGTTTTTGTCAGTACTGGGTTGATGGTTGGACTTGATGATCTGAAAGGTCCCTTCCAGTCTGGACAAATCTATGAACTAAGTCATGTATCTTAAGGCAATGTCCAGATCAAGCTACAACCCAAAATGTCATAAACCACTTGTTGGAAGTAGCTGGTCCTTGATTTATGAGGACAGGCATGTATCTCTTGCCAGCTGGAGTTCGATGGTGACTTCTCCCTTACTGCAGAAATGGGGCTTTTCATGGGATTTCTGTTGATGTGTGAGCAGGAGACCCTCTTTCCTAGTTCAGGTTCACATCCCTGGGATACTGCTGACCCATCAAAAGTGACTCTCTCATGTTGATTTCTGGCAACCGAATAATTCAAAGGCAATTTATCTGCATTTTCAGGAGTGTTCAGGGCAGTCACTCCACAATTATTTATAGCTCATATACCATGGTATTGGGGCAGACCCACTCCCCGTTCCACTTACTTTATTGATGAGTCTCAAAATCTCAGAAGAATCATAAATTCCAGAAACAAATAATCATGCATTAGGAAAAAAAAAAAAAATCAATGCAATCACTGTCTGTTATTTGCCATTCATTATTTTGTCTAATTTTTCTTTTACAGACATCCAACCTGATTCCGGTTACACTACTGGATTTTGGGGATCGGTTATGTACTGTACAGAGGGAGCAGCCAGTCTGAACAATTCATAACTGACTGACTGGAGGAAAATCTGTTCCCAGGCATTTCTAGGTGAAAATTTATCAGAGAAACAGAATCCTATGAATCAGCATTAAGTAATGAAGAAGGGAAAAAGGCAAATACATCAGACCTGCTGAGAACGAAAAGTAATTGCCAACACCAGCACCAGCCAAGTTTTAACTAGTTTTTTAGCTAGTTTTTTGATCCAGATCTTGGAGAAAATAAAGGGGATTCTTTCTTTTGATCTCTCCATCCCTGGATCAGGCTCTTTTTACTGCAAAGTTTTCCTCTCCAGCACAACTTGGCATGCAGCATATGTTCTCCACAAAGCGCTTAAAAGAGAAGGTAATTCAGCTGTTTTACTTTCCTGCCTAGTGGGAGCTCAGCTCAGTGCTCAGAAATGTATGCAAGCGTGTGACTAATGTACAGCAAAAAGACTCAGGATGGAGCCACTTTATTCATTGTTTGTTATTGTTCTTTGTTGCTCAGTGTTTTGTAAATCCCCCCGGTTATGGAGACATTTTTATTAGAGAATACATTTTTGAAAATGGGGTTCCGCAAAAATGAAATTTCAGAGGTGTGTGTCTCAGCATTGATTTTTCTATTTGTAATAACACACTATAGCATATCTTGTTTTATATCAAGAGGATAAAATGTCCCTAACACAGTGATCTCCATTCTGTGGTAATGGATAAAGCCTGTTTATGAGATGTCATTTATTCCACAATAGACAGTAAATAAAAGCCATTTCAAGCTTCGGTTAAATCAAAGCTTGTTCGGGATTTCAGCAGATTTGCAAATTACCTTTGGGACCATTTTCAGTTTCAGTTGTTTTCCCACATGCTATTGACTATCCATGTTTTACTATAAATACTACTTCTTGCTCGCTCGCTCTCTGTCTCACACCAAACCCTTGGATTGTAGAGTGATTTGTAAAGACGAGCAGATAAAGTAAATACACAGTACTGTATTAAAATTTCTTTCCTGTCAATATAACTGAAATAAAACCACAAGTTTTGATATCAGACTAAAAGCTGAAGAAGAGGACCCTGGACACAGATCTCTGGAAAGTCTAGAGATCTTTGTGAGTTCTTACAAAGGTATCAAAAGAGATACAGCCTAAACACAGGGGTTTGTCCAAAAAACATCAACTGAAAACTGCCTCATGTCAACCAATTTGGCTTTGAGACTTACTACTGGTACTGGACATAGTCATAAGAGGGTGCTGGGACCACACGTCCCTCTCTTGCTCTGCTTTGTAGATGTAAGAGTGAACATCAACATACGAAGGTTGAAAGGTCCCTGGCCTCTGGACTCAGAAAGTACCTCACAAGCCTGAAGTCATCACACAGAAAAACAGAATTTAATCAAAATATCACACATATACTACTTTATAAACACCAAGACAAGGACAATGAGTGTTTTAATATGTGGTAAGGCAATTTTGTTCATTTTGGGGGGTTCTGCTTCCTTAAGAAAAAGGGTCTACCTCTGAAGAAATGCACCTTTGGGTCAACCAAAAGTTTTTGGAAATTCAGAGTTAATATGGGGCTTTCACCTAATTGGAAATGAAAACAGCTCACATCACAGTGTTTGAAAAGGCTTCACCTGTTCTCCAGTAGGTTGATAGTGAGTATGAATGAGCACAGAGGAGGACAGATGGCTTACAGACTGTTAGTTAAAGTATGGATCTCCTGGCTTCAGATACCATCTCCACCTATATTTTTACTTTGTTTTTGTTAGAAAATCTTCCAAAGAAGAGAGACATATTGTTTGAGTCTTTAAAATGTCCCATTTGCCCTAAAAAACTATAATTTCTAAGCCACTGCATACTCGACAAAGGCAGTATAGCATTTACACTTCCATAAATTAATTATTTTCTTTTAATAGTTGAGTCAAAAATCAGTTATTCACAAAAAATATATCTATGAATTATTTCATTCCTTGAAGCTATTTCTTTTTAGCTATTTCTGCATTTGTTTTATTGTGGCCTTTTAAAATTGTGGTGGCTGTCAGTAAAGAGACAAGTGACATTATTTTCAGGAGGTGAAATGACTGAGCACAAGTCGATACCAAGCAAGGTCTATTTAAGACCTCAGTCGGGCAGTGGCCCTGATTTCAGGTCTGCCCACTTCCAGCTGCTGAGATTTGGAGCCATGGTCCACAGAAAATAGAAGCCTCTGTGGTGATCCTCAAAGGTACACACCTTTGAACAGCTTTGAATTTTAGTCCAAACATGTTGGACTTGCACTCAGAAGATCAAACCTATTTTCACCTCCGCAACCACTAGAGAAACCGTATTGCCCCAGGAAAGCAAGCCAGATTCCCTTCTAGCTCATATCCTACCGAGAAAGTCACGCAAAACCATTAACTCAAGTAGCTCAACCTCGGTGAGGAAACTCAGACCCACCACTCTATATGCAATAATGTTAATGCCGTGTTGTGGTTGAGAAAAGCAAGAAAAAGGAGCTCCCATCTTCCCTGCAGGACACTGCATTGCAGGATCAGCAACTAAACAGCCAGTTTTAATGCCTGTAAATGGTTTGGTACTGTAAAAAGTGGCCCTGCGTTGTCCTAATAGTTGTCCTCTGTGTCTTGGGTGCCTCTAATCCAGAAATTTGAAAAGAGAAGAGCTGAACTGATCACTAAGAAAGAGGTTAGCGAGGTCTTTCAGCTACTTAGAATCACATTTCAAAGCATCTTCCCAGTTTCTGGACTTGAAGAAGCATGGCGTACTGACCTTTAACTGGAATTTAACGAAAATTCATGGGGAAGAAGCAGGAAAATTGATTTCAATCGCCTGCCTTTGACAATACTCAGGAGGAGTCCTTGAAATCCCCAGGATGATACACGCCTACAGTGTAGACTTTGAAACACAGTAGTACACTGGTAGGGAACCAGGCAGGTTTCCAGTGGAAAACCTTGTGTTTCAGTAGAATTTCAATGAAAATGAACTTGTTCTCTGAGAAATATTTCAGAAAAATCAGGGGTTTTTTTTAATTGTTGCTAGGAAATTTCCAGACCCTTTCTGATGGGTGATAGTTTTCAGCAGAATCCTTCTGATAGTCCCCAAAATAGTCCTCTTTGAGACATTTCAAATTTTTACCAGAATCCTAATTTTAATTCTCTTTCCAAACAAACTCACTTTGAAGTGCCAAAGGGGCAACGCTCACCCAACTTCAACAGTCCATGTCATTTAAAACATCTGTGTACTTGTGCAACCTTTAATGCACAAATGGCCTCCATGGGACCACCGATATTCCCAAAATTATATCACTTACCCGTTTTTCTGAGCAGGACCCAGGCCATGGTGTCCTTACCTCAAAGGAATCATGTGTTTCCAGTAGACAATTGCCAGATATTCATGGAAACTTTTGCATTTTCCCCCAAGATCGTTGGGGCAAATGGTTACTCTACCTAGATGTTGGGCAAAGAACAGATTTTTGACCATTGGTTACTCTTTTTATAATATTTTAAAGATGTCAGTTGTCCATTCAGGAAGTGCTGAGTGACCTGAGTAGCTGTTGGGCAAAGTAGATGTTGGGCAAAGAACAGATTTTTGACCATTGGTTACTCTTTTTATAATATTTTAAAGATGTCAGTGGTCCATTCAGGAAGTGCTGAGTGACCTGAGTAGCTGCTCACACATAGAGCTATTATTTCATAGAGAACCCTTTAAAAAAATTGATCATTTGATCTCTTAATATTTCTAACAAAAAGGTTTATAACACAGAATTTCACGAGGTATAGCAGATATCACATTCTGCATCACATGAGGATGACACTAACTTTCAGTGTTGCTCTGATACAGAGAAGCACTCTGGAGAAAGATTTAAAAAACCAATTCTGGATATGGCCCCAGCATACTGAATGTAGGACTCTAATTTCTGTATAGTTTTGCCTGAAAGTACCGTTACAGTTAAACTTGTGTCAGCACTTTCATTAGAAACCCAGTTTTGATTTATAACACCAGCTGCAAAAAATTTGCTGCTGGCTGAAATTCAGTGTAAGGTCTCTGGCCAGGGGAAACGTTTTAAACATTTTTTTGAAAGCTTGTTTGAAACAAGTTCTATTATACCGATGTTACACAGAAGCTTTCCTTAGATTTCACTAGGTGAAACTAGAACTATTTTTTTTTAAATGAGCAGAAAAAATAGGTTGCTTTGAGCCATCACCTTATTTTTTAATTTATATCTTTAGACATATTAAAATGTTATCTCAGATCTTTAGACATTTTAAAATATTCCCTTAGAAATTTGTTTTTTCTACCAGAAACCCCAGGACGTACATTAAAAGGTAGCACCAAAACTAACCAACATTTGAAGAACATCGTGAGCGAAGACACGTTTTGGTGTGAGTGTTCCCAGCCCGTTACACCACACTCTGTTAGGTTAATGTGCATTTAAAGCGGTTTATGAAACTGTGCCCAGCCACTCCGCTATTCCTACTTTATTAGCCAGGCATTAGCAAGCCCTAGCAGCCTCGCTGGTACACACTGTTGTTTAGATTAATTTAGTGCTGGTGAGTGGTGTCAGGCTGACAGCGGCGGGGAGGAGAGACTATCCATCACCTGGACGGTTACGAGGCAGCAGCTCCTTCTTCCTACAGCTGCTGCCTGGAGGCACCACGCTGAGCAGCAAGAGCGGAACTCAACCCCGTGTCCATCCAGCCACCAGCCCCTCGGCCAGGGATACCGACGTGGACAGCAATTAAACTATTCCTGCTGCAGATGGTCACCAGAACCGGCTCCCGCTTTGCCCCCCGATAAGATCACTGGGAAGTCCTACAGGCTTCCGATAGAGCAGTGGCAGGGCCAGCATTGACTTTGACGTGGAAGTCACTGTAACCTGCTGCATCTTTGGAGTCCGCAGCACAGGAAGGACATGGACAGGCTGGAGAGGGTCCAGAGGAGGCCACAGAAAGGATTCAGAAGGCTGGAGCCCCTCTCTGCTCTGAAGACAAGCTGAGAGAGGTGGGGGGGTTCAGCCTGGAGAAGAGAAGGCTCCAGGGACACCTTAGAGCCCCTTCCAGTACCTAAAAGGTGCCTACAGGAGAGATGGGGAGGGACTCTTGATCAGGGAGGGGAGCCATAAGACAAAGAGTAATGGTTTTAAACTGAGAGAAGGGAGATTGAGATGAGATGTGGGGAAGAACTTCTTTTCTGAGAAGGCGGCTTTGGTGAGAGCCTGGCCCAGGTTGCCCAGAGAAGCTGTGGCTGCCCCATCCCTGGAGGGGTTCAAGGCCATGTTGGAGGGGGCTTTGATCAACCTGGTCTGGTGGGAGGTGTCCCTGCCCAGGGCAGGGGTGGTTGGAACTGGATGATCTTTAAGGTCACTTCCAACCCAAACCATTCTATGATTATATGATCATGCAATCACTGCTGGTGGAGGTCAGGTACGAGGAATGTCCCACTGCCTATGAAATTATTTAAGTTACACTCTGGTGTTATTTTCTTACCCAAAGGGGTCTGTCCATATTTCAGATGCTTTCTTTCCAAAACATCCTTCCTCTAGGTCACCTAACAGTGCATACAAAAGAGGCTGCACAGGACATGTGAGATTTTGGAAGGAAGTCTGTCTCTTCCCTCCCCGTCCAGTCATTTTCCCACCTGCCAACCCTCCAAAGCAATGAAAGGACCATCTAGCACAAACAGAAATGTTTGGTGCACATCCATATGATTGTATTTGGAAATATAATGATAAGTATTATATGCCAAATAAAAGAGGAGGGACATCCCCAGACATGGGAAATTGGTCACTGTACTTCAGTCTGTCAGAACAGATCTTGGCCCTGCTTTGGCCAACCAACTAGTCCTCAGCCAATTTCCAGACATGACTTGAGACTTAGTGTCATCCAGAGATCCCTCCAAACAAATATTTTGGAAAGGGAACCCCTTCTTTGAGTGATGAGATCAAGGGCATGGACGCAGCTCTGAAATTGTTTAATTTATTATATGGTCATTTATTGAGCACTAGGGACTCTGGATTAAGAAACATGAGCCTTGTTACCATGTCCACCAGATTCTGGCACCTGCTGTCCTGACACACGGCAGAAGAAGATGAACCTAGCCTGGGGCAAATAGCTTCATGTTATTATCTAGACAGTGCGAATTTTGGAACAGGTGCTATATCTTACAGGGAGTATATACTGCATCTGGCACAAGGGTATGCTAATCTCAGCTGGAAACCAGAGATGTCATAATAGCACAGAAGTAAATTAGTAGAATCTATCAAAGTATTTTTTGCAAAAGCTACAGAATAAGTATAAATACTCTTGAAGATGCAATGACAACTTTACTGCCCTGTCTGCTGATGTTTCCCCCACAAGTCAAGATGCAGAAAATAAATAAAAATTTGGAGGAGATGATGAAAAGGTGAATTTGAGGCCACCACCCCCAGGGTGCCTGGGGGCCTGGTAGGGCAGGGAAGCTGCTGGGAGCCCCATGGCAGCTCTACGTGCCCTGCAGACGGGTGCCACCACGGCTGAGGGCTCTGGGACCAAGGCTCAAGGTGAGGATGATGGAGCTGTCTCTCCATAAGGTGTGGGTAGACAGCAGCCATCTGTCCCCTATACACACATCCCCGCAGCCAGGCACAGCTGAGGGGTCCGGTGGTGCCCTGGCCACACACGGGCAGAAAAAGTACATCCCACTTCCCCAGCACGGCTCTATTATCAGGGCCTTTTTAACGCCGCAGCTCATGTAAATAAAATCCTTTTACTGTGAATCTTAATTAAGGGAATGATTGTTCCTGGCCATCGCTTGAAAGGCAAGTGTTTTAATTGGTTCTGATGTCTTTTCCTCCCAAAGCTTTTGTGGGTTTTTTTTTGTTTTTTTTTTTTTTTCCCCGGAAGCCATCTATCCCAGGGAGATTGCTTTCTGTCCTGGAAGGGTCCAGCGGCGGCGGGGAGAAGAGTCGGTGTAAGGGGCTACGGAGCGAAGGAGCGCGCATGAGTTAGAGAGCAGGAGCCGTGTGAGATCCCAAAGTGTCATTAGCAGTAACGTGTCACATAAAATGAGGCGCAGATTTCCATTTTCATTTGAACTTCAGGTGTTTAGTAATCCAGAAGCTTTATTTAAGGACTGACCTTTAACCTGGCCTGTCATTCCAATTGCAAGGAGTTGATGGCCACTGGGAATCAATGGGCAGCGTGAAGGTCACTTCCTAGAAAAACTGTGGCTATCAATGTGTCAGTTCCAATGAAGTATTATAACAAAGCAGGCAAAGAGCCTATCTGGGTCTACGAGGCACCAGCTCGCTCTCAGGCTGCCTCTCTCCCCGTCTTCAGCTATTTTGTAAAGATAAACAGAAATAAGCTGCTACTTAATGATATGTGTTTCTGAAGGCACGTGGCGTTTTCAGTTCTGTGGGTGGCACGAGGAGGTGTGGTGAGAAGTCCAACACTCACTGATCCGGACGCCAGCAGTAATCCCCATATTCTTCCACGCTGAGGTGGGAGAACACCAAGCGCTGCAGCAGAGCTTGACAAAGAGACACTGGTCCAACGTGACCTGGGCAACCCCTTCTGGCATGGTCATGCAATGCCGTGGCCATGCAACGGTTTCTGTCCTGGTGGCATCCAGGGTTGAACTCAAATCCCCAGGCAGGATCTGGCTGTTTTCAGCATCTCCAAGGTAGACACAAAGACCACCATTGTGGATGAGGAGTGGGATGAGAGATGCTGGGGGAGAACACGTGCGCATGGGGACAGGGCAAGAGGAGTAGTGTGTTAGGACAGTGTTCAAGTCTCATTGAGCTCAGCATGCTTTCCTAGGTGTGAAGAGGGTAACAACACATCAAAGCCATGGTCAGCCTGACCTGACAACACTACTGTAATTAAAATGCACATTTACTGAAACAAGGATTTGCTTTGGAGGTTGGCCCAGAGGTTCACATTTGTGTCCTGGCCAACACCTGTGGTGTGGATTAACAAACAGTTAATCCTGTTTGTAATCATGTAAATACTGGGTTATTTTGATTTCTACTGAAATCTAAGAACTTTGAGATTTTAGGAGCAGATCCCCAAGGTTATTCAGACCCCAACTACTGCTGTGTGCAACAGGCGTTGGATGGCCCCTACCTTTAGGGTCTGGCCTGGGAAAGAGTGGGGATAAAAGCTACACATGTCTATTGTGAAGCTCAAGTGATGTCCCACGATAAGAGTTGGTAAACCAAATCCTAGCCAAGGGACAAGACAGCAGCTAGGAGCTTGTAGGATGGACACTGCAGATTCCCCCAGGTCCATCCACCATCCTGCTCCACCCCAGTTCCACGTGGGGGAAGGATGTAGCCCCTCTCCACCTACTCCTGGACCAGTGAAGGTTTTGACTTGCAGGGTCAAGGATGAGCATCAATGTTAGTCGAAATCTCTCAAAAGCCTGTAACGTCTTTGTGCTGAGTTTTCATCTTACAGCTCTCTTCAGCAATCTATCTCTGGGGGTTGGGAAACTTCCCTATAGGAAAATTCCTTGAAAAGTCTTTTGAAAGACCTTTATAATCATTAATAATTACAGTAATTTATTATCAGCCTTTTTGTACTCTTACAAAGCTCCGAAGATCTTCCCCATCAATTTGTAACAATACTGGGGGACGAATTCATTCAATGTAAATCCTGCAGAATATAATTTCAATTTAAATCTCTTTTCCAGTCATAGGAGCTGGAAAGAAAACATCTTTTTTTATTGTTATACTTAGTGTTTGTATATTAAATATCAGTCTAGATCACTGAGCGTGCAAACCCTCTGTGCAAAACGCATGTGAAGTCTATACCTGTCTGCCACATGGATATGAAACCCTCTGTAAAAGGTCAACTTGACAGGAATTAATGAATCACTGAACACATCCAAAGTTCCAATTTTGAATTAAAAACCAAGAAACATGACAAAAAAAGTACAACCAAAGGTTTGGATTTTGTGTATATAGGTATAAATTGAAAAAGGGTCAGAGAAAGACAATTAGAGCATTTCCTCCCTGAAGAGAATAAACCCCATGCAAAAGCGAAAAGCATAAAATACACTAATGTTGCAAAGAGGCAGAACAGTTTGCTAAAAATGTGGTTGATATAAGGCATCGGCATCCAGTTTAAACACACAGATAAAGTGGAGTTCAAACACACACGAAGTCCACTTACCTTCTGATTTTGGGGCCAAACCTGCACTCCACCAGCCTCTAAGTATTTCAGTCACTAAAGAAAAGAGCAGAGTCTCTTTAGGAATTTAAGTAGGTGAGTCAGATCATGTATGGAAATAATCTGCCAGGATTTTATTTATCATTCACAACACTTCCTTTTTAATTCCTTTAATTTCCTCTTATTTCCGTTTTTGTATCCTGCTATTAAAGAAAATTAAGTGTTCAGTATGCAAAGGGGCTATTTTAAGGCTTTCTACACATATCTATCTGACTGGTAGTTATAAATGACTGCATTTAATTTTATTAAATGGATTTTAAAATGTATTTATTCCCTTGCCCTGCTCCTCATTTGCAGGTTGAAATACTGGATATTAAACAAAAAGGTGAACATATCATTTTTTCAAACAAACAAACAAACACAAGCAAGAACAATTCCTACCCCTCGTACCAAAATCAAGCTAAATTCAGATTTTGGCGATCCCAAAATAGATCGAGGTTAGCATGTCCATTTCAGTGGAATTGCACGGAGTGGGACATATTCCATAAGAGGTCCTGTGCATTTATTTACTTTGCCTTTTTTTTTTTTGTCAAGCTGTCATCGTATTAAAGGGTCTTCACCTTAGATGTACTTTGACTAATTTACACGGTGACAGTTTCCCCCGTGCACACGACAACAAGAAAAATGCTAACTATAGAGCAAATAA